>CM040241.1:128774670-129117766 GCA_022545495.1 Chrysanthemum lavandulifolium | reverse complement strand
TGGTAATCACAAACTCATTCCGATCCTATGTTCAAACAAGGCGATCTTCGATGCACACGTGGGTAACTTCATTAATCAACTAGCTCTTCCGATTAGTCAAAACATGAATTCTCTCCCACAAACCAACAACAACCTCGTAGCGACATCTAACCCACACAATCAAGCTCTTGTTAAAGATGGAAGGATCGTGGTGCAACCGATTCAGAAAGACAAGTATGATCGGGGAAGAGGTGGGTGGTAGAGGTTATGTTGGTAACCGTAATCGAGGAAGGAATGGTAACCAAGGTCAAGCTAAGCCGATCAAATGTTATAACCGTGGTGGTGAGGGACACATTGCAAGCGCACATCTCCAAAGCGTCCACGAGAATCGCCGATTACTTCAGAGATAAGATGCCGCTTGTACAAGCTCGGGACAATGGTGCTTTGGATGAAGAGGAATTGTTGTTTCTAGGCGAGGGCAATGCCAAGACCTATGATGCGAGATGTGGATGAGCGGCCTATTCGGGAGATAGGTCACAATCATCGAATGCCTTTCAAGTCGCCGATTGTGATGCATACGACTCGATGTGGATGATGGACCCATCGCACACACAATTTTATGGCTAGCATTTCTCAATGGTTTCTCCCAAGGTCTCTTCTTCACCACAAAGCTGGCTCATCCAAAGACAAACTCATCTCGTAGGTATTAAAACTATATGATGATCTTGATGTGCAACAGATGCATGACAAAGTACTATCAACTCGAAACTATTGAATCAAATGTTGAAAATATGGGTAATATCGATATTGTCCCATATGATCAATATGTGAAACAAAGTGAAAGTGAAGTTGTACCAAGTGATGCACCTTCTATGAGTCAACAATGACTATGTTTTGATGAATACACGCATGTGCCTGATGATTCTATAATTTCGAACTAAATGAATATAAAGAACGTGTTGCTATTTATGAACAACGTGCAAAATTTGAGTTGACCACTGTAAGGTGAAATGGATGACCAAGCACGATACGGTCATTAGAAAAGTAATTTTAGAGAAAAGTATTGAAACAAGAGTTAAATTCCTTGCAAGAAAAGCTTTCTAAAACAACTAAGCAAAAACAAGAACTTCAAGAAAATGTGAAAATGCTTAAGCAAGAATTTAATGCAAAGGAATCAAAACTCTTGAGACACTTTTCTAATCTCGAAAACTTTGAAAAACAAACTTGAAAAGAAGTTTTACATACATGGAAACACCATTCAGATCGCTCACATGATCACTAAGCATAGAGTTCTAGCGATAAGCATAGTGTTCCCATTATAGATAAACCCAACCACGAGTACGGAAAGATAGCAAAAGCACTCAAAGTGTGATCTATGATGGCAATGAGATTCTCAAACCTAGACAAAAACCTAGTTGCGTTGAGTGCATCGAGGATGATAAGAAACTAGATGAAATCACTAGGAGAAGATGAATAAGAAACTAAATGATCCTAAATGCAAAGAAAAAAAATTATTATCACTCCTCATGACTACAAGAAGGAAAACCGGATTTCCTTGAACAAGTTTAAGCCTCGGACATTCTTGACTCCCGAACAAGTTTTCTCGGAAAATGGATTTAGATAAGCGAGAAGTTGAAAATATTGTTGAAACAAACCCTCCCTTTGGAAAATGCCTAGAGCGATCGTGTATCCTCCTAATACACCAATGCATCTCGTTCCGAGAATAATTGCCACTAAAAGCAAGACCTTAATTAGCCAATATGTTATATTTCAACTATTTGTTGATTTTGAGAAAACTTGCAAGAAAAGGATCACACCCATCGGTATAACTGAAGGAGAAAGGGTTTTGAACAAATGAAAGAATGTTATTTAAGCGAGGTCATGCCTTTCTTTAAACTTCTAAAGATCACTTTGAGAGTCTTAAAAGGGATAGAACCGATATTAAGGGAATGGAAAGGAATTTGATGCAATGATTGTTGAAGTTAGTGACTATGAGAGTGCACTAAAATATAATGAGATTGAGAGGAAGAATTTGCATACATTAAATGAGACTCTTATTCTTGAATGTGTTGCTCAAAATGTGTTTTCAACGCTCAAATTGCTCTATTAATTCTTCCCAATTTCATGAACTATCTGCTGTCTCGAAAGTCTCTCATGATCGTGTCATTGAGCTTGAAAAACTATTTCTAAACTAAACGAGAAAATTGAACTGGATGATCACGACAATTTGGTTAAACATTTTTCTAAACTAGAGGTTGAGCATTTTAATTTACAACTAAAATATCAACATCTTAAAGAAAATGTCAAAACTTCAAATATCAAGACATCCTCGGATGCTCCGAGTTTGATGCGCTTTTCAAATTAACAAACGTGATGAGCAGATTCAAGCTCATTGCAACACGATCGGAAAGTTGAAAGCCCAAATCTCTCAATTAAAGGGTCAAACGAACAATATGACAGCTCCCAAATGCCTCCCCTTTAGACTCTCAGTTTCTCAAACGTTTCATCTTCAAAACCTAGTAAATGCATTACAAAAGGAAAATGAAAGTTTTCTAGAAGAAAATGAAAAGTTAAGCGTCATTTCAATGAGTTATTTGAATCAATAAAGGTCACTCGTAACAAAATAACGAACAAATAGCTTCATTGCAAAAGGAAATTGAGAATCGAAGAGTCATGTAAAAGGGAAAATGCCTTTGACCAATGGGGATAATGGTGTATCAAAGGTTCACTCTTGTAATAAATATGCTTTGTCTGTGAATTATGTCCTCCTCATCTCGTGAACAACAAACTTGTTGCTCAAACATACTTCTCATCCCTTAAGGATTGCTTAGAATGTCTGCGTGAGATTGTTGAAGAGGATAAGTTAGAGAAACCTCATGATAATGCAATTGGACATGCATGCTTATATGCCAAACGATCTCAAGAAATCTTAGAATGCTTGATCACAATATGCCCAAAGTCATTAGGTGAGAGAGTTAATCCTTTGATTCCATGCTCGATGCCTAATGCCAAGTATGATATTCATTCGATTCCTAGTGCTTTGAATATGAACCGTAGTGTGCCTTTAAGTAGTTCGATTCGGATCATCAATGCTAAGAAAGAGAACTCAAGTGTACCTTCTAGGAGGAATACAAATATCGGTACTTCTAGTTTCAAGAAAGTGAACCTTAGTGTGCTGCATGTAGTTCGGATCCCAACACATCTAAACAGTGATGCAAAGAGTAGTAAAACCAACTAATGTTCCCATTCCTCTACAGAGTAATCGGTGACATTAAAGGGAGCGGTCAAAGTCTCAAGACAATACAAGGAATGATAGGACCTCACAAGCTAAGAATGCAACCTTTGGAAAGAGTAGAAGAACGGTCTAGGAACTTTAAGTTTGAATCGAATAAAGCGAATCGTGTTGATTCTAGTATTAGCCTTAGGCGATCGTAATTAATTCGAATTCGATACTATTTGCAAACCTTGTATTGATGTGTGCTTGAATTGTCTCTAATCATGAATGTGGTGTTAATGCTCGCTAATGATGCTAATTGTCCAGTTAATATTGTTAATGCTAAAACTCATGCTAAGAAGGCTAAAGGCAAAACGAAGAAGGTTAGAAAGCAAAGGAAACCCACGGGAAGAACATTCGATAAAATAGGCTATTATTGGATACCGTTGGTCATAAGACTAATCGGATAATGCCCACTAGAAAATGGATGCCCTCTTGGTAGAACTATTCCCTTAAGAAGTGATCACGCGGTGAAGCAGGGCTAATCTGTAGACAGTAATCGCATCTATTCACAATGATTCCATTGCCTCATTTTACGATATGAATGCTTCTATTTCGATGTGGGTGTTCCAACCATTGTTACTAACCAAATGGAACCCATTCTTGCATGGGGATCCCAATTATCCGATTATCCATTCTTGTACGTGTTCAACTGCAGATCGTTCAAATCGATTACTGTGGTACTGGACTCAGTCGTTCCAAGCATATATTGGCGACCGGTCACGGCTCATGAACTTCGTGAGCAAATTCATCCGGATTGTTAGATTCGGGAATGATCATTTTGGTGCTATTATGGGTTATGAAGACTATGTCGTTGGAAAAGTGTTATCTCCGAGTTTACTATGTAGAAGGTCTTGGTCACAATTTGTTCTCTGTTGGTCAATTCTGCGATTCGGATCTAGAAGTAGCCTTGAAAACATACCGCTTCGTTAGAGAACTTGATGGTAAGGAACTTTAAGAGGCTCACGAGGTTCAAATCTATACACCATCTCCATCGAAGATATGATGAAGTCTTCTCCAATTTGCTTGTTGTCAAAGGCTTCTAAAACAAAGTCATGGTTATGGCATCGTCGTCTCAATCACACGAACTTCGCACCATCAATGATCTCACAAAAAGGACTTAGTTGTAGGTTTACCTAGACTCAAGTACGAAAAGGATCATCTTTGTTCAAGATGTCAATTGGGAAAAAGCAAGAAGTATGCCCATAAACCCAAACTTATTAACTCACATCAAGTTCTTCATATGATTCATATGGATTTATATGGACCAATGAGGTGCGAGAATATCTTTGGGAAGAAATATGTGTTAGTTGTGGTTGTGATTACTCTAAATTCACACGGGTCAAGTTCTTAAGGACAAAGGATGAAACTCCTTATATCATCATCAAACTCATCAAGCATTGCAGTTCGACTTAACAAAACCGTCGAATTATCGAACATATAATGGAACCGAGTTTGTCAACAAACAACTTAGTGAATTCTATGAAAGCGTTGGAATCACCATCAAAGAAGTGTTCCACGAACTCCTCAATGTAGCGGTGTAGTTGAAAGACGAAATTGAACTCTTGTTGAAGCCGCTAGAACAATGCTGATTTACTCAAAGGTTCCAATGTTTCTCGGGGTCAAGTAATTGCCATCGCATGCTACACACAAAATCGTTCTCGATTCACACTGTTCATGGAAAACTCCATATGAACTTGTCCACATGTAAAACCTAATCTCTCTTTCCTTCGTGTGTTTGGTGCATTGTGTTATCCAACTAATGAGGGTCAAGACTTAGGCAAACTTAGGGCTAAAGTCGACATTGGAGTATTTGTAGGATATGCACCAAACAAAAGGGATACCGAATCTACAACAAAAGAACCCAAATATCATGGAAACAATTCACGATACGTTTGATGGTGACCGGTCAAATGGCTCTGGACACTCCATTTCGGGACTGCACTTCAAAATAGTCCCATTGGTTCATCCTTGTTCCAAACTCCTCTCAAGAAACTCCATATGTACCTCCATCGAAGATGATTTAAAGAAATTGTTTGATCCTATGTTTGATGAACTTTATGATTCATGTACTAATGAGGTGTTGATCCCTACAACAGAGGATGCTCATATTCACGTGAATGAAGTCAATCCTTCAGTCTCAATATCGTTAAGTCAAGAAGCGCCTCTCGTTGATCCTTTCGTCTCATCAACAAATCATCATTCTTCAAATGTACATCATGGAACTGTTTCGCATCAATGATGAAGTTAATCCCTTTTCTACTCTCGAAGATGCTCCATTTGAAAACATATTTGCTCCACGAATCATCATCGAACCATCTTCTTGAGGAGACATCGACTCTGCTACCTCGGTCCCTTAACAACCGCCACATGAACACCTTAGAAAATGGACTCACGATCATCCACTAGACAACATCATTGAAATCCTCTCGTCCTGTATCAACACGGAAACAACTTGCAACCGATGCCTTATGGTGCTTCGTCAACTCCGTACTATCTAAGATCGAACCAAAAGATGTTAAAACCGCCATGAATGAAGATAGTGGTTCAATGCCATGCAAGATGAAATTCATGAGTTTGATCGACTTGATGTATGGGAGTTAGTACCGCTCCGGGCGTGCTATGATTATTGCTCTTAAATGGATCTTCAAAGTGAAACTTGACGAGCATGGTGATGTGTTGAAGAACAAGGCTCGATTAGTTGCTAAAGGATACCGTCAAGAGGAGGGTATTGACTTTGAAGAATCTTTTGCTCCGGTTGCTCGAATCGAGGCAATCGAATCTTTCGGCTAATCTTGCTAGTAAGAACATGGTAGTCTATCGATGGATGTAAAGACGGCATTTCGAACGGAGATCTTAAAGAAGTCGTCTCGTCCACCAACTGAAGGATTTGTGAATCAAGAGCATCCTACTCACGCTTATCATTTAAAGAAGGCTCTTTACGGTTTAAAGCAAGCTCCAGGGCATGGTATGATACATCATCAAAGTTTCTTCTATCTACCGGATTTAGCAAAGGAGCGATTGATCCTACACTATTCACCAGAAGTCGGCAAACATTTAATTCATGTTCAAATTTATGTTGATGATATTATTTTTCCTCGATGCACCCAATGGAATGTGATCGTTTTCTAATGAAATGAGTTCAAAATTTCAAATGTCAATGATGGGACAAATGTCATTTTCTTGGGATTACAAATTTCACAAAGTCCCGGAGGCATTTTCATAAATCAATCTAAATATGCAATGTAAATCTTAAAGAAATTTGGATTTGATTCAAGTGACCTGCTGACACCCCATGATTGATCGAACCAAACTAGATGAGGACCACTCGGGGATCATGATTGACCAAACAAAATATCGTAGTATGATTGGATCCCGATGTACCTCAACGCTAGTAGACCGGACATCTTGTTCATTGTGTGCATGTGTGCTAGATACCGTGCTAAGCCTACTAAAAAGCACCTTGAAGCGATTAAACGGGTCTTCGGTATCTCAAGGAACCATCAATATGGGTCTTTGGTACCAAGGACACCGGTATGTCACTAACGGCCTATGCAGATGCCGATCATGCAGTTGTCAAGATACACGTCGAAGTACGCCTGGAGGTGCTCATATTTTGGGTGATAAGCTTGTGAGTGGTCTTCAAAGAAGCAAATGAGTACTTCTATTTCCTCTACAGAGTGAATACATAGCCATGTCATTGATAAGGTTTTAAAAGGTACCATTTGAGGGTCGTTTAAGTCCTTATTTGATCACTTTTGTATCCGTTATTGCTTAATATCGTTCCTTTTCACTTTTTAGGTCTCGTGAAGGCAAAATCTTTGGAATGACACTTATTTGGACGGAGAAAGCGCGAATATATGAAGAAAATGGCCAAAGTCGAAATCGAGACACTCACGATCGCTGAATGTAGAAGCGCGGCGTCGAGTTCTATTTGACGCCGTCGGAGAATTATTGTGTGTGGTCGAACGCAAAACTCGTGTTTTCAAGAGGCGGCGTCTAGTTGTGAAAGAGTAGGCCGTCGCTACTCGGACGGCCTAGATGCAATCCAGACGACGCCGGTGAAGGGACGGTGTCACGGTCATAAGGTGACGCCGTCGCAAGATTAACTTGGCCAAGACGAAACCCTAATCTTTGTCACAAGTCGATCAAGACTATCTCAAAGATACGCATCGAAGTAGTTGATATTGTTTGGCCATAACTTTGGCATACGAACTCGGATTTAGGTGGTTCAAAAGCCCACGCGATCGGAACGAGAAAATCTACAATTTCTTTGAAAAAATGGTCGTGGACGTCACTCTATAAGTGTGACGCCGTCACTCTTTGCCGAACGTAAAATCGCCTATAAATATAACATTATAACTTCACTTTTTGTAAGCCCTAAACCCTAAGTCCGATTCGTGGTTTA
Organism: Chrysanthemum lavandulifolium; assembly: GCA_022545495.1. Lineage (NCBI taxonomy): Eukaryota > Viridiplantae > Streptophyta > Magnoliopsida > Asterales > Asteraceae > Chrysanthemum > Chrysanthemum lavandulifolium. The sequence goes on along the minus strand of CM040241.1, from coordinate 129,110,105 downwards.
GGTAGGTGTTTTCCAAGAACTTAAAGGGTTTCAACCACTCCATAAACATCTTGTAATGGTTTGTTTGTTTATCCAATCCTATGGTATGTCTTCAATTATCAAAATTGTTGCTTGCTCTTCATTAATTATGCTTGGCTAATTCACCTTGTGTTTGCTTATGATTGTGTGAAACTTGTATATAATTAATTAGATCTTATTGATTTCTTAGTGATGCTTGTGTCTATCTTCATCATTAGGTCGTGACAATTTCAATGAGTCTAATTGGTTTAGTTTATAATTCTTGCATCCCACTCTCTTGTTTGATTGGTTGTCTCTTATCTTAATTGTAATTGGCTTAGGAAGTGCGACTAGGCTATCGTTGTGTTTAACACTTGATAAATCCTTGATAGTTTATGAATGACTTGGTGGATTTCGTTTACTAAATCAAAGATAACCTTAAAGTTAGTTTATGAATGATTAAGTGGATTTTGTTTACTACACTTAAAGGTGAATTCAAAGAGTTAGGGAGAAAACGCATACCCTATAACCTTAGACACACAACGCAACTAGAAATAAGGACGTGACAATTCAACCATCAATAGGACGTGACAATTCAGTAGGTAGAATTGGATAGCTAGCAAGGAGTAATACATCATAAGTAGATACGCTTCACGTTACTGGTAGATCCCTTAGTTAGTTAGTATCTTTGGAATAGTTGACTAGCAACTAATTCCACCCCCAAATCCAAACCCCGAGATTCGTACCTTTCCATTCCATAAAATATAAAAATACAAAATAATCATCCTCACCTTTAGACTTAAATCGACATATAATTCAACCTAACGACACTATTCCCTAGAGAACGATATCAATACCGTGGCTTACCCTAATTACTACACTACAACGATTAGGTTCACCGCCTAGGGTGTTATAAAACTGCTCGAAGAAAAGGAAGTTCCTTTGACCCCGAGCACGCGTGTAGCGTTATCAAGTTTTGGCGCTTGCTGCGGGAATAGTTATTGTTTAGGCTTGATTTCTATTTCATTTAGGTCTACTCACAAGATTCCTATCAAGTGAGATTTTTTCTTTTATTAGCTTCCTTGTAGTCTATCCCCTTCTTTGTGCTTTTGTTAGTAAAACTTGTCCATTGACTCTTCCGTTCACCATTATGGAGAACGCGAATCCTTCGTATCCGCGATTAGGTTTTTCATAAGAAATTATGATATTCCTAAAGCGGATCATTCAATATGGTGGGAAGAAAGTAACCAAGTCCATAAACCTTTTGAGGATTTCACCATTCCATCAAGCCCACAAAATACCTCATCTAGTGAAACCTATGCTTCGTTTGAGCCTTCACCTAGGATAGACTTTGTGAACAACCTCCGTGTTTAGAAACTATTTTTAGTGAGGCCCTTAGGAGAACTGACCAAATTTATGAAAACATTATGGTAAGCAACCAAGCATTAAACCATAAGTTGGATCAATTACTAGAGTTGGTTTCATCACGACCTAAGGAAATAATACATGACGAGCATATAGATGATGTAGATGTGATTGAGGATAAAGTGAAAAGTCTAGACCCACAAGGTATTCCACAACCTCCACCATCATTTAAGGCATACACACCGCACGTGACTTACCCGGAAGTAGTAGAAGAGACTTTAGGAATCCCAATGGAGGTAGAACATTTGAACCAAACGCAACTGGAGAATATAGGTTTGAATACTTGTAGTCTCAGTCTTACTCTTAGTTCTAGGGAATTTCATAGTGTTGATGAACCGGAACCTCAATCTTTACTTCCATCCTTAAATAAACGAGGAACCGACCCACCCATCAACCAATTTAGTCCGGGTAGTTTTTGGATGAAGGAAGCCATTCACACACCCCCTTCACCTCACGTGGCATATTTCCACCCTAAGGGTGTGTATCGCTACTATCACCCGCACTTAAACTTAAGTGTAGGGAAAACTTCCCCTTTATCTGTTAAATAAGGGTAGAGTCAGGCTCGTGACTCGAACAAAAACAAGCGCTTCTTGGGAGGCAACCCATGTGTATTTATTTTTTATTTTCATTTGTGTGTCGTATATCTTTTATTAATTGTTTATTCTCATGTTTAAATTTGTAAAAATGCTTTATTTTGTTTTTAACCTCGTCTTAATTGCATATAAAGGTATTTTACATAAGGGATAAGTGTAGGGAGGATTACACACGTTTTCAAAAGAAACGTGAACATGAGAATTTCAATTATTTAAAAGATATACATGTGCTTGTTCGAGTCAAATGCTTGAATCGAGTCATAATGGATGTTTTGCAGAAATTTTTCCAGATTTTAAAGATAAAAATTTTCCGAATTTTTTCCGTAAAATCGCACCGGTTTCATCATGATAACTGACGCGTCGAGTCGCAACTGACGGCGGCGGGAGGAGTAGAAACAACTTCTAACTTTTCTCGTTTTACGGCTACTTATAAATTTTTGGAATTTTCGGTCTTAATTTTCTAGAAAATCTGCAAACATCCATTCCACAAGCATTATATCTTATTTAAGTCCGGAATTACATCTTGTTGTGATTTTCTTTGTTCGGTTTGATGCTGCTGGGTTGTTTGTTTTCTTCAAGTGTGCGGGTTTTATTTATCAAGAAGAAGATACATAAGATTGGAAGAAGCTTTTCACGCATACATTCTTCTTGGAAAGGATTTAACCACTACTTCACACACGGATCCTACCGAGCTAATCGGGGAGTATTAGTTTCTTCGCTTTTAATTACCTTCCATTATCATAACTTTGATACTTTCGGGAACATTGGGGACAATGTTCGGTTTAAGTGTAGGGAGGGAAAATAAAGCGGGAACTTTGAAACTATGCTTATCCTTGACTATTTGCTTTGTCCAATTGTGATTGTGTAATAAACCATGAGAAAATGTCGGTTAGGGTAATTTTGGCACCAAATTTAAAATTTTTCATAACATATAGGAGTGGGCCATTAGTCTTAACAAAAGCGTCTCATGGATAGGAAGTTATATGACTAGCACAAAAACCCTTACCACCCAAATTCCACCCAAAATGTGAGGATCGCCCTTAGATTAGTAGGAATTAAAGCATTCATCTTTAATGCTTAGAGTGTGAACCGGTAGTATAATAGATTCTAGAACTTGTTTTGTGATGCATTCCGAGATCGCTAGTGAGACTACACTTGTGTAGTTAGGAATAACTAAATGATAAGAGGCATTAGGATAACCCTTGTTTGATACCTGTAATATAATTACTTCTTCCATATCGGTTGAGTAATTCCCCACACCCTTGCGTTGTACTCATCTTTAGTACACGATACCCCTAGTTAACCCTCGAGCCTATCCTTTTCGCGGTTCTCGTGGTATTTCGGTTTTCCGAATATCAATGAAGAGCATTGTTTACACCCCACCCCAAATATACACCCAAATCGCCTTAGCCTACCCCTTATGCACTCACTTTTAGTGCATTATTTGTTATCACCCCAAACCCTTAGTTCAATTATCTAGTTGCTTGCATAAGTTGCTAAGTCGAGTCATATCCTTTGTATACGATTTTGGGATGATTGGGATTCATGGGAAAAGTTAAAAGTTTATGAAATGACGGGAAGGGAACGTTAAATTCAAATTCCCTTTGTTTACGTAATAATGTACCCCAAGTGTTTTGATCTTTTCAAATCGGGTCAAATTAGTGTTAGAATAATAAAAACTCAAGTGTAGGGATGTCCCTGTAAATCCCTAGTATTTTGATGTTATCGTAGAGGATGGTAGAGTAAAAGTGTAAAAAAAAAAAAAAAAAAAAAAAAAAAAAAAAAAAAAAAAAAATAGAAAAGAGAAAAAAAAAATAGAGTGATAAAAAAAAAAAAAAAAAAAAAAAAAAAAAAAAAAAAAAAAAAAAAAAAAAAATACGGGCTACCATCCTACATCTATCCTTTAAATTTATGTTTGTTTATTTCAGTTATCTAGAGTTTAGAGTGTCGAGTCTTGGCTTAGCAACGCCATTCTTCATATGCGCTAACATAAAGATTTTGACTTACCACCACTAAATAGCCTATCCCACCAAACCCTTATTTCCTACCGTAAGTCTAACGTTACAACCCTTTAAAAGACCTCTTTGATAGTCTTTCCTAGGTGCTTACGCCAAAGCGATGGAGGTTTGATCTATTCAAGCCTATGGTAATCTATGTACTAGGACCGGTTAATGAGTGTTTATCTTCCATTTCCTATATTGTTATATTTCATTTATACACCGAGAGAGATGTGAGTATCCAAACACCCCATGTGAGGTGCTAGTATGTAATTTCGTGCTTGTTATGACTTTTATGGGCTTATATGTGTTGTGGACCATTTTGAATTAATCTTTGAATGACCCCTAACTTATAAATTAATTGGCTAAAAGCACATTTGCTTGAGGACAAGCAAATAACAAGTGTAGGGATATTTGATAAGGTTTTAAAAGGTACCATTTTGAGGGTCGTTTAAGTCCTTATTTGATCACTTTTGTATCCGTTATTGCTTAATATCGTTCCTTTTCACTTTTTAGGTCTCGTGAAGGCAAAATCTTTGGAATGACACTTATTTGGACAGAAAGGCGAATATATGAAGAAAATGGCCAAAGTCGAAATCGACACTCACATCATTGAATGTAGAAGGCGACGGCGTCGGGTTCTATTTGCACGCCGTCGGAGAATTATTGTGACGGTCGAACGCAAAACTCGTGTTTTCAAGAGACGGCGTCTAGTTGTGAAAGAGTAGGCCGTCGCTACTCGTACGGCCTAGATGCAATCCGAGACGACGCCGAAGGCGAAGGGGACGGTGTCACGGTCATAAGGTGGCCGTCGCAAGATTAACTTGGCCAAGACGAAACCCTAATAGCGGCGACACGCGGTGTCCACGAAACTTCGTCTGTCGATCAAGACTATCTCAAAGATACGCTGTGAAGTAGTTGATATTGTTTTGGCCATAACTTTGGCATACTGAACTCGGATTTAGGTGGTTCAAAAGCCCACGCGATCGGAACGAGAAAATCTACAATTTGTTGAAAAAATGGTCGTGACGCCGTCACTCTATAAGTGTGACGCCGTCACTCTTTGCCGACGTAAAATCGCCTATAAATATAACATTATAACTTCACTTTTGTAAGCCCTAAACCCTAAGTCCGATTCGTGGTTTAGGTAGGTGTTTTCCAAAGAACTTAAAGGGTTTCAACCACTCCATAAACATCTTGTAATGGTTTGTTTGTTTATCCAATCCTATGGTATGTCTTCAATTATCAAAATTGTTGCTTGCTCTTCATTAATTATGCTTGGCTAATTCACCTTGTGTTTGCTTATGATTGTGTGAAACTTGTATATAATTAATTAGATCTTATTGATTTCTTAGTGATGCTTGTGTCTATCTTCATCATTAGGTCGTGACAATTTCAATGAGTCTAATTGGTTTAGTTTATAATTCTTGCATCCTACTGTCTCTTGTTTGATTGGTTGTCTCTTATCTTAATTGTAATTGGCTTAGGAAGTGCGACTAGGCTATCGTTGTGTTTAACACTTGATAAATCCTTGATAGTTTATGAATGACTTGGTGGATTTCGTTTACTAAATCAAAGATAACCTTAAAGTTAGTTTATGAATGATTAAGTGGATTTTGTTTACTACACTTAAAGGTGAATTCAAAGAGTTAGGGAGAAAAGCATACCCTATAACCTTAGACACACAACGCAACTAGGAATAAGGACGTGACAATTCAACCATCAATAGGACGTGACAATTCAAGAGGTAGAATTGGATAGCTAGCAAGGAGTAATACATCATAAGTAGATACGCTTCACGTTCTTGGTAGATCCCTTAGTTAGTTAGTATCTTTTGGAATAGTTGACTAGCAACTAATTCCACCCCCAAATCCAAACCCCGAGATTCGTACCTTTCCATTCCATAAAATATAAAAATACAAAATAATCATCCTCACCTTTAGACTTAAATCGACATATAATTCAGCCTAACGACACTATTCCCTAGAGAACGATATCAATACCCGTGGCTTACCCTAATTACTACACTACAACGATTAGGTTCACCGCCTAGGGTGTTATAAAACTTGCTCAAGAAAAGGAAGTTCCTTTGACCCCGAACGACGCGCGTGTGGCGTTATCATCATCCTGTTGTGCTCAAATCTTATGGATAAGATCTCAATTATCGACTATGGCTTTGAATTCAACAAAACCTTTGTCTTGTGATAATAAAGTGCTATTGCTCTCATGCAACAACGCTCAACACTCAAGAGCAAAGCATATCGACATTCGACATCATTTCATCGGGAACAAGTGGAAAAGGTGTGGTGGAACTCTATTTTGTGAGGTCCGAATATCGCTTAGCGACATCTTCACCAAAGCTCTTCCAAGAGAACGCTTTGAGTTTATTCTTCCACGCCTTGGCTTAAAAGCCTTCAACCGAAACACTCAAACGCCTTGAGGAGGAAGACAAGGAGTAAAAGTCTATCTTCATCTGTCTCTTGTATATATCTATTCGAAAACAAAATACAAAATTATAATACCTTCAAAATCAAATAGAAAATGTAAAACTTTCAAAATCCATCAAAATTTGAAAAATTGAAAAATCTTCAAAAAATATTGTCATTTTGTCATGTTTCTCTCGATTCGATTATATCTACGGTCTTGTTGTTGTCATTCAAAGAATGACACGGACTTTAGATATTGTTCAATTTTTATTATTTAAAAAATCAAATCAAAAATATTTTTTGGGAGAAAGAGAAACAATGGTTTATTGTCATTTTCAGCAATAACCGGGTTTAAAAGAAAGAACAGAGCCATGTTTTACCATGTTTTCAAATTCCATGCTCGATTCTATAAACATTTATCTCTAATGAAAACCAAATGCTTTAAAAATAACTCGGTCTCTATTTTTGATAATCATCGGGACTTATTTGTCAAAATCTCTATCTCTCAATCAACAACCTATGTCATTGATTGAGGGGAGAATGATTTTAATTAAATTTAAAAGTTATTTGGCATTCAATTGTTTTCAAAAGATATTCATGCATGTTTTATCAATGGAGTTTAAAGTCTTAAAATCCGATCCGTGTCGCTTAAAACGCTTTTATAATCAAGTCACAATTCCCTTAAAAGCTTTCTAAATCAATTTAAATCAATAAGAGATCACAAATCTCAAATGATTTGATAATTGTGATCGGGGGAGAATGTGGGATTTAAATTGGATTTAAACTAATAATTCGGTAAATGGTTTCATAAGGATGTACATGCTATCCTTCACATGTGACAAACGATTTCAAATTTTCCATGCACATGTTGAGGGGGAGCATCTATCTTAAAACCTATGATTTGAAACGTGATCAACTTATCTCATGTGCAGTTCCTCTAGTATGTGCAAAACTCTTTTCAAATCTCGAGGCACATATTGAGGGGGAGCAAACTTATGAAAACCTCATCCTTCCTGGAAATGCTTTATCTTCTTGATTTGATCAGGGAAGTGATGGTGATATCTTTTAGAAAAATGGTAATCAAAGAAGTAACTTCTTCCTCTTGCCTCCGTGTGCAAAACAATTTCAACATATGATGCACATGTTGAGGGGGAGTTCTCGTTCTAAAAATATCAAAACCAATTCAGGTACAAAATATTTTGATAATATATCACAAGTATCCGGATTGATTTTCAAATGGTTTTCAATTGGTTCCAATGGAAGATGAACAATACCAAAATAGACCGACCAACTTTACTTTATGTACGGTGATATAAGGATGATAAGGTTAGGTATGTGTTCCCATGATCCGCCGAGCGGAGGGATCTACCCAGGACAATCCACTAGTTAGTGTAGAAGTCCTTAGGTATGATGATAAAAGGAGAAAAGTGAGATATGGGAAGAGCGCGGATCGAGATAGAGCAATCTTGGAACAAACCCAACAAGGTTCTTGCTATGATGTCTCGGTAAGCATGAAGGGGTTGAAGAATTAAAAAGAATTTAATGAGAAAAGGGTGAAAACAAATAGCCCTCCATATATTCAACCTTAGGGCGTAGATCTGGGTTCAATTCATATACTCGATGGTAACATCGGTATTGAAGACAAGACGTCATGGACCCAAAGGACGACTGCACTTCAACTTTCCAAACCACTCAAGTTCCTCTTAAAAGGGCTTGTTTCATTCTCACGGGAACCGACATAATCTATCGACTTTCTCTTAGAGATTGTTGATATTGAAGAAGGAGACCTCTCCTAGTCTCCCACACAGAACCAAATGTGCACAAATTGAGTCTAGAGCCACAAGATCATCAATAAATCTCATTAGGACACTTTCAATGAAGACTCTCTCTTCACACAATGTGGAAAGAGAGATTATATCTTGAGTCCTACGCATTATCCTTGTGGTATTGCTGTGAACATCCGAGTGATATGCATACATATTCACAATGAAGATGGAAAACCTTCGGAGCCAACATCAAACAAGCTCTCGGTAGGTGGCATGTGAGATCTATTTATTAGATCAACCATGTGACAACCGAACAGAAACAATGGGCGATTCAAGTCTTGAATCAATCTCGGTTCAGTTATAGATTGACGGATACCTTTGAAAACCGGTCTTTGTGCTTAACAACTCTTTTCTTTAGCACATCGACCGTGTACTCATTTTTCAAACCAAAGGTGTTTTATGATTGATAATTGATTTTCAATAAAACCTTCGTGGTATTGCAAAACAATTTCTATTGAGCAATACACGATTGTCTTTCAAATCTCTTTTCATCAATCGTGGACTTAACATTGTTGGTTCACTCACTCGTGTTGTCTTCTTTGAGATGTTCCGGTTTGAGAACAACTAGAGCACCGCGAAACCCTGTCAAGGAAATTCTTGAATTATACCGATCACAGGTAAGACATGTATCGATCAACGGGAACCGTGGGCGTGTACCTCAATTCAACGAAGTGATCAAAGACACTTTCGTGCAATTTATTGCTAGCTGTTGTATGCGTGTACACCCGACGCTTGCGTTGATCGATTGAAGCGATCAATCCATAGCCGCATGCTCACTTAACACATTCATCTCAAAAGAAATCATGATTAGTGCATCAATGACTCGATATTTTCACTCCATGCTTCGCTTGCTGCCGCCAATATCATGAATCAACTAAAGCTTCCGCTACTGATGAGAAGATATCATGATCCGTAATGTGAGCATGTCGGTCCTAAAGTCACAACATCACATGATACCAACACCACAAAGGATGTCTCGAGATTTTGATAGTCGATGATCTCAAAAGTCGGCTCAAATTTATTATCACGTAGATCAAGAAAGACCTCCACCGGAGTAACCAAACATGCAATGTGAAGAATCTATGACTACGAGCTTAGGAGCAAAGTACTACATCAAGAATGCAAGAACAATTGTTAATGTAATATCTATTTGTATTCTATGTAATTTTAGTACATGATTGAGGTGACCTCCTTAGGGAGATTGTTAGGAATTAGAAATTCGTGTATTAAAGAGTCGGTCACCTCAAGCATATGTAATCGTTAGGAAGCTCGTAGTCGTAGTTCTTTTAGTTAAGTAGTATTTAGTTAAGTAACACCGTGGAGGACTGGACGGGTCTTTACCCATCAGATGCCCCGATCCACATCCCGAGGTGTGGCGATTTATGTAAGACTATAAATACTCTACCTTCCAAGGTAGAGTTGGAGCTCATAATAATATCTTTCACTTTCTCTCACTAAGTTCCCTAAACCTCTAACTTTCTCTCTTTAGAACTCCATTCATACGCCACTTTGTGTTATGGTTTGATGTGTATGTGAAAACTAATATCCTACATTTTCGTCGAGCAAGTTTTTCAACACCCTAGGTAGTGAACCTAATCGTTGTAGTGTAGTATTAGGGGTAAGACACGGGTATTGATATCGTTCTCTAGGGGAATAGTGTCGTTAGACTGAAGTATATGTCGATTTAAGTCTAACGATGAGGGATGATTATTTTTGTATTTTTATATTTTATGAATCTCGGTTTTGGAGGGGAGGGTGGAATTAGTTGCTAGTCAACTATCCCAAAAGGTACTAACTAAATTAGGGGTCTACCAGTAACGTAAAGCGTATCTACTTATGATGTATTACTCCTTGCTAGCTATCCAATTCTACCCACCGAATTGTCACGTCCTGCTGATGGTTGAATTGTCACGCCCTTATTCTTAACGTTGTGTGTCTAAAGTCGTAGGGTATGCGTTTATCCCTAACTCTTTGAACTTACCAAAGGGTCTCGTCTACAAAACCCACTAGGGATAATAAACTCTTACTCTAAGGCACTCTTTGGATGGTTTAGCTTACAACTACTCAAGGAGTAATATTCTAAGGTTCACAAAGATTTAATCAAGCATTAAGTACACAACGAATGACCTATAACATTACCAGATCATTAATCAACTAAGATAAGAGACAACCAATCAAACAAGAGACAGTAGGATGCAAGAATTATAAACTAAACCAATTAGACTCATTGAAATTGTCACACCCTAATGATGAAGATAGACACAAGCATCATGATGAGTGGCCTTTTACTCATCATTTTAAGCCCGAAAAACCCACGAAAACGTTTAAAAACACTGAAATATACCCATTTATGCTACATATATCCTTGGAGTGTGTTTTTATGTGTTTCAGGTACAAAGGATCGAAAACAAGGCAAAAAACGGACAGAAATGAGCTCGGATTGGAAAACGTGCTTAGCAAACGGTTTAAGCGGATTTTCTACATTTTCGAGCCCGGACACATTTTTTGGAGAGATTGGGAAAACAAACCCTAAACCCATAATTACCTTTCTACCCTTTACCCGAACCCAATTTACAATTAAAACGTTTTCACTAAAAACAATTATTTTTATTTTTAACCATTTTTATTTACAACAATTATTTTATTAAAACCAATTTTATTAAAAATATTTTTCTCTTAAAAAAAAAAAAAAAAAAAAAAAAAAAAAAAAAACATTATTTCAAAGTTAAAAGAAAATACAAAACCTTATAATCCTAACCCTTTTAATACCCTTGACCCATCACCACATAATAAACGTTTTATCTTTTTCACCCTTTCTGTTCTTACCCAATTTACCCAAACCCTGAAGAAAACCAAAACCTCCTTGGCGCCAAATTTCCCACACCCTCTCTCCATCACTTTCATACCCTAAGAAGCTGCCAAAAACATCTTCACATGTCCCTTTACACCTCAGCAATCCATGTGCACAAGAAAGAATCAATGGATGAGAATTTGGATTGGTCCCCAAGTTTTGAATCAATGGCTGTGGTGGGTTCTAAAGAAGCACAACAATGCTAAATACTCCATCTCTCTCACATACAAAGCACAGCAAGTAAAGACAGAAAGAAGAGGAGGACCCCAGGCTTTGAGTATAAATAAGCTTTGTGAAAAACCTGTTTAGCTTGTCTAGGATTTCAAGTTCTAGTTCCAATTTACTTTCCTGTCATTTAAATTTTAATGTAATTTTAATTTTAGTCAATGTAATTTACATTTCAGTCTTTAATTCCTTATTCAGTTTGTATGTTTTAAATTTTATTTTGTCTCAAAAATTGTGTGTTCGAAGAGTTTGCAATTCAGTTTTTCAGTTTTTCCAAGTTTCAAAGTCTCAATTTTTTTTTTTGAACTACAATCTGCCCTGTTTGGGAGTGTTTGGAACAACTTTATTTTGGGGTCAAAATTCGTCTTTTGACCCGTTTTTATTCTCAAATCAGTTTTAAGGTGTTTTACAAGATATTTGGTTTAGGTTGTTCTCACAAATTCAGCTTTCAAAAAGTTAATGGTAGTTTTTTTTTTTTTTTACAATTTCAATCTGTTGTAGCAGTCACTGCAGTCCCTTAACAGCCCTTGCAGCCCTCTTGTTTCAGCTTGTTAAAAGCTCAATAGTGGCTGCCCTTTAGCTTGTAGGTACCTTTTAGTCTGCCATTTACATGTTTTAGCTTATTGTGCACTTTAGAGCTTGTTTGTTAGTTTATTTTGTCCCTCAAAAGTCCCTCTTTGGACTGTTTTATCCACTGTTCCAACAGCAGTCCACCATAGCAGCAGAGTACACATTTTTTTATTTGCTTATTAGGAATTTCTTTCAGCTTATTTAGGCCTTTTAGTGCTCATTAGTATGTTTAGGTTAGCTTAGATCATGTTTCAGCTTTTAGTGCTTATTAGATTAGACTTATGGCTTATTTCTCCATTTTCTTTTAGCATAAGGACTCCCTAGTTAGGCTTGTTTTCCAACTGTTTCCTCTCCTTGTTTTTTTTAGCTTACTTCAGTTTTAATTAATGCTTTTAAGTACATTTAACTAGTCTTAGTTAGTTTAGCTTATTTGCAAGCTAATTGTAGCTTTTAGCTCTCCTTATCAGCCCCAATAAGCCAAACAACCCTCTTGGGCATTTTGCTGTTCTTGTGAGCAGTTAACAACTTATTTGAAGCTTTTTCTATGTTTAGTTTTGATAAAAATTGCTTATTTAGCTCTATTAGTTAGTTTGGTAAAAGAAAAATAAATAAATAAAATAGTTACAAAAAGGATGCCAAGCACCAAGCTCGAACCTGGTTCACACCAGTCGCAGACACAGCAGACACTCCCTTTCCATCTGCACTAGTAAGCGTCTTGTGTTTAGCATTCCCTTTGTTAATTATTTATACACATTTAGTAGTTTAAGCCTTCAATCTTATTAGGATTTTTTTTACAGCTTATTTCAAAAGTAGTGTAGAACGTTTTTGTTTTTGTTCAATTCAGTATAAGTTAATGTAGTTTTTTGTAATTTTTGCTGATTTTTTATTTTTAATTAATTAATTAGTTAAAATTAGTTTTTAATTCGTAGAAAATAAAATAAAAGTCGAAAAAAATACCTGGCTTTTTCCTAAAATTATTTTTAGTCATTTAGAATGTAGGAAAATTGGTTTTGCACCCATAGGCCTTAAATTGCAAAGTTTTCACTTTTTAGGCTCGATGTGTTCCCGGTTTTCGCTTTTTTTTTAGTTTTAATGCCCTAGGACGTAGTGTAGCTTAGTTTTATTGTTTCTTATGCTTAGTAATAGTTAATTTAGTGATTTAATTTGTTCCCGTTCTTTATTTACATTCCCGTTCTTTAATTTGTAGAATAACGTAATCCAAAACATAAATTCCCGAACCATTCAAGCACTTTAATTCCAAACCTCAAACGTCACCGTCAATTCACACCTCGTTGGGAAACGACCCGGGTAATCACTTGCCCGGCATCACTTATCGAGTATTTGCGGGTTTTGCGAGTCGGTCTTTTTACAAAACGGTCGATTTGTAATTTTCTTGTATCACGTATATTTGGTATATTTTTACTATATAAATTTTTGGCGCCGCTGCCGGGGAGGTTGTGTTGCGACAATATCGTTACGGTTTGACGATTAGTGACTTGAAGATCCTTCCTCGTGAAGTTATTTTCTTTCCAAAAACCCAAAAATATTTTCCTTTTCAAAATTTATTTTCCCTTTTATATTTTCTATTTATCAAAACCCCAAAAATATTCTTCTCATTCCTCTTATCCGTATAATTCTATTTCTCTTACCCTCTTTTGCCATTTAATTCTATCCTTCGTATCCTCTCGACCATTTGATTCTATTTCTTTAACCCTCTATAAATTTAATTCTCATGGCAACGATTGATTATCGTCGTTGTTTTCACTGTAAAGGCCGTATGGAAGAGGATCAGCTTTATTGTCACAATCACGATTGTATATGTGAGCGGTGTGGAAGAGCTGGTGCAAGGAAATATTGCTATTGGTGCGAATTATCCGATAAAAACTCTCTCGATGCTTCTCCTAGTTTTTCCGACCTCCCACCTCAACCCGATATTTGTTCTCTTGTTTCTAAGCCTAAAACGTCTAGATTTGATCAAAATCTTTCACGATTTATGGTTAAGAGAAAAGAACAAGAACCGGAGACCAAAACGGAAGTGGTGGAAATTGCTAGCTCTGAGAGCACACCACTTGTCCCACCTCCGGAATCTTCGAACGAAATCGTGAACATGATTGAAAACTTCTTAAATGAACTTCGTCAAGATTCAACTTCGGGAAATACAAATACGACTTGTGATGTTGTTGAGCCCTCGATCCCTATTCCCGAGCCCGAGATATCTTCTTTCGATCAAGATTATTGCTACGGTTGTGGAGACGTGTTACCGAAAGGTTTTCGTTGTTTCAAATGTATGTGCGAGTGGTGTGGAAATTATCTTACTAATGGATTTTGTTCGATTTGTGCCGAGAATTCATTCGCTTATGATTCTAATCCAAATCCTTTCAATTATCCTCAAAACGATTTCAACTACCCTCCACAGAATTCATACGAACCACAACCGTACTATCAAGATTTCAATGATCCTTCATTTCAGAATTTCTCTCCTCAAATTCCTTATTGTGCAAATTGTGGGGGTCCTCATTATGATTACCAATGTCAATCATGGAATCAAAATTACCATGGACCTGATCCTTGTTATAACACTCCTTGTTTTGACAATTTTCAACCTCCACAATTTCCCTTCATTGAACAATATCCCGTCATTGATCAACATCCTCGTGAGAAAAGTATGCTAGAAAAACTTGCCGAAGACCAAACGTCTCGGAACGAAAAATCTATGCTAGAATTACTTGAAGAAGAGGAACGAGCCGCTAAGATTCAAAAATGTCTTGAAGAAATACGAATCGAGGAACGAGCACTTGCAAGACGTGCCCGATGGCTCGCAACTTACATTGACGATGAAGATGATGAGGATTCTATTCAAATGAAGGAATATTATAAAAGTTTGTCAGCCGAGACCACACACGAAGAGCCCGTTAACTCTCTCGAGTATGGGGATGAGCATCTTAGCACTATTCGGAACGGAATCGCCTTGTGTTGAGAACCTTGTCCCAACCCCAAGTGAGTGCGAGGCGTCTCGATATGATGTGTGATGAGCCGGTTGATGATGATTCTTCCTCCCACCCCTAATGATTCTCGTTGAGATGATCTCCGAGTCTGAAAATGACTATACGTCGTTTGACGATTCCTTATCATGTGGAGACATCGAGTATGTTGAGGAAGATCCTTCTGAGCTCATCAGCTTAGAAGAAGTGAGAGATTTTGAACCTGAAGAACGAGAAATCGACACTGATTTTGATTCGGATGATGAAGATATTCTTCTTTTGTCTGAAGAACCTTTCACTATGGCATTCACTAATCCTCTGTTTAACTTCGATTCTGAATTCACTCTAGTCTCAGACAACCCAATGTTTGACATTCAGAATGAGGATAGTGACTCTTACTTTGAAAACCCCATTACCTCTTTACCCGAGCTCGAGGATTCTACTTCTGAAGAAAAGAAAAGTGGCAATCCCACTTCGACTTTAGACCTTCTCGAGGAGTTCGCCGGTGAACTCGCTCACATTGATACTCTTCCTCTGGGAATTGAAGATGAGCTTTTTGTGCAAAATGCTCCACATCCTCTTCTATCCATGAGTGACACATCTACCCTTGAGGATTTTACCGTGGTTGATACTTGTGTTTCATTCCTCTCCGAGGACAAAGTGTTCAAACCCGGTATCTTACCTTTCAAGGGAGTTTACTCTCGGACATTTCTTAAGTCCAACACGGATGTTGTGACTTCTAAAGTGGTGGATAATCTTCTGCCCACCCGTTGTCAAATATTTGACACTCTTCTTTCTTATCCCATTTCTTCTCCATATCTTAACTCCTACGGGAGTGAAGATACCATATTTGACCCTAGCATTTCTTCTTCTTTTGAGCCGGTTGTATCTCATCGGAGTGGAACTTTCAGCACATTCAATGTTTATCCAAACTATTTGAATGAAAGTCCGATTGAGATTTTCTCTTCCACTTGCTCCCCCATGGACCAATGAATTTGGGGTCGAGTCAAGCTAGCGACTCGGTTAACAAAAACAGTAGCATTTCATGGGTGACCACCCATGTTTCTGTCTTCTTTCTATTTTCTAACACTAAGTGTGGGGGAAATTCCCCCACTGTTATTTGCTTGTTATGTGTTTGCTCTCTGTTTTCAGGATTCCCGTAGATCGTGATGATTGATGCGCCTGTTTTCAATCCATCCGCCCAATATCCGATCTCTTTGCTAACGTTTATCTAGGGATATCTTTATAAATCCTTTTGTGAAAAAAGATTTCGTTTCCACACTTGGCTAGTGGTATTACCTTTTTCCGTTCTATAGTTTCGGCTCCGGCCGAAACTTTGAATATTGAGGGCAATATTCAATTCTAAGTGTGGGGGGGAATTCTAAGCGAATTTTGATCACATGTTTATCTTCTAGTACCCTAGCACCCCCGTTTTGACCAAAAATTTTAAAATTTTTTATCGCTTTAAGTCAAGTATTTACATTTAAAAGAAGTGCTTTGCACAAAAATAATTCGTTAATGCTTCGGTATTAATGGTAGTTTAGTCTTGATTTGGCTAGAACAAGGGGAATCCCGACTCTGCTAGAGTGTTGATCTAGCTGCTCTCTTAACATTTAGGCTAAGGTTTTACGCGTTGTGCAAATGAAAATTCTAAGCGTGGAGTAGTTGGTTCTCTTTAGAGCTTATATAAGTAATCTATGGCTTTTTCTCCCAGAAGCTAACTAATTGGACCTAAATACGTGCTCGTTGTCAAACTTTTGAACATTCAAATCGTCTTGTTACAATAAAAAGTTTTTAAGCAAAATTGATTTAGAGTCCGAGTTCAACTTTTTATTTAAATTTCCGAGAAAGCATACTTTCTTAAAATCTGAATAATGTGAAAAATGAAAGTATCGAAAGTTGCTTGAATGATGCAAAAGTTGCAAGTTTAAAGTTCAAAGTCAAAAAAAAAAAAAAAAAAAAAAAAAAAAAAAAAAAGAAAAAAAAAAAAGTGAAAAAAGTTGAAAATGAAAAAAAAAAAAAAAAATATATGAGTTATGTAAATAAAAGCACTATGTTGCTTATGAATAAATGTGCGAAACTTACTTTTCTTAAATTTAAATCGGAAGTTGAACTCAGATTCGTCAAAGTTGTCTAAAAGTTTGACGGTAATTTGAAATCCTTGATTTCAAAGATCCCGAAGTCTCGATACTATTCTCGAGGGTGAAAACCTAGCCTCCTCAAAAGGACAAGCTGAGAAGAAAGTCGCAACATGGAGTGATCTCACCTTTGAATCTCGAATTTCTAAATTGTCGTCGGTTGTAATCCATTTAGGTTTAGTTTTAACTTAATGGTAGCTTCGTAAATCTTTGGAATCGAATTCCCGCTAATTCCGGTACTATTCTCTGTGAGGTGTCAAAAGCCCGGTCACTTAAAACTAAAGTTTTCGGATGTGCCGAGAAGAAAGCCGCTACATGGAAGAGGCCCTTTCGATCCTTAGACTTTCATCGTTTCCGGTGGGTTAGTACTTTGGTTAAGTGGATAACAACCATAACAAATGTCGATTTAAATGAACAAACTTTTGAAAATGAGCACACACACACACTTAAATTGTATAAATTGAGGGAGTAAAAAGTTAAGTCTCGACTTACATAGATTATTGATATAAGTAGTGTTAGCATTTTACAAAAACGTTTGCACAATAAGTTTAAGCTTGGTTTGAGAGTATCAAAAAGAGGATGACGATTACAATTCCCCGGAGACACCCATTTTGCGTGAATCCCGTTCCGTGATGCCATGTTTTGATAATCAAGCACGTTATTTATTTACGTTCAAGTTTAAATTCCTAGTATTGAATAAAAAGTCGAAACGGGGTATTCTTGGTATTTTTGATCCTTTCATTACTTTATATGATCGGATTGCTAGGGACTAGCAAATTGATAGTGTGGGGGGATGATGAGTGGCCTTTTACTCATCATTTTAAGCCCGAAAAACCCACGAAAACGTCTAAAAACACTGAAATATACCCATTTATGCTACAGATACCCTTGGAGTGTGTTTTTATGTGTTTCAGGTACAAAGGATCGAAAACAAGGCAAAAAACGGACAGAAATGAGCTCGGATTGGAAAACGTGCTTAGCAAACGAAGCCGGAAGCGGATTTTCTACATTTTCAGAGCCCGGGACACATTTTTGGAGAGAGATTGGGAAAACAAACCCGAAACCAAACCCTAAACCCATAATTACCTTTCTACCCTTTACCCGAACCCAATTTACAATTAAAACGTTTTTCACTAAAAACAATTATTTTTATTTTTAACCATTTTTATTTACAACAATTATTTTATTAAAACCAATTTTTATTAAAATATTTTTTAAAAAAAAAAAAAAAAAAAAAAAAAAAAAAAAAAACATTATTTCAAAGTTAAAACAAAATACAAAACCTTATAATCCTAACCCTTTTAATACCCTTGACCCATCACCACATAATAAACGTTTTATCTTTTTCACCCTTTCTGTTCTTACCCAATTTACCCAAACCCTGAAGAAAACCAAAACCTCCTTGGCGCCAAATTTCCCACACCCTCTCTCCATCACTTTCATACCCTAAGAAGCTGCCAAAAACATCTTCACATGTCCCTTTACACCTCAGCAATCCATGTGCACAAGAAAGAATCAATGGATGAGAATTTGGATTGGTCCCCAAGTTTTGAATCAATGGCTGTGGTGGGTTCTAAAGAAGCACAACAATGCTAAATACTCCATCTCTCTTACATACAAAGCACAGCAAGTAAAGACAGAAAGAAGAGGAGGACCCCAGGCTTTGAGTATAAATAAGCTTTGTGAAAAACCTGTTTAGCTTGTCTAGAATTTCAAGTTCTAGTTCCAATTTACTTTCCTGTCATTTAAATTTTAATGTAATTTTAATTTTAGTCAATGTAATTTACATTTCAGTCATTAATTCCTTATTCAGTTTGTATGTTTTAAATTTTATTCTGTCTCAAAAATTGTGTGTTCAAGAGTTTGCAATTCGGTTTTCGGTTTTCCAAGTTTCAAAGTCTCAATTTTTTTTTTGAACTACAATCGCCTGCTTAGGAGTGTTTGGAACAACTTTATTTTGGGGTCAAAATTGCCTTTTGACCCGTTTTATTCTCAAATCGGTTTAAGGTGTTTTACAAGATATTTGGTTTAGGTTGTTCTCACAAATTCACTTTCAAAAAGTTAATGGTAGTTTTTTTTTTTTACAATTTCAATCTGTAGTAGCCATCGCAGTCCTTAATGACCTCTTGACCCTCTTGTTTCAGCTTGTTAAAAGCTCAATAGTGGCTGCCCTTTAGCTTGTAGGTACCTTTTAGTCTGCCATTTACATGTTTTAGCTTATTGTGCACTTTAGAGCTTGTTTGTTAGTTTATTTTGTCCTCAAAAGTCCTCTTTGATTTGTTTTATCCATTGTTCAACAATGATCCACCATAGCAAAGAGAGTACACATTTTTTATTTGCTTATTAGGAATTTCTTTCAACTTATTTAGGCCTTTTAGTGCTCATTAGTATGTTTAGGTTAGCTTAGATCATGTTTCAGCTTTTAATGCTTATTAGATTAGACTTATGGCTTATTTCTCCATTTTCTTTTAGCATAAGGACTCCCTAGTTAGGCTTGTTTTCCAACTGTTTCCTCTCCTTGTTTTTTTTAGCTTACTTTAGTTTTAATTAATGCTTTTAAGTACATTTAACTAGTTATAGTTAGTTTAGCTTATTTGCAAGCTAATTGTAGCTTTTAGCTCTCCTTATCAGCCCCAATAAGCCAAACAGCCCTCTTGGGCATTTTGTTGTTCTTGTGAGCAGTTAATAGCTTATTTGAAGCTTTTTCTATGTTTAGTTTTGATAAAAATTGCTTATTTAGCTCTATTAGTTAGTTTGGTAAAAGAAAAATAAATAAATAAAATAGTTACAAAAAGGATGCCAAGCACCAAGCTCGAACCTGGGTCACACCAGTCGCAGACACAGCAGACACTCCCTTTCCATCTGCACTAGTAAGCGTCTTGTGTTTAGCATTCCCTTTGTTAATTATTTATACACATTTAGTAGTTTAAGCCTTCAATCTTATTAGGATTTTTTTTACAGCTTATTTCAAAAGTAGTGTAGAACGTTTTTGTTTTTGTTCAATTCAGTATAAGTTAAAGTATTTTGTTGTAATTTTTGCAGATTTTTTATTTTTAATTAATTAATTAGTTAAAATTAGTTTTTAATTCGTAGAAAATAAAATAAAAGTCGAAAAAAATACCCGGCTTTTTCCTAAAATTATTTTTAGTCATTTAGAATGTAGGAAAATTGGTTTTGCACCCATAGGCCTTAAATTGCGAAGTTTTCACTTTTTAGGCTCGGTGTGTTCCCGGTTTTCGCTTTTTTTTAGTTTTAATGCCCTAGGACGTAGTGTAGCTTAGTTTTATTGTTTCTTATGCTTAGTAATAGTTAGTTTAGTGATTTAATTTGTTCCCGTTCTTTATTTACATTCCCGTTCTTTAATTTGTAGAATAACGTAATCCAAAACATAAATTCCCGAACCATTCAAGCACTTTAATTCCAAACCTCAAACGTCACCGTCAATTCACACCTCGTTGGGAAACGACCCGGGTAATCACTTGCCCGGCATCACTTATCGAGTATTTGCGGGTTTTGCGAGTCGATCTTTTTACAAAACGGTTGATTTGTAATTTTCTCGTATCACGTATATTTGGTATATTTTTACTATATCACATCACTAAGAAATCAATAAGATCTAATTAATTATATACAAGTTTCATACAATCATAAGCAAATACTAGGTGAATTAGCCAAGCATAATTAATGAAGAGCAAGCAACAATTATGATAATTGAAGACATACCATAGGATTGGATTAACAAACAAATCATTACATGATGTTTATGGAGTGTTTGAAACCCTTTAAGTTCTTTGGAAAACACCTACCTAAACCACGGAATCGGACTTAGGGTTTAGGGCTTACAAAAGTGAAGTTATAATATTATATTTATAGGAGATTTTCTGTCGGCAAAGAGACGGCGTCACACCTAAAGAGTGACGTCACAAACATTTTTTCACCAAACGTAGATTTTCTCGTCCGTCGCGTGGGCTTTTGAATCACCTAAATCCGAGTTCGTATGCAAAAGTTATGGCCAAAACAATATCAACTACTTCGCGCGCATGTTGTGACTTGATCAGCTTGTGACGGCGTCACCTTAAGGTTGTGACGCCGTCGCCTTCAGTCTCTGACGTCGTCTCTTGAGAATAAGCAATTTGGCTACTGAGCCGTCACAAAGTGCTCCGACGGCGTCGCAGTTAAGCAGTGACGCCGTCACCTTCAGTTCCAGCAGCCTGAGTGTCTCGATTCTTGACTTTGGCCATTTTCTTCGTATATTCGCGCCTTTTCGTCCAAATAAGTGCCATTCCAGCATTTTGCCTTCAAGAGACCTAAAAAGTGAAAAGGAACGATATTAAGCAATAACGGATACAAAAGTGATCAAATAAGGGCTTAAACGACCCTCAAAAGGTACCTTTTAAAACCTTATCAAATATCCCTACACTTGGTATTTGCTTGTCCTCAAGCAAATGTGCTTTAGCCAATTAATTTATAAGTTAGGGTCATGAAGCATTCTGTTCAAAATGGTCCACAACACATATAAGCCCCAGAAAGTCATAACAAGCACGGAAATCACATACTAGCACCTCACATGGGGTGTTTGGATACTCACATCTCTCGGGTGTATATGAAATATAACAAATTGGAAATGGAAGATAAACACTCATTAACCGGTCCTAGTACATAGATTACCATAGGCTTGAGAATAGATCAAACCTCCATCGCTTTGGCGTAAGCACCTAGGAAAGACTATCAAAGAGGTCTTTAAAGGGTTGTAATGTTAGGCTTACGGTAGGGAAACAAAGGGTTTGGTGGGATAGGCTATATAGTGGTGGCAAGTCAAAAATCTCTTATGTTATAAGCAAACGAAGAATGGCGTTGCTAAGCCAAGACTCGACACTCTAAACTCTAGCTAACTGAAATAAACAAACATAAAATTATAGGATAGATGTAGGATGGTAGCCCGTATTTTTTTTTTTTTTATCACTCTATTTTTTTTTTCTTTTCTCTTTTTCTCTTTTTTTTCGATTTTTTTTTTCCCATACACTTTTACTCTACCATCCTCTACGGTAACATCAAAATGATAGGGATTTATAGGCACATCCCTACATTTGAGTTTTTATTACTCTAACACTAATTTGACCCGAATTGAAAAGATCAAAACACTTGGGATACATTATTACACAAACAAAGGGAATTTGAATTTAACGTTCCTTCCCGTCATTTCATAAACTTTAACTTTTCCATGAATTCCAATCATCCCAAAAGCGTATACAAAGGATATGACTCGACTTAGCAACTCATGCAAGCAACTAGATAATTGAACTAAGGGTTTAAGGTGATAACAATAATGCACTAAAAGTGAGTGCATACGAGTGGTAGGCTAAGGCGATTTGGGTGTATATTTGGGGTGGGGTGTAAACAATACTCTTCATTGATATTCGGAAAAACCAAAACATCACGAGAACCGCGAAAAGGATAGGCTCTGAGGGGTTAACTAGAATTAAGAGTAAGACTGAGACTACAAGTATTCAAACCTATATTCTCCAGTTGCGTTTGGTTCAAATGTTCTACCTCCATTGGGATTCCTAAAGTCTCTTCTACTACTTCCGGGTAAGTCACGTGCGGTGTGTATGCCTCAAATGATGGTGGAACTTGTGGGATACCTTGTGGGTCTAGACTTTTCACCTTATCCTCAATCACATCTACATCATCTATATGCTCATCATGTGCTATTTCCTTAGGTCGTGATGAAACCAAACTTAGTAATTGATCCAACTTATGGTTTAATGCTTGGTTGCTTACCATAATATTTTCACAGATTTGGTCAGTTCTCCTAAGGGCCTCACTAACAATAGTTTCTAAACATAGAGGTTGTTCAGAAAGTCTATCCTAGGTGAAGGCTCATACGAAGCATAGGTTTCACTAGATGAGGTGTTTTGTGGGCTTGATGGAATGGTGAAACCCTTAAAAGGTTTATGGACTTGGTTACTTTCTTCCCACCATCTTGAATAATCCGCTTTAGTAATATCATAATTTTTATGAAAAACCTAATCATGGATATAGTGGATTCGCGTTCTCCATAATGGTGAACGAAAGAGTCAATGGACAAGTTTTACGAACAAAGGCACAAAGAAGGGGACGGACTACAATGAAGCTCATAAAAGAAAAATCTCACTTGATAGGAATCTTGTGAGTAGACCTAAACGAGATAGAAATCAAGCCTAAACAATAACTATTCCCACGACGCGCCTAAAACTTGATAACGCTACACGCGTCGTTCGGGGTCAAAGGAACTTCCTTTTCGTCGAGCAAGTTTTCAACACCTAGCAGTGAACCTAATCGTTGTAGTGTAGTATTAGGGGTAAGCCACGGGTATTGATATCGTTCTCTGGGGAATAGTGTCGTTGGGTGAAGTATATGTCGATTTAAGTCTAAAGATGAGGGATGATTATTTTTGTATTTTTATATTTTATGAATCTCGATTTTGGAGGGGAGGGTGGAATTAGTTGCTAGTCAACTATCCCAAAAGGTACTAACTAAATTAGGGGTCTACCAGTAACGTAAAGCGTATCTACTTATGATGTATTACTCCTTGCTAGCTATCCAATTCTACCTACTGAATTGCCACGTCCTGTTGATGGTTGAATTGTCACGTCCTTATTCTTAACGCGTTGTGTGTCTAAAGTCGTAGGGTATGCGTTTATCCCTAACTCTTTGAACTTACCAAAGGGTCTCGTCTACAAAACCCACTAGGGATAATAAACTCTTACTCTAAGGCACTCTTTGGATGGTTTAGCTTACAACTACTCAAGGAGTCATATTCTAAGGTTCACAAAGATTTAATCAAGCATTAAGTACACAACGAATGACCTATCGCATTACGGATCATTAATCAACTAAGATAAGAGACAACCAATCAAACAAGAGCAGTGAGGATGCAAGAATTATAAACTAAACCAATTAGACTCATTGAAATTGTCACACCCTAATGATGAAGATAGACACAAGCATCACTAAGAAATCAATAAGATCTAATTAATTATATACAAGTTTCATACAATCATAAGCAAACACTAGGTGAATTAGCCAAGCATAATTAATGAAGAACAAGCAACAATTATGATAATTGAAGACATACCATAGGATTGGATTAACAAACAAATCATTACACGATGTTTATGGAGTGTTTGAAACCCTTTAAGTTCTTTGGAAAACACCTACCTAAACCACGGAATCGACTTAGGGTTTAGGGCTTACAAAAAGTGAAGTTATAATGTTATATTTATAGGCGATTTTACGTCGGCAAAAAGCGACAGCGTCACACCTAAAGTGTCACACCACGGAGGCGGAAACACGAGTGTAACGGAAGGAACATAAGCACAAGATAATAGAACATACCAACATTAATATTAAAAGAAATATTACACCATTACAATACCAGTTTAGCCGACATCGCGAATATATTACAAAACTTAGATTCCAAAATATATGTTTTATACATAATGATTTATATTGACAAGTGAAAACTTCATTATGCAAGACTTGGTAGAAAGAGCTTACTAACGATCACGAAATGCATGAGAGAAAACGGGTCAACTATGAAAATAGTTGGTGAGTAAACACGTTTAGCAAAAATAAGAAAACTCATAAGAAATATCAAAGCTTTCGGTCAACGAAAAATAGTTCTCAAAGCAAAGGCATTGTGTATCCACTCGGGCCCAAATTCGCCCATACAAAACTTGCAACCTGTGTACACAACCCATTGCACAAAAATTATAGCGCGTCAAGTAATCAAGTGTAAGTGGTCATAATAGTTCACAATATAGTGCCACGAATATAATAATTCAGGGATGCTCCGAATATGGGAGACTTTGCACTGCTCCAACAAGGGAGACTCCTTTGTCACTCGACCACCTAGGTGAGATTTATTGAGACGCTCTACCAATAAGGCGAGACTTTATAGTGATGCTCGAGCAGAGGAGACTCCTTTGTCACTCGACCACCTAGGTGAGATTTATTGAGACGCCTACCAATAAGGCGAGACTTTATAGTGATGCTCGAGCGGAGGAGACTCCTTTGTCACTCGACCACCTAGGTGAGATTTATTGAGACGCCTACCAATAAGGCGAGACTTTATAGTGATGCTCGAGCAGGGAGACTCCTTTGTCACTCGACCACCTAGGTGAGATTTATTGAGACGCCTACCAATAAGGCGAGACTTTATAGTGATGCTCGAGCAGGGAGACTCCTTTGTCACTCGACCACCTAGGTGAGATTTATTGAGACGCCTACCAATAAGGCGAGACTTTATAGTGATGCTCGAACAGAGGAGACTTTGGGACAAGGTCATAACATGTACGGTTCAATAAATTCCAAAGAAGTCATATATTCATAATTAAATCCAAGATTCTAGGTCAAGTTCAAAAGTTCAAGTCTAAAGAGTTCATAGAAGTAAAATCAATTTAGTTCAAATATGGTTCATGCATTTCGCCCCAAAAATATAGTAAAACGATAAAAAGGGGATGTGATTACTCACTTGGTGAATAGATGCGATGACAAAAGTGAGTACACCGAGGTATAATGTTATCGTCAACCGGACCTATTACGAATGATGTGATATGCAATGAGTTGCAATGTAACGTTATGCATGCAATTCGTATGTTATTTATACCATTTACGGTTTTGAAAATATTACTCGTCGTCGAAAAATACTTTGTTGACGCCTTGACCAACCAAAATGACTTTACCAGTTTTACGTCAAAATGTCATCCTACAATAGTTTTATAATGATTTTTGGTGAAATTACTACTTTTCGTCGCAAAACAATGTCGTCGGAATTTTCTTGAAATTAACAAAAATGGCTCCGGAAAAGTAGTCGTAAAATAGTGTACGTCGATCGTTAGAGAACGAACTCGACGGTTTTGGAAAGTTTGTATCAATATCTAGAAGTTTCAGTTCAGGAGTTTTCGTTCAAAAGGTCTCGATCCTAAAGATATCAAAGGCTAAAGATGGTGGTTTTTGCTAATTGTGTGCAGAAAATGAGTTTCGGCCAATGTTTGAACATCCGTAAATAATTCACTATGACTCCGCTTGACAAACGGCTTTTTGTTTTGGAAAATATGGCCGATGAACTTGATTTTTCTAAAAGACAATTTGTTCCAAAAAGTTTTGCATCATAGTTAAAAACTGCCGCAAACATGGACGATATAGCTAATGAAATACTTGTAACGTAGAAATAATATAATTTTCAGAAAATAATATTTACGGCAACTTTATGAAAACGGCCATATATTTGTCGTTTTAAATCCGTTTTCTACGTAAAATATGTCCTTAGCTTCGTATCGAAGTAAACTAATATATTTTTGACCAGTCGAAATAATTTGTGAAGCTTAAGGCTCGTTTTTGACCCGAAATATGTAAAAACAGCAAAGCTGAAAATCCTGAAAATAATACGTTTCGTCGTCAAACTTTAAAAATTCACCACGGCTTCGTTATAACTCCGTTTTTATCCGTTCAAGCGGCCACGGATTCGTTTTAAAGTATATTTTCTAATTATCAAGGCCAAAATGTCGTACCATCAGTGGGTTTTTCCAGAAATTCGTTTTAAGGACAGAACGTAAAATATAGTTTACGAAAATAGTTTTTCACGGACAAAACCTATTCTAATCCCTTCAAATCAACTCCAAAGCTAATCTAATCCTACCATACACCTTCTTAGGGTGTCATGGGTTCCTAATCACCATCAAGACCAAAGAATAACTTGGGAATAATTATAGGATGACTATAAATATATATAAGTTCTAAAATCATGAAATAAATGGTATAAATCACAATACATGCATATAAGCTCCAAAATGATAAGAAACATATGAAATGACAAGGAAACATGAAAATGATAAAACATGCTTACAAGTGATAGTGATGAGGTGATAAGAACCAAGGTTTAGCCTAAATACTCTAGATTTTTATTTCAAAATCTTAATAAGAGTAATAACTAGATTGTAAAACTTGAACTTGTAAAATTTTGAAGTTCTCCTTCTTGATCACCAAGAGTGGTCGGTTTGAAGAAAGAAAAGAAGAGAGAAGCAAACTTGACTATACACTTTGAATAATTGTGTGAATGAAAATGAAGTGAAAGTGTAATGTTGAGTGTAAATATAAATGTGTAAGAAGAAAATCTTACTCATCTCATTAATGCATTCACCCTCCTCCTCTAGGCGGTTTGAGGGGGATGTATCTCATATAAATTTTTTTTTTTCTTTTATAACTTATGTATTATTTGTATAATTTTGACAAAAGTGTAAGTAAAGGTATAGGTAATTGTAACTTTTGGTACAAATAAGTTTTAGTAAATCAAAATAGAATGTAATGAGGTAATAAAATTGTAAAAATACATTCCTTGTGAAATTTGGGTGATAAAATAATTATCGTATAATTTTTAAGAAAAAGCACGTAATAATTTAACTTTAACGATTAATATACCAAATAAATTTGAAACACTAGGAAAACTAAAAATGTAGTTTTTATGAACTAGATGTAAGTTTAAAAATACCTCGGGATCATTTTTGAAAGTAACGGATTAAATATTCAAAATAATAACTCACGCGTCAACGTTTATTTAAATATAAAAATTACACGTTAAATGTGAAATGAAATGCCATGAATGAACTAATATGATGCATATATATAATTTAATAAATGACCGGAATTTGAGAATTGTGACATTCTTCCCATGTCAGCGGAATCACGTCCCCGTGATTCGATTAACGATACTATGGTCCGAACCTCGACAAGAGTTCTAAAAGTTCATGATCGTGCGAGCGGTCTAAATGATCATATCAATGCCCATGCGCATGGGTTCCCCATTCAACTAAGTACATGCCCGTGATCGGTTGATAGGGTAAACTTATCCAATATCGAACGTAGCTCTCAAAGACCTTTAGGTAGTCGATTCTAATTTAATCTCACAACTCATCAAACAAGAACCGTCATGAGATTAAACTAAACCGACTTGAGTAAACTTGTCTCTTAGCTTGATTTTCGCAACTCATCAAACAAGAACTGTCACTAGATCAAGCTAGGAAACAAGTTGTTAGAAAGGTAGGATGCCACATCCTTGAATGAAGTCTTTTGAAAGATTCGCTCGATATTCGATTTGCTTACACAATCAAATCCAATCAACAAAATATATAACAACTAAGGTCGATATCAATAGGTCTCAAATTAATCAAAGTCGTGAACGTGGTAAAGATTGGAAGGAAGCTATGCACTCAAAATTATGTCGCACAGAAATAAAGTGGTTGTTCGAAAGAATGTACCCGTTAAGCGTTGCGGGCTTCCTCGGTACCCAGATAAAATGCTCGACCACGTGCGGGAGGAATTTCAATGTTCTGATCTTGTGGGCCTTCTATTGCCAACGCCAGGTTTGGACGATTACCTCCTTGATTGGGAGTTCTTTTCAGCTTTGGACGGTATTGCGAAGGTGATCTAGACTTCCACACTCGTAACATGCTTTTCTCTGTCCTTGATTCCCGTTACGTGTGAGCAATTTCGCTGCGAAGTGGCCCGTCTGGCTACATTTGCCACACTTCGGCGATCTCCTAAGTGATGATAATTACATCGAGTACACAAAGGATGTGGACCGCATATCTTTACGCCTGGTTGGTCGCCCATAGCTCGGGTTATTCGGCGCCTCTTGTTTTCTTGATTACGGTCTCGGCTTCTGGTGATCCTCCGTCGCTTTCGTCCATTGTTTGAAGTACCTTCTCCGTTGTTGGTTCGTCTAGCATCGAGATGTATTATAATTTGGGTGAGTAGATCCGCTATTCTCGCAGCGTTGTTGTTTGGATCGTCATTGTTGTTTGGGTTGCCGTTGTTGTTACCTCCTGAGCATGTGTTTCTTGCAGCCATGATCCTACAGAGGACCAAAACATCGGGTTGAGTAAACGACATTCGAACGGAGTCAGATGAGGTGCAGAACGGTGGTAATGTGTTATAGTGAATCGAAATATGACAGGATCAGGGACATGCTATGTCTAACAAGTCGAAAGATGGAAAAGAGAAGATATGAACAAGGTACGGTAATGTAGACGTGAACGTAAAAACATGCCATGCATACCCACCCGACCAATGCAACTTCAGGTGACCAGACTCAAAAGACTCGACCAAACATGATTTAAAACTACCACTCTTATCATTGCATGGTTCTTCATAAATTAGACATAGTTGATCAGGCTATGTATAATTTATGAGTAACGATGTAACGATAGGACTAGTTGACTCGGATGATGTTTAATGTTTAATAAAATAAAATAAAATAAAAATTTTTTTTTTCCGGTTATAGCTGTGATTTTTATTTTTGAAAATCGGCATTCTCTATAACCTTTGGCTCGTACCAATCTGTCACACCGCCGGAGGCGAAACACGAGGTGTAACGGAAGGAACATAAGCACAAGATAATAGAACATACCAACATTAATATTAAAAGAAATATTACACCATTACAATACCGGTTTAGCCGACATCGTGAATATATTACAAAACTTAGATTCCAAAATATATGTTTTATACATAATGATTTATATTGACAAGTGAAAACTTCATTATGCAAGACTTGGTAGAAAGAGCTTACTAACGATCACCTGAAATGCATGAGAGAAAAACGGGTCAACTATGAAAATAGTTGGTGAGTAAACACGTTTAGCAAAAATAAGAAAACTCATAAGAAATATCAAAGCTTTCGGTCAACGAAAAATAGTTCTCAAAGCAAAGGCATTGTGTATCCACTCGGCCCAAATTCGCCCATACAAAACTTGCAACCTGTGTGTACACAACCCATTGCACAAAAATTATAGCGTCAAGTAATCAAGTGTAAGTGGTCATAATAGTTCACAATATAGTGCCACGAATATAATAATTCAGGATGCTCGAATATGGGAGACTTTGCTTTGCTCCAACAAGGAGACTCCTTTGTCACCGACCACCTAGGTGAGATTTATTGAGACGCCTACCAATAAGGCGAGACTTTATAGTGATGCTCGAACAGGAGGAGACTCCTTTGTCACTCGACCACCTAGGTGAGATTTATTGAGACGCCTACCAATAAGGCGAGACTTTATAGTGATGCTCGAACAGAGGAGACTCCTTTGTCACCGACCACCTAGGTGAGATTTATTGAGACGCCTACCAATAAGGCGAGACTTTATAGTGATGCTCGAACAGGGAGACTCCTTTGTCACTCGACCACCTAGGTGAGATTTATTGAGACGCTCTACCAATAAGGCGAGACTTTATAGTGATGCTCGAGCAGGGAGACTCCTTTGTCACTCGACCACCTAGGTGAGATTTATTGAGACGCCTACCAATAAGGCGAGACTTTATAGTGATGCTCCGAACAGAGGAGACTTTGGGACAAGGTCATAACATGTACGGTTCAATAAATTCCAGCAAGTCATATATTCATAATTAAATCCAAGATTCTAGGTCAAGTTCAAAAGTTCAAGTCTAAAGAGTTCATAGAAGTAAAAATCAATTTAGTTCAAATATGGTTCATGCATTTCGCCCCAAAAATATAGTAAAACGATAAAAAGGGGATGTGATTACTCACTTGGTGAATAGATGCGATGACAAAAGTGAGTACACCGAGGTATAATGTTATGCGTCAACCGGGACCTATTACGAATGATGTGATATGCAATGAGTTGCAATGTAACGT
The DNA here is from genome assembly GCA_022545495.1 of Chrysanthemum lavandulifolium. Taxonomy (NCBI): domain Eukaryota; kingdom Viridiplantae; phylum Streptophyta; class Magnoliopsida; order Asterales; family Asteraceae; genus Chrysanthemum; species Chrysanthemum lavandulifolium. The sequence continues at coordinate 129,079,383 of CM040241.1, read as the reverse complement.
TATGCATGCAATTCGTATGTTATTTATACCATTTACGGTTTTTGAAAATATTACTCGTCGTCGAAAAATACTTTGTTGACGTCTTGACCAACCAAAAATGACTTTACCAGTTTTTACGTCAAAATGTCATCCTACAATAGTTTTATAATGATTTTTGGTGAAATTACTACTTTTCGTCGCAAAACAATGTCGTCGGAATTTTCTTGAAATTAACAAAAATGGCTCCGGAAAAGTAGTCGTAAAATAGTGTACGTCGATCGTTAGAGAACGAACTCGACGGTTTTGGAAAGTTTGTATCAATATCTAGAAGTTTCAGTTCAGGAGTTTTCGTTCAAAAGGTCTCGATCCTAAAGATATCAAAGGCTAAAGATGGTGGTTTTGCTAATTGTGTGCGAAAATGAGTTTCGACCAATGTTTGAACATCCGTAAATAATTCACTATGACTCCGCTTGACAAACGGCTTTTGTTTTGGAAAATATGGCCGATGAACTTGATTTTCTAAAAGACAATTTGTTCCAAAAGTTTTGCATCATAGTTAAAACGCCGCAAACATGGACGATATAGCTAATGAAATACTTGTAACGTAGAAATAATATAATTTTGGAAAATAATATTTACGGCAACTTTATGAAAACGGCCATATATTTGTCGCTTTAAATCCGCTTTCACGTAAAATATGTCCTTAGCTTCGTATCAAGTAAACTAATATATTTTTGACCAGTCGAAATAATTTGTGAAGCTTAAGGCTCGTTTTTGACCCGAATATGTAAAACAGCAAAGCTGAAAATCCACGAAAATAATACGTTTCGTCGTCAAACTTTAAAAATTCACCACGGCCGTTATAACTCCGTTTTATCCGTTCAAGCGCCACGGATTCGTTTTAAAGTATATTTTCTAATTATCAAGGCCAAAATGTCGTACCATCAGTGGGTTTTCCAGAAATTCGTTTTAAGGACAGAACGTAAAATATAGTTTACGAAAATAGTTTTCACGGACAAAACCTATTCTAATCCCTTCAAATCAACTCCAAAGCTAATCTAATCCTACCATACACCTTCTTAGGGTGTCATGGGTTCCTAATCACCATCAAGACCAAAGAATAACTTGGGAATAATTATAGGATGACTATAAATATATATAAGTTCTAAAATCATGAAATAAATGGTATAAATCACAATACATGCATATAAGCTCCAAAAATGATAAGAAACATATGAAAATGACAAGGAAACATGAAAATGATAAAAACATGCTTACAAGTGATAGTGATGAGGTGATAAGAACCAAGGTTTAGCCTAAATACTCTAGATTTTTATTTCAAAATCTTAATAAGAGTAATAACTAGATTGTAAAACTTGAACTTGTAAAATTTTTGAAGTTCTCCTTCTTGATCACCAAGAGTGGTCGGTTTTGAAGAAAGAAAAGAAGAGAGAAGCAAACTTGACTATACACTTTGAATAATTGTGTGAATGAAAATGAAGTGAAAGTGTAATGTTGAGTGTAAATATAAATGTGTAAGAAGAAAATCTTACTCATCTCATTAATATATTCACCCTCCCTCCTCTAGGCCGGTTTTGAGGGGGGGGATGTATCTCTCATATAAATTTTTTTTTCTTTTTATAACTTATGTATTATTTGTATAATTTTGACAAAAGTGTAAGTAAAAGGTATAGGTAATTGTAACTTTTTGGTACAAATAAGTTTTTAGTAAATCAAAATAGAATGTAATGAGGTAATAAAAATTGTAAAAATACATTCCTTGTGAAATTTGGGTGATAAAATAATTATCGTATAATTTTTAAGAAAAACGACGTAATAATTTAACTTTAACGATTAATATACCAAATAAATTTGAAACACTAGGAAAACTAAAAATATAGTTTTATGAACTAGATGTAAGTTTAAAATACCTCGGGATCATTTTGAAAGTAACGGATTAAATATTCAAAATAATAACTCACGCGTCAACGTTTATTTAAATATAAAATTACACGTTAAATGTGAAATGAAATGCCATGAATGAACTAATATGATGCATATATATAATTTAATAAATGACCGAATTTGAGAATTGTGACATAAAGAGTGACGGCCACGAAAATTTTTCACCAAACTGTAGATTTTCTCGTTCGTCGCGTGGGCTTTTGAATCACCTAAACCGAGTTCGTATGCAAAAGTTATGGCCAAAACAATATCAACTACTTCAGCGTGCATGTTGTGACTTGATCGCCTTGTAACGGCGCCACCTTAAGGTTGTGGTGCCGTCGCCTTGATCTCGGCGTCGTCTCTTGAGAATAAGCAATTTGGCTCGACGAGTCACAAAGTGCTCCGACGGCGTCATAGATTAAGCGAAAGGACGTCACCCCGGCCCAAAGAACTGAGTGTCTCGATTCTTGACTTTGGCCATTTTCTTCGTATATTCGCCTTTTGGTCCAAATAAGTGCCATTCCAGATTTTGCCTTCAAGAGACCTAAAAGTGAAAAGGAACGATATTAAGCAATAACGGATACAAAAGTGATCAAATAAGGGCTTAAACGACCCTCAAAAGTTACCTTTAAAACCTTATCAAATATCCCTACACTTGGTATTTGCTTGTCCTCAAGCAAATGTGCTTTTAGCCAATTAATTTATAAGTTAGGGGTCATAAAGCATTCGTTCAAAACGGTCCACAACACATATAAGCCCCAAGAAAGTCATAACAAGCACGGAATCACATACTAGCACCTCACATGGGGTGTTTGGATACTTACATCTCTCTCGGGTGTATATGAAATATAACAAATTGGAAATGGAAGATAAACACTCATTAATCGGTCCTAGTACATAGATTACCATAGGCTTGAGAATAGATCAAACCTCCATCGCTTTGGCGTAAGCACCTAGGAAAGACTATCAAAGAGGTCTTTTAAGGGTTGTAATGTTAGGCTTACGGTAGGGAAACAAAGGGTTTGGTGGGATAGGCTATATAGTGGTGGCAAGTCAAAAATCTCTTATGTTACAAGCATACGAAGAATAGCGTTGCTAAGCCAAGACTCGACACTCTAAACTCTAGCTAACTGAAATAAACAAACATAAAATTATAGGATAGATGTAGGATGGTAGCCCGTATTTTTTTTATCACTCTATTTTTTTTTTCTTTTCTCTTTTTCTCTTTTTTTTCGATTTTTTTTCCCATACACTTTTACTCTACCATCCTCTACGGTAACATCAAAATGATAGGGATTTATAGGCACATCCCTACATTTGAGTTTTTATTACTCTAACACTAATTTGACTCGAATTGAAAAGATCAAAACACTTGGGGTACATTATTACACAAACAAAGGGAATTTGAATTTAACGTTCCCTTCCAGTCATTTAATAAACTTTAACTTTTCCATGAATCCCAATCATCCCAAAACTGTATACAAAGGATATGACTCGACTTAGCAACTCATGCAAGCAACTAGATAATTGAACTAAGGGTTTAAGGTGAAAACAATAATGCACTAAAAGTGAGTGCATACGAGGGTAGGCTAAGGCGATTTGGGTGTATATTTGGGGTGGGGTGTAAACAATACTCTTCATTGATATTCCGGAAAAACCAAAACATCACGAGAACCGCGAAAAGGATAGGCTCTGAGGGGTTAACTAGGGGTATCATGTACTAAAGATGAGTACAACGCAAAGGGTGTGGGGGAATTACTCAACTGATGTGGAAGAAGTAATTTATATTATGGGTATCAAACAAGGGTTATCCTAATGCCTCTTATCATTTAGTTATTCCTAACTGCACAAGTGTAGTCTTACTAGCGATCTCGGAATGCATCACAAAACAAGTTCTAGAATCTAATATACTACCGGTTCACACTCTAAGCATTAAAGATGAATGCTTTTAATTCCTACTAATCTAAGGGCGATCCTCACATTTTGGGTGGAATTTAGGTGGTAAAGGGTTTTTGTGCTAGTCATGCCACTTCCTATCCGTGAGACGCTTTTGTTAAGACTAATGGCCCACTCCTATATGTCATGAAAAATTTTAAATTTGGTGCCAAAATTACCCTAACTATCATTTTCTCATGGTTTATTACACAAATACAATTGGACAAAGCAAATATTCAAGGATAATCATAGTTTCAAAGTTCCCGTTTTATTTTCCCTCCCTACACTTAAACTGAACATTGTCCCCAATGTTCCCCGAAAGTATCAAAGTTATGATAATTGGAAGGTCATTAAAAACGAAAGAAACTAGTACTCCCCTGATTAGCTCGGTAGGATCCGTGTGTGAAGTAATGGTTAAATCATTTCCAAGAAGAATTGTGTGCGTGAAAAGCTCCTTCCAATCTTTTGTATCTTCTTCTTGATAAATAACACCTGCACACTTGAAGAAAACAAACAACCCAACGCATCAAACCGAAAAAAGAAAAATCACAACAAGATGTAATTCCAGACTTAAATAAGATATAATGCTTGTGGAATGGATGTTAGCATATTTTCTAGAAAATTAAGACCTGGAAAATTCCAAAAAATTTATAAGTAGCACAGAAAACGAGAAAGAGTAATCGATTGTTTCGCTCCTTCCCGACGCCGTCAGTTATCATGACGCCGCCAGTTATCCGGACTGCTCGATTTTCGGAAAAATTACGAAAATGTTTATCTTTAAAATCTAGAAAAATTCGCAAAACATCCATTATGACTCGATACAAGCATTTGACTCGGACAAACACACATGTATATCTTTTAATTAATTGAACTTCTCATGTTTACGTTTCTTTTGAAAACGTGTGTAATCCTCCCTACACTTATCCCTTATGTAAAATACCTTTATATGTAATTAAGACAAGGTTAAAGACAAAATAAAACATTTTACAAATTCAAACATGAGAATAAACAATCAATAAAAGATATACGACATAATAAATAAAATGAAAAACAAATACACATGGGTTGCCTCCCAAGAAGCGTTTGTTTTTGTTCGAGTCACGAGCCCGACTCTACCCTTATTTAATGAGATAAAGGGAAGTTTTTCCTACACTTAAGTTTAAGTGCGGGTGATAGTAGCGATACACACCCTTAGGGTGGAAATATGCAACGTGAGGTGAAGGGGTGTGTGAATGGCTTCCTTCATCCTAAAACTACCCGGACTAAATTGGTTGATGGGTGGGTCGGTTCCTCGCTTATTTAAGGATGGAAGTAAAGATTGAGGTTCCGGTTCATCAACACTATGAAATTCCTAGAACTAAGAGTAAGACCGAGACTACAAGTATTCAAACCTATATTCTCCGATTGCGTTTGGTTCAAATGTTCTACCTCCATTGGGATTCCTAAAGTCTCTTCTACTACTTAGGGTAAGTCACGTGCGGTGTGTTTGCCTCAAATGATGGTGGAACTTGTGGGATACCTTGTGGGTCTAGACTTTTCACCTTATCCTCAATCACATCTACATCATCTATATGCTCATCATGTGCTATTTCCTTAGGTCGTGATGAAACCAAACTTAGTAATTGATCCAACTTATGGTTTAATGTTTGGTTGCTTACCATAATATTTTAACAGATTTGGTCAGTTCTCCTAAGGGCCTCACTAACAATAGTTTCTAAACATAGAGGTTGTTCACGAAAGTCTATCCTAGGTAAAGGCTCATACGAAGCATAGGTTTCACTAGATGAGGTGTTTTGTGGGCTTGATTGAATGGTGAAACCCTTAAAAGGTTTATGGACTTGGTTACTTTCTTCCCACCATCTTGAATAATCCGCTTTAGTAATATCATAATTTTTTATGAAAAACCTAATCACGGATATAGTGGATTCGCGTTCTCCATAATGGTGAACGAAAGAGTCAATGGACAAGTTTTACGAACAAAGGCACAAAGAAGGGGGAGACTACAAGGAAGCTAATAAAAGAAAAATCTCACTTGATAGGAATCTTGTGAGTAGACCTAAACGAGATAGAAATCAAGCCTAAACAATAACTATTCCCCGCAGCAGGCGCCAAAACTTGATAACGCTACACGCTGCTCGGGGTCAAAGGAACTTCCTTTTGGTCGAGCAAGTTTTTCAACACCCTAGGCAGTGAACCTAATCGTTGTAGTGTAGTATTAGGGTAAGCCACGGGTATTGATATCGTTCTCAGGGAATAGTGTCGTTAGGTGAAGTATATGTCGATTTAAGTCTAAAGATGAGGATGATTATTTTTGTATTTTTATATTTTATGAATCTCGATTTTGGAGGGAGGGTGGAATTAGTTGCTAGTCAACTATCCCAAAAGGTACTAACTAAATTAGGGTCTACCAAGAACGTAAAGCGTATCTACTTATGATGTATTACTCCTTGCTAGCTATCCAATTCTACCCACTTGAATTGTCACGTCCTATTGATGGTTGAATTGTCACGTCCTTATTCTTAACGCGTTGTGTGTCTAAAGTCGTAGGGTATGCGTTTATCCCTAACTCTTTGAACTTACCAAAGGGTCTCGTCTACAAAACCCACTAGGGATAATAAACTCTTACTCTAAGGCACTCTTTGGATGGTTTAGCTTACAACTACTCAAGGAGTCATATTCTAAGGTTTACAAAGATTTAATCAAGCATTAAGTACACAACGAATGACCTATCGCATTACCAGATCATTAATCAACTAAGATAAGAGACAACCAATCAAATAAGAGACAGTAGGATGCAAGAATTATAAACTAAACCAATTAGACTCATTGAAATTGTCACACCCTAATGATGAAGATAGACACAAGCATCACTAAGAAATCAATAAGATCTAATTAATTATATACAAGTTTCATACAATCATAAGCAAACACTAGGTGAATTAGCCAAGCATAATTAATGAAGAGCAAGCAACAATTATGATAATTGAAGACATACCATAGGATTGGATTAACAAACAAATCATTACACGATGTTTATGGAGTGTTTGAAACCCTTTAAGTTCTTTGGAAAAACACCTACCTAAACAATGGAATCGGACTTAGGGTTTAGGGCTTACAAAAGTGAAGTTATAATGTTATATTTATAGGCGATTTTACGTCGGCAAAGAGCGACGGCGTCACACTTAAAGAGTGACGGCGTCACGACCATTTTTTCACCAAATTGTAGATTTTCTCGTTCCGTCGCGTGGGCTTTTGAATCACCTAAATCCGAGTTCGTATGCAAAAGTTATGGCCAAAACAATATCAACTACTTGGCGTGCATGTTGTGACTTGATCGACTTGTGCGGCGTCACCTTAAGGTTGTGACACGCCGCCCGACGCCTCGACGTCGCCTCTTGAGAATAAGCAATTTGGCTCCGAGCCATCACAAAGTGCTCCGACGGCGTCGCAGATTAGCACCGACGCCACCTTCGATTCAGCAGACTGAGTGTCTCGATTCTTGACTTTGGCCATTTTCTTCATATATTCGCGCCTTTTCGTCCAAATAAGTGCCATTCCAGCATTTTGCCTTCAAGAGACCTAAAAGTGAAAATGAACGATATTAAGCAATAACGGATACAAAGTGATCAAATAAGGGCTTAAACGACCCTCAAAAGGTACCTTTAAAACCTTATCAAATATCCCTACACTTGGTATTTGCTTGTCCTCAAGCAAATGTGCTTTTAGCCAATTAATTTATAAGTTAGGGGTCATGAAGCATCTGTTCAAAACGGTCCACAACACATATAAGCCCCCAAAAGTCATAACAAGCACGAATCACATACTAGCACCTCACATGGGGTGTTTGGATACTCACATCTCTCTCGGGTGTATATGAAATATAACAAATTGGAAATGGAAGATAAACACTCATTAACCGGTCCTAGTACATAGAATACCGTAGGCTTGAGAATAGATCAAACCTCCATCGCTTTGGCGTAAGCACCTAGGAAAGACTATCAAAGAGGTCTTTAAAGGGTTGTAATGTTAGGCTTACGGTAGGGAAACAAAGGGTTTGGTGGGATAGGCTATATAGTGGTGGCAAGTCAAAAATCTCTTATGTTACAAGCATACGAAGAATAGCATTGCTAAGCCAAGACTTGACACTCTAAACTCTAGCTAACTGAAATAAACAAACATAAAATTATAGGATAGATGTAGGATGGTAGCCCGTATTTTTTTTTTATCACTCTATTTTTTTTTTTTTCTTTTTTTCTTTTTTTTTCAATTTTTTCCCCATACACTTTTACTCTACCATCCTCTATGGTAACATCAAAATGATAGGGATTTATAGGCACATCCCTACACTTGAGTTTTATTACTCTAACACTAATTTGACCCGAATTGAAAAGATCAAAACACTTGGGGTACATTATTATGCAAACAAAGGGAATTTGAATTTAACGTTCCCTTCCGTCATTTCATAAACTTTAACTTTTCCATGAATCCCAATCATCCCAAAATCGTATACAAAGGATATGACTCGACTTAGCAACTCATGCAAGCAACTAGATAATTGAACTAAGGGTTTAAGGTGATAACAATAATGCACTAAAAGTGAGTGCATACAGGGTAGGCTAAGGCGATTTGGGTGTATATTGGGGGGGGGTGTAAACAATACTCTTCATTGATATTCGGAAAACCAAAACATCACGAGAACCGCGAAAAGGATAGGCTCGAGGGGTTAACTAGGGTATCGTGTACTAAAGATGAGTACAACGCAAAGGGTGTGGGGGAATTACTCAACCGATGTGGAAGAAGTAATTATATTATGGGTATCAAACAAGGGTTATCCTAATGCCTCTTATCATTTAGTTATTCCTAACTACACAAGTGTAGTCTTACTAGCGATCTCGGAATGCATCACAAAACAAGTTCTAGAATCTAATATACTACCGGTTCACACTCTAAGCATTAAAGATGAATGCTTTAATTCCTACTAATCTAAGGGCGATCCTCACATTTTGGGTGGAATTTAGGTGGTAAAGGGTTTTTGTGCTAGTCATGCAACTTCCTATCCGTGAGACGCTTTTGTTAAGACTAATGGCCCACTCCTATATGTCATGAAAAATTTTAAATTTGGTGCCAAAATTATCCTAACCGACATTTTCTCATGGTTTATTACACAAATACAATTGGACAAAGCAAATATTCAAGGATAATCATAGTTTCAAAGTTCCGCTTTATTTTCCTCCCTACACTTAAACCGAACATTGTCCCCAATGTTCCCGAAAGTATCAAAGTTATGATAATTGGAAGGTAATTAAAACGAAGAAACTAGTACTCCCCGATTAGCTCGGTAGGATCCGTGTAAAGTAATGGTTAAATCATTTCCAAGAAGAATTTTATGCGTGAAAAGCTCCTTCCAATCTTTTGTATCTTCTTCTTGATAAATAAAACCGCACACTTGAAGAAAACAAACAACCCAACGCATCAAACCGAACAAAGAAAAATCACAACAAGATGTAATTCCGGACTTAAATAAGATATAATGCTTGTGGAATGGATGTTTGCATATTTTCTAGAAAATTAAGACCGAAAATTCCAAAAATTTATAAGTAGCACGTAAAACGAGAAAAAGTAATCGCTTGTTTCGCTCCTTCCCGACGCCGTCCGGTTGCGATCTCGACGCCGTCAGTTATCATGACAAAACTCGGTGCGATTTTCAAAAAATTCGGAAAATTTTATCTTTAAAATTTGGAAAAAATTCCTGCAAAACATCCATTATGACTCGATACAAGCATTTGACTCGAACAAACACACATGTATATCTTTTAATTAATTGAAATTCTCATGTTTACGTTTCTTTTGAAAACGTGTGTAATCCTCCCTACACTTATCCCTTATGTAAAATACCTTTATATGTAATTAAGACGAGGTTAAAGACAAAATAAAGCATTTTTACAAATTCAAACATGAGAATAAACAATCAATAAAAGATATACGACACACAAATAAAAATGAAAAACAAATACACATGGGTTGCCTCCCAAGAAGCGCTTGTTTTTGTTCGAGTCACGAGCCCGACTCTACCCTTATTTAACAGATAAAGGGAAGTTTTCCTACACTTAAGTTTAAGTGCGGGTGATAGTAGCGATACACACCCTTAGGGTGGAAATATGCCACGTGAGGTGAAGGGGTGTGTGAATGGCTTCCTTCATCCTAAAACTACCGGACTAAATTGGTTGATGGGTGGGTCGGTTCCTCGCTTATTTAAGGATGGAAGTAAAGATTGAGGTTCCGGTTCATCAACACTATGAAATTCGCTAGAACTAAGAGTAAGACCGAGACTACAAGTATTCAAACCTATATTCTCCGATTGCGTTTTGTTCAAATGTTCTACCTCCATTGGGATTCCTAAAGTCTCTTCTACTACTTAGGGTAAGTCACGTGCGGTGTGTATGCCTCAAATGATGGTGGAACTTGTGGGATACCTTGTGGGTCTAGACTTTTCACCTTATCCTCAATCACATCTACATCATCTATATGCTCATCATGTGCTATTTCCTTAGGTCGTGATGAAACCAAACTTAGTAATTGATCCAACTTATGGTTTAATGCTTGGTTGCTTACCATAATATTTTCACAGATTTGGTCAGTTCTCCTAAGGGCCTCACTAACAATAGTTTCTAAACATAGAGGTTGTTCACGAAAGTCTATCCTAGGTGAAGGCTCATACGAAGCATAGGTTTCACTAGATGAGGTGTTTTGTGGGCTTGATGGAATGGTGAAACCCTTAAAAGGTTTATGGACTTGGTTACTTTCTTCCCACCATCTTGAATAATCCGCTTTAGTAATATCATAATTTTTTATGAAAAAACCTAATCGCGGATATAGTGGATTCGCGTTCTCCATAATGGTGAACGAAAGAGTCAATGGACAAGTTTTACGAACAAAGGCACAAAGAAGGGGGATAGACTACAAGGAAGCTAATAAAAAGAAAAAATCTCACTTGATAGGAATCTTGTGAGTACACCTAAACAAGATAGAAATCAAGCCTAAACAATAACTATTCCCCGGCAGCGGCGCCAAAAACTTGATAACGCTACACTCGTCATTCGGGGTCAAAGGAACTTCCTTTTCGTCGAGCAAGTTTTTCAACACCCTAGGAAGTGAACCTAATCGTTGTAGTGTAGTATTAGGGGTAAGCCACGGGTATTGATATCGTTCTCTAGGGGAATAGTGTCGTTAGGTGAAGTATATGTCGATTTAAGTCTAAAGATGAGGATGATTATTTTGTATTTTATATTTTATGAATCTCGGTTTTGGAGGAGGGTGGAATTAGTTGCTAGTCAACTATCCCAAATGGTACTAACTAAATTAGGGGTCTACCAAGAACGAAAGCGTATCTACTTATGATGTATTACTCCTTGCTAGCTATCCAATTCTACCTACTGAATTGCCACGTCTTGTTGATGGTTTAATTGTCACGTCCTTATTCTTAACGCGTTGTGTGTCTAAAGTCGTAGGGTATGCGTTTATCCCTAACTCTTTGAACTTACCAAAGGGTCTCGTCTACAAAACCCACTAGGGATAATAAACTCTTACTCTAAGGCACTCTTTGGATGGTTTAGCTTACAACTACTCAAGGAGTCATATTCTAAGGTTCACAAAGATTTAATCAAGCATTAAGTACACAACGAATGACCTATCGCATTACTAGATCATTAATCAACTAAGATAAGAGACAACCAATCAAACAAGAGATGTGGGATGCAAGAATTATAAACTAAACCAATTAGACTCATTGAAATTGTCACACCCTAATGATGAAGATAGACACAAGCATCACTAAGAAATCAATAAGATCTAATTAATTATATACAAGTTTCATACAATCATAAGCAAACACTAGGTGAATTAGCCAAGCATAATTAATGAAGAGCAAGCAACAATTATGATAATTGAAGACATACCATAGGATTGGATTAACAAACAAATCATTACACGATGTTTATGGAGTGTTTAAAACCCTTTAAGTTCTTTGGAAAACACCTACCTAAACCCCGGAATCGGACTTAGGGTTTAGGGCTTACAAAAAGTGAAGTTATAATGTTATATTTATAGGCAGATTTTCTGTCGGCAAAGAGCGACGGCATCACACCTAAAGAGTGACGGCGTCACGAACATTTTTTCACCAAACTGTAGATTTTCTCGTTCCGGTCGCGTGGGCTTTTGAATCACCTAAATCCGAGTTCGTATGCAAAAGTTATGGCCAAAACAATATCAACTACTTCGCGTGCATGTTGTGACTTGATCAGCTTGTAACGGCGTCACCTTAAGGTTGTGACGCCGTCGCCTTCAGTCTCTGACGTCGTCTCTTGAGAATAAGCAATTTGGCTACTGAGCCGTCACAAAGTGCTCCGACGGCGTCGCGATTAGCGATGGACGCCGTCACCTTCGATTCAAAGACTGAGTGTCTCGATTCTTGACTTTGGCCATTTTCTTCAGATATTCGCCTTTTCGTCCAAATAAGTGCCATTCCATCATTTTTCCTTCAAGAGACCTAAAAAGTGAAAAGGAACGATATTAAGCAATAACGGATACAAAAGTGATAAAATAAGGGCTTAAACGACCCCTCAAAAAGGTACCTTTTAAAACCTTATCATGATTCATATGTAATAGTTAGCTTAATATGGCCTTTATGTTTGTTATTAAGCTAAGGCTTATGTAGAAGGCCCATAAGCCTTGGCCCAAGCCCATAAGAAGGGAAGGAGTCTAGATGTGTTGCCCTAGCTCCTTGCCCTATGAATACCTCTTGTAAACCTTCTATTGAAGGTTGGTTGTTCAATTTTACATTTATCCTAAGCATAAACCTTTCTTTACATCTTACGCATAAGTGTATATCGTGTTCATCCAATCACTCTCTTCTCTATTTCTTATATTGATGCTTGTGTTACTAATATGGGAACCTAATAAGATTTATGATTGAAAATTGATCTTTCTCATAAAACCTTCGTCAGATTGCAAAACTCTTTCTTCTAAGCAATACGCGATTGTTTTCAATTCATTTTCATCAATCGGTGAATCTCAATTCGTTGGTTCACCATCCGTGTTGTCTTCTTTGAGACGTTACGGTTTGAGAATAGCTAGAATAGTCGCGAAACCCTGTCAAGGAGATTCTTAGGAATCCTACCGATCACAGCAAGACTTGTCTCGATCAACGGGGAACCATGGGCCGTGTACCTCAATTCAACGAAGAGTTCATAGACACTTTCGTGTGTTTTATTGTCGATCGTTATTTGCGGTACATTTGGACGATTGCGGTGATCGAATTGAGACGTCAATCCAAAGCCGCTTGCTCACAAAGATCCACACTTAATTGAAGAAATCATGACCGGTGCATATCTACATAACACGGCTCGATATTTTTATACTATGCTTCGCTACGCCATCGCAAATATCATGAACTTGTAAAGCTTCCGCTACTCTGATGGAAAGATGTCATGATTCAAAAGTGTGAGCATGTCGGTCCAAAAGTCACAACATCACATGAAGGCAACACAACTATGGATGATCCAGAGATATTTGTTGTGGCTGATGATCTCAAAGAAAGCTCGAAGATCATCAAAGATGTGGATCAGTTAAAGGCCTCCACTGAAAGTACAAAACTATGCGGACTTTGAAGAATCTCTACTAAAGCACAAAGATTGCGGAATTGAAGAATTGAAGTCTACGAGCTCAAGAACAAAGTCAAGAATAGAATGCTAGGATGCAAAATGTATTTCATGGGGTGAACTCCCTTAGGGGGAGATTGTTAGGAATTGGAAATTCCATATTAAAGTGTCGGTCACCCCAATTATTGTCTAGCATAAGTTAGCTCGTAGACTTGTAGTTATTTACGTTATTAAGTAGTTAATTAGTTAGTTTATAGCGTAGTATAGTTTAGTGTAACACCGTGGAGGAAGGACGGGTCTTTACCTACTGTATACCTGATCCACAGGCCGTCAGGAGGTCGTGTAGTCTTGTAACTATAAATACCCCTTCCATCCATAGAAGGGGTGTGGCTTGGAATCTAACCTTTCATATTAACTCTCTACCAAGAACACCATCTCTCTACTTTCTCTCTCTAAAATGTCTAACATGTATTTCCATCATCCAAGACCACCTGAATCATCATAACAAAATAATATTACGATCCTACAAGAACTTCCCTGAAATTTGCTCCAAAAAGAAAGAAGGCCCAAGAAAAAGAGTCGTGCCTTAGCATAAGCATCCACGAGCAAACTTCAATCCCTGAAATCACACTACCGATAAGCATAATTCTAAAAGAAAATGAAAATAAATCTAACTCACTTTCGAGGAATCACGGTTGCATTTAGCGATGCAACAAGTTTTAAACCACTTGGTATCCCAAGTGGACGAGTGTAGTCTCGTGAGGGCTTACAGGAACATACCCACAAAGTTCATTTAAAAGAATAATATAAGGTTATTGCTTTTAAAATGAAAGAAGTAATGCAGAGGATAGTTACGTCGTAACTCCAGAAGGAGTTACGCCATAACTAGGAAAAACCTTGCATACGCTGCAAAAGTGTAGCTACGGCGTAACCATTGGAATAGGATTACGTTGTAATTGGTGATGCTTCAGAGGTTCTGCTGCATTAGGGTCTGTTACGGCGTAACCATGAGAATGAGTTATGTTGTAACTCTCGTCAGATCAGCATGCTGCAGCATAAACTTTTCTTCGTTTCCAGCAAAAATGATTAAAAACACAAAACCCAACAGAAATGGAAATAAAACAAATGAAAAGGATAATTCGGGTTCTCTCCCGAAAGAGCACTTTTCTTTATTTATGAGTCTTTAAGTTAGACTCAGATCCTCGGGGCTTTATGGTGGCCTTTGGACTCGACCAACTTCCTCCATGTTCTTCATCAATTTATGTCTGACCTAAGCGACATTGGTAGCAGTGCGGAGGTATTCTTTAGTCTCGACCTTCCGAATTTTGCAAAATTTCTCCTCCAGCCCCAAGTGGTATCTAGTAAACTCATATTTTTCAGCAATAATCGAGGGTGGCCTCTTATATGGAATCCCAAGGAGTTTGCACCTTCTCTTCTCATGTGCTTCATTATCGGGGTCAACGAACCTATCTTCACCTTTTAGTTCGAGGTAATCAAAATCATCATCGTCGGAATCGGTATCTTTAAGTCGTTTATCGTCGAGTAAATTTTCCACTAGCACCTGTTTGCATTCCTCTTTTTCCTTCCTCGATGAATCCTTGATGTCATTATCGGACTCTTCATTTGGAACTTCGTTGCTTGGTTTGTCTTTACTCATACATCCATTCCAGATTTTCTCCTTAGTTAGCGCGTCTATTTTTCCGTATTTGATTTTGACCCAACCGTCGAATCCTAAATCGTCTAGCCAAGGAAATTCTGTTCTTTCTGAGTCATTAGTCGAGGTTCATAGGAACTCGTCTTCCCCAGCTCTCTCAATACTGCTTCCCCCATCACATTCAAAATCAAAAGGGTTGCAGGATGCTCAAAAATTTCCGCCAGTGGTTTTAATTTGCTCACACCAATGACTTTGAGTTCCTTCGTCATCGTTGTTGCAAGAAGGAATATTGTTGAGAGGTTTAATGGTCTTTCCTCGAAGAATATGTTTTTCATATTTGAGCTCTAAATTTCTAAACAAAAATGAATTAATCATTTCGTCCCCGAACCTTACTGAATACCAATCTCTGAATGATAGGTCCCCAAAATCAACGTCATGTCTTCCCGATTCATGTGGGCATATCCAAACTTCGTTCTTCACATTCCCCCCCCCCCGCCCCGTTGCAATACTAACGAAAGGGGTTGCAAGTCGGCCATGCTTGTGTGAACTCGTCTTCCGTGATTAGTAAGGGCCTGCAACAATGCTTGATGAGAGGTCCTTCCGCTTAGTTAATCGAGAATTTAGCTAATCTTTTTTTCATAGTTAAGTGTAATCCACATGCATCTGTCATCATTAATCCTTTCCTTATCGACCCCTCCATCGCAGGCCTTCTGAGGGTCGCATGAGGCCCATAGGTTGTAACACTCTCCATCAAATATTGGAATAGCCTTACACCAATGATTCTGGGCATTTTTGGGAATGATCAGCCATTTTTTGAATGGCTTCAATTGCTAGAGTAGGAGTCATGCTAGGGATTGGTCCCTGATAGTCCAGCATCTGTTTTGTAGTTACGTTGATTCCTTTGTAGAAGATGTTGACCTTTTCCTGGCTGTTTAGATCATGTGTAGGACACTTGTAGAGGAGATCGTTGTATCTATCCCAGGGTTGATACAATGTTTCATCGTCTTCTTGCTTGAAATTATGGATCTCTAAAAGCTGGTTAGACATCTTTGATGGAGGATAATACCTCTGGATGAAATGCTTCTTTAGTAGAGCCCAAGTATTAATTGCCTCGGCGGGCAATCTTTCGATCCATCTTCTGGCAGCCCCAGTAAGAGTCATGGGGAACACCCTTAGCATAACAGCGTCATGAGACACACCCGAAATGTTGAAAATGCTTGCGATGTATAAGATATTTTCAACGTGCTCATACACATCTTCGTCCATGTTTCCTGAAAAAGGGTTAGCACGAAGCTCCCTCAAAAACTTGTCTTTAATCTCGAAACGGGCATCAGCTCCAATTGCTGGTCTTACGAGCCTCAGCCCTTGTTCTTCTCTTGTCAACGCCAAATATTCCTCAAGAGTGAGGTCATCAATGTTACCAACTTCCATGGTACCTGAAAACTTGAAAAGAGATCGTGAGAATTTGAGAAAATTTTAAAACAAAACAAAAAATGAAAGACTTAATAGAAATCCTAATATAACTCCCCGACAGCGGCGCCAAAAACTTGATGCAGGTTTTACTGACTAGGTTTTAATATTTATAAGTCTCGTTAAACCTATGGTCTACCCTAATGCACTAACGAGCAGTGTACCCGGTCGTGTGTAGTGTAGTATTCGGTAAAACCAGGTCGTCCCAAGAGCTATGTGTGTGGATTTATACTAAGTCTAGATGTCACAGATTTTAATATGATGTTGATATGGAACTAACTAATAAAGAAAATAAAGGAGAAAGATGTGATCAATAGAGGAGAGTGGTGCTAACCTAGTTACTCATCCTAACTAGTAGTGTTGACGTCTAATTACTTCCAATTACTTGGTGGGGTCAAAGTCGCTAGGACAAGATTTGGTCGGATTCGTCTCTAACCTATCAACAAAGGGTCCCACCGGAGAAGTCAGTGTCCCTCATAAGTCCAAATTGTCCTCGGTCCTCTAAGCCAAGCAACTTAAACACTCACCCCTTACTTCTTAAGTTCATCCAAACGGTAGGTGATCAGTTGGTCAAATCGCACAAGTAAAAAAGGTCGTCAGTTGGTCGTATCTTACCCTTCCCGCAGTCTACTCATGTTGGGATATAAAGTCAAAGTGATACGGAAAGTCAAAGAACTGCTTAAGTCAAAGTATTGCTTATGAAGAAAGTCAAAGTACTTCTCGTGTCAAAGTACTGATATGCTAAAGGACTGCTATGCAAATCTTTTAAGGATTATTATGTAATTCTAGAATATTCTTAGATTAGAGTTAGTTTACTTGTCGTACAAGGATTGTAAACCGACTAGGGTATTCCTTATGTCTATAAAAGGACCCCTAGATTGGCATTAGAGATACGTGACTTAGAACTTACATGCAAGTACGATATTAGAGTTATTTAGCGATTAGGTTTGTTAGTGAATCAGATAATAAGCGTGTTCAAAGTTTGGTTTTAATATAATCGTTGAAGTTTAAAGTTATTCTTCTTAGCTTTGTTAAAGTAGATTACGCATACTTAATAGAGTTATATCAGTGTTTCATTGTTAGTAGTTTTGGATTTATCCAAGGTTGCTAAACCCTTACAAGCTACATAGTTAGTTTGGTCAGAGTATATCTATCTAACAAGTGGTATCAGAGCTTGTGTGGAAACTCTGATTAAGAAGAAACCCTTAAAACCAATTTAACTACAAACCTTAAAAGATGTCGACTGAAGCTGCACCACTCCCATCCATCACCTCACTCATAATTCTTATCATCAAAAAGGGAGAATATGATCTCTGGAGCATGAAGATGAGGCAGTACATTGCTATTACAGATCATGCACTGTGGGATGTGATTGTCAATGGTAATGTCATTCTTGAAGAACTTGTAGAAGTTCCCTGGACAACCTAAACCACCTCGACCTACCTTGCCGGCAGCCTACAAAAGAAATCAAGAAAAGGATCTCAACATACCGTTGTTCGCTATTCCCGATGGTCACTTACTAAAGTTTCATGATGCTAAGGATGCAAAAAAACTATGAGCTGCTATCAAGACAAGATTTGGAGGTAATGATGCTTCCAAGAAGATGCATAGAAATCTATTGAAGCAACAGTTTGAAACATTTAATGTTGGTGAAAGAGAAGGTCTTGATGCTGCCTATGACAGATTCCAAAATCTCCTTAGTATGCTAGAGTTATATGGAGCAAAGGTATCTGTTGAAGATGCTAATATGAAGTTCTTAAGAAGTTTGCCATCCGTATGGCATGGGGTTGCTACTATGATTAGAGGACAATCTGGTTTGGATACTATGGACTTTGACGATCTCTATAACAATTTAAAAGTTTATGAGCATGAGATGAATGGTCAAACAAATTCAAAATCTCACAGCATTGCTTTTGTGTCTTCTGAAAAAAGAGGCAGTACTTCCACTAAAAGTACTGCTTATCATGTTCAAAGTACTGTTGGTAATAAACAGCATATTTGCACAACCATGACTACTACCACCTCATCACCATCAAACACCATCAACTCTGATGATGTTTTATGTTCCTTCTTTTCTCAACAATCCACTTTACCTGTCACTTATGAAGAAGATTTGTTGCAAATTGAAGAGGATGATCTAGAAGAAATTGACATAAGATGGCAAGTTGCCATGATCACTGCAAGGATCAAGAAGTTCATTTAGAAAGCAGGAAGAGGCATTGACTTCAAACCCAAACAGGGTATAGCATTTGACAAATCCAAGGTTGAATGCTTTAATTGTCAAAGGCCTGGACACTTTGCAAGAGAATGCAAGTTTGCTAAATATCAGGCAAATAGAATGATTGAGAAATCCAAGGTTGAAATAAAGGAAGTTCCTATTACTATACTAAACGAAAACCAAAAGCTTTGGTTGCTCAAGAAAATCTATCAGAGGTTGACTAGAGTACTGAATTTGATGATGAACCAGTAACCTACTCTATGGTTGCAATGGAAGAGTTTGATTGGAGCACAGCTTTTGATGAGGAACCAGTATTTGCTGCTTTGTTATCAAGAGATGGCCTTGGAAGCTTTGATTGGAGCATGGAAAGTGAAGAAGAACCTGTTATGCTTGCTATGGTAGCTACTTTACCAAGTTCATCCACTATCTCTGAGGTATGTTCTAAATGTAATGATTTTTATCAAAAAGTGCTTACAGATTATGTGACTGAAAGAGATAATTGTAGAAGGGCTAGGTCAGAGGTAGTTGGTTATCAATTAACTTTAGAGTCAATGGAAGCCAAAATAATAACTCATGAAAATAATGAAATGGCTTCAGCGTAAAAAATATGAGCAACAAGATTATCAATTAAAATTGAGTGAATGGAAGTTAGGATGTAAGTTTTCGAACTTGAAAAGATGACTAAAGAAAGGGATGAATTGTTAGAAAATTTTGCTAGTTGGAAAGAATATGGTCTTTCACATGTTAGTTTTGTTGAAAACAAAAAGAGCACACATTAAACCGCCTAGGTTTTGGTATGGAGTTTAGCAGTACATAAGAGAACCCAACTAGTGATAAAGAACAAATGGATTCAGAGGAGATAACAACTAGTGATGATGAACTCATTAGCTCGAGAAGAAAACACATCTAGTAATGAGGAATCAATTAGTCAAAACCTCCGAATTTAAGAAAACAAGGGTTATAATGCGTTCCTCCACCAACTGGTAGTTTTCAACCACTTAGGATGATGTTTCTTGTTTTGGAGTAGACAATTTAGAGTTTAGGAAAAGCTTATTGGTCAATCAAATTCAGTCCATCTAGTTCTGAATCCCCAAAAGAAACAGTTGAGAAACCTAAGGATGATAATGTTAAGAGTTCAGCAGTTCCTTCATCTCAAAGTACTGCTAGACATTCAGCAGTACCTTCAAGAAAAACATTTCAAAATACTGCTAATTTTGGAAAATCTTTTAATCATTCACCAAAAAGTCAGGATAGTTTTGGTCATAGAACTAAAGGAAGCAAATTTGAGATTATGGATCAAAAATTATGTTTTGTTTGTTATAGTCCTGATCATTTGATTAAGGACTGTGACTTTTACTCAGAATATTTAAGAAAATTCCCAATGACTACATCTACCAATCATAAGCCAAGGGAGAATAAACCAATTTGGAATCATTCACATAAGGTAAACCATAGTAATTTCTCAAAAAACTATAGGTACCCTCACCAGAAAAGACCTTTTCAAAACCACCAGTACCCTCAAGCAATACTTTTCAAGGTACCGTAAGTCAAAAGTTTCTCAAAGACTCGATAACACTCAGATTGTGCATGTTTTTAGTAGCATTTGTGTACTTTTATATCTCGTTATTTGGTTATATTTGCGTGATTTTAGTACTTAATCGTATCTAGAGATGTTTGTCTAGTATTTATAACCAAGTGCGAGAAATGGAGGAAAATGTGAAATATGCGTTAATCAAGATTCCGCCTCAAGAAAGCTAAATCCCAAGTACCTTTGAAGACCTTAGTGATTGAAGAACCAAGTTCTACAAGTCGAGTGAAGAGAGAAAGATCAAGTTTCATATCTCGAAGATCCAACCGGATCCGTTACACCTTCACCGGATCGGTTGGAATTTGGTCGGAATAAATGTTTTGCCATAACCGACCGATCGGTCGCAACCCGCAACCGGATCGGTCGGTGTGTTATTATTGAAGACTAGCCGGATCGGTTGGTCGTATGACCGATCGGTTGGAGAAGTCGCATTGTCAAATCTTCATCACTAAGCTTCCCTTTGCATCCAAACGATTCTAGGTCCTTCTCTTGGTGTATTCTAGTCCTTCCTTACTCCTTGGAGGCCAAGTTAAGCATTTAACACCCTAGGCCTTGGAATTAGTATAAATAGAGGCTAATTGTGAGCATATGAGACACACTTCAATTAAAAAGCTCTCTACTCATCAAACCAAGCCTTAACCTCCCGAAATTCGTCCTTAGAAATCCGGAGAAGTTTGGAGTTCCGAAGTTCCCCTTTGGAAGCCAAAACACTAAGAAGTCCACCACGATCCTTTGGGAATCATTACTTCATCATTTGTAATCTTATTCCAAGCATTGTAAGACTTTTAATCATGTTTTCTAATGATCAAAGTTATGAGTTTATGTTCATGTTTGCTATGAGTGGCTAGTTTCTTTATACACTTGCTTAAATGATGTTGATTATTATATGATTAGTTAGTGATTGTGTTAACATGTTTTAATTCAATTTCAAGTTAATTCTAAGATCCAATCGTGCTAAAGTTTCATAGTGACATTTGTTAATCAAGTTTGGCTAATTGTTAATTATCGTTGGGGTCGAAAAACTTCGTATTATTCAACTAGTCATAATCATTTTGTCTATGGATGATTGTTTTACCCATTATTCTTGATTATACAAAGGAACTAAGGTGTGGTTGTAATAGAAACGCTTTTGATTATCAAATTGGATTGGTTGGAAACATCTAAATGGTCGTAAGATTAGTTGTTGAAAATTAATTGTAGGCTTTTGTCTATGATCGGGTACCTTTTGTATTGACCATTTCTTAAGCAATTTGATGAACAAGTGGATGTTTTGTGTTTAAGTTTATGAAAGTAGACTTATGAAACTTGAATTGATCTTGAATTGATTGGTTAAACTTAATGCTTGTTTTATAAACTAAAATCTTGTGAAGGTTTAACTTGTAAGAACAATAGATTAGTTCTCAACTAATTATCACAACCAACATGTTAAGTAGTTAATACAATCACATTAATCTATGATATGAAACTAGTTTAAGCAAGTGTAGTTTTAATCATCCAATTTCATTATATCTATTTGCTTTGTTATATGTTTTGATAGGCTCCGTTAATTCAAACTTGTGCTCGATTCACTCAAATCCTCGCGAACGATCCCGACTTACCTTCATAATCTTGCTATAACGGATTAGTATACTTGCTCGTATGTGTTATTGGTAATATTGGTAATTCACCTTTATAAAATTAAAACTTGCCCCAACCGGCACATCAAGTTTTGGCGCTGCCGGGATTTGATTGTGTTTCAACAAGTTCTTGAATTTCCCTCACCGAAAAAAGAAAAAAAAAAATTCTTCACGAAACCTTAACCGGATCCGGTTGCCCTCAACCGAATCGGTTACGAGTTTACCCATCATTCATCAGTCTAACCGATCGGTCGCATCCCGCAACCGATCCGTTACCTTCCTCTGCTCCATATAAGTTGTTTTATTGTTTGTCCGTGTGTTTAGATATTGCCGGATTCTCTAGGACATTGTATGAACACTCGAGCAGTGGAATAGAACCAATTACACCTCTTACCAACCCCGAACGCTTGATTCAAGAAGAAGGAGAACACGTTTCATACCATTGGAGAATCGTGTACCAAGAGTACCAAACCCACCATTTGATAACCTCATTGAAGCCAAAGTTGTTTACAACCCTTTCACCAATTTACCTTTTCCCATGGCGGACGATCAACCTATGTGGGAACCAATCGAACCGTAGCACCAACACCCGAAAGTGCTATTGTTGCTATTAACCTTGGTGACAACTTCACCGTGAAGGGACATCACCTTTCTATGATCAAAGACCGACAATTCGATGGCGTGCTGGCCGATCCGCATAAGCACATTGTGAATTCATCGAAATTTGCGGAATGTTTCGTAATGGCGACACCGATGTCAATGCCATCAAACTCAAACTTTTCCATCATCACTCCGGAGATGCTAAAGTATGGTACAATGAATTAACCCGTGAATCATCAATACTTGGGAGGAGATGAGGCAAGCTTTTGTGTTTCGATTCTTTCCACCGCCATGTTTGATCGATTAATGGGAGAAATTCGCATTCAACCAAAACCCAAACGAATCACTTGTCAAGCTTGGCTTCGAATGAAAGATTTGCTTCAGAGTTGTCATGGACATGGATTATCAAAAGGAACCATTATCCAAATCTTTTACCATGGACTAGATGAAATCTCTCAAGGCATCCTTGATGTCGGAGGAATTTTTCTATAAAACTCCTAATGATGCACATCAATTACTCAAGATCGAGTACTTCTCAAACTTGATTGGTCCAAAGATTCAAAAACAAAACCTCTCCGAAAAACCGTTGCTTTTGTCGAAAACACCGATACCTCAAAACTCATGGAGAAGATGGAAGCGTTAACATCACAAATCAACTCGCAATACAAGGACATCAAAGATGAGATGAAAGACATGCGAGACGGATGCAACAATTGTGGAGGAAATCACCCATCGTCCGAGTGCGACGATAAACCTATGGGTGGACCAAAAGAAGGAGAAGCAAATTACGTTCAAGGAGGATACCGTGGAGGAGGATATCGTAGTAATTATTACGGTCGAAATTCTAGAAATTGGCAAGATCGCCGACCAAGGGATGACAACCGTGATTCTCAACCACGAACCGACGATCCACCACACCAAACTTCCGACAAAAGACGGAAGAAACCGAATTGAAAAAAACCATGAGAGAATTCGTGGTCGGTCAAAATCCGCAAATGATTTTATAAAAATCAATTTTCAATCTTAAAGCCAAAGTTGAGCAAGGATGAAAAATCATCAAGCATCTATCCAAGATCTTGAAAACAAGCTTATGAGACTTTCGACCAACATTCCTCTAGACCATCCGGTTCATTGCCAAGTAACACTCAAACCAATCCAAAACCATCAAATGATAAGACGACTGTCCACCCCAAACAAGAAATGAACATATCAATGTTGTTACAAGAAGTGGTCTCGACGATCCACCACCTAATCCTAATACTCCTGTCACCGTTGATAGTGAAGATGAAAACGAAGAACCAAACACAACTCAAACCACCAAAAGAAAGACATTCCACCCGTCAAGGCGATACACCGAAAATTCCTTATCCTCAACGCCTAAAGAAAGAGAAGATGGAAGAGCGTTATAAGAAGTTTATCGAAATAATCAAAGAAGTTAGACTCAATTTTCCTCTCGTTGATGTTATAGCCGGAATGCCCAATTACGGAAATTTTGAAAGAAATTCTTAATAACAAAAGCAAGCTTGAGCAAATATCAAGAACTTTTCTTAACGAAGAATGCTCACCATAGTTCAAAACAAAATTCCACCAAAACTCGGAGATCCCGGGAGCTTTCGATTCCATGTACTTTTGGGAATAACGTTAAATGTGATGCTTTAGCCGATCTTGGCGCAAGTATCAATTTGATGCCTTATTCACTCTATTCCAAGTTGTGCAACAACACTGAAACCAACGAAATGAGCATCCGATTGGCAAATCATTCCTATCAATATCCTATGGAATTCTTTGAGAATATGCTTGTTCAAGTCGGTAAATTCATTTTTCCCGTAGACTTTGTAATCTTGGAAATGGAAGAAGATAGTAAAGTCCCACTCATTTTAGGAAGACCTTTCCTAAACACCGCCGACGCAATCATCAAAGTTAAAGGAAAAGAACTCAACCTTGAGTTGGGAAGATCGAATCACTTTTCTTATCGATAAAGCAATGCGCTACCCACATTCCGGTGATGACACTTGTTTTAACGTCGATGTTATTGATGAAGTCACCGATGAGGAATTAGATGCATTCGAACGAATCCGATCCATTCATGACTACTTCGAAAAATCAATGAAACAGATTCGACAAAGAGTTTGATGATTTCATGAAAGTAGAATTTGAAGAAGATAACTCAGAAGAAGAAGAAATAGAGGAAGAGGAAGAAAATTTTGAGGAAATCACTTTCAATGAAAAAATGCGAATAAAATCCTCTATCGAAGAACCACCCACGGATCTCGAACTCAAACCTCTCCCAAATCATCTTGAATATGCTTATCTGGAGGAGAACTCACTTCTTCCAGTAGTCATATCTTCATTGCTCGAGGATGATGAGAAAGAAAGTTTAGTTTCCGTACTAAAAATTACAAACAAGCTTTTGCTTGGAAAACATCCGATATCCCAGAATTAGTCCTAATTTTGCAAACACAAAATCAATTTCAAGAAGGATTAAACCTATGGTAGAACGTCAACGTAGACTCAATCCCAACATGAAAGAAGTTGTTAAAAGGAAATCATTAAACTTCTTGATGTCGGAATCATTTACCCAATTGAGGATAGTCCTTGGGTAAGCCCCTGCTCATCGTGTTCCAAAGAAAGGAGGAATGACGGTTGTAACTAATGAGCGAAATGAGCTAGTTCCAACTAGAATCATACGGTTGGCGTGTTTGTATTGACTATCGTAAGTTAAACAAAGCCACCGAAAGGATCATTTTCCACTCCCATTCATGGATCAAATGCTTGAAAGACTAGCGGAAATAAATTATTTTGTTTCCTCGACGGATTTTCAAGATATTTCCAAATTCCCATCGATCCTAACGATCAAGAAAAGACCACCTTTACTTGTCCTTTTGGAACCTACGCATATCGGCGTATGCCTTTTGGTCTTTGTAATGCACCGCGACTTTTCGAGAGGTGTATGATCGCCATATTCCAAGACATGCTTGAAACCTCCATGGAAGTTTTCATGGATGACTTTTCGCCTTTGGAGAATCATTCAAGCTTGCCTTTCTAATCTCGATAAAATGCTCGAAAGATGCGGTCGCACATCTTGTTCTCAATCGGGAGAAATGCCACTTTATGGTAAATCAAGGAATTGTGCTTGGCCACAAAATCTCTAGTGCCGAATGGAAGTCGACAAAGCAAAGGTCGATGTCATCTCAAAACTTCCACCACCAACTAACGCCAAAGCCGTTAGAAGTTTTTAGGACATGCCGGTTTTACCGCCGATTCATCAAAGATTTTTCCAAAATATCTCGTCCAATGACAAAACTTTTGAGAAAGAATCTATCTTTAACTTCGATGTCGATTGCATAAAAGCTTTCAATCATCAAATCTCAACTTACTAGTGCTCCGATCATGGTTTCACCTAATTGGTCACTACCTTTCGAACTTATGTGCGACAAGCGATTTTGTTGTTGGAGCCGTCTTAGGACAACGCTGAAGGAAACACTTTCGCCTATATATTTTGCCAAAGAAGACATCGAATAGTGCCCAACAAAATTATACCGTCATCGAAAAAGAATTACTAGTCGTCGCTTTTGCCTTTGACAAATTCGATCATATCTTGTGTTCTCAAAAAAATGCTTTTACCGATCATTCAAGACTCAAATATCTGTTCACCAAGCAAGACGCTAAACCGCGCCTTATTCGATGGATTTTGTTACTCCAAGAATTTGACATCGAAATCAAAGACAAGAAAGGAGCAGAGAATCTTGTCACGATCACTTATCTCATCTCGAAAATCCTAACCTTGAGGAATTGAAAGAAGAAGAAATCGATGATTATTTTCCGATGAAACTCTCATGACCATCGACGGAAATGACGATCCTTGGTTTGTCGACCAAGAAACTACCTCACGGAGGAATTCTCTAAAAGGACTAACTCATGCTCAAAGAAGCAAATTCTTTTCGAACTCAAATACTATTTTGGGAAGAGCCATATCTTTTCAAAATGTGTCCGATGGGATGATCCAAGATGTATTTCGGTTCGAAACTCGTAAAATTCTTGACGAATGTCACCATGGCCCAACTGGGGACATTATGGTCCTTCCACCAAAGCTAAGAAAGTTTTTGATGTTGGATTCTATTGGCCAACAATATTCAAAGAAGCACATACACTTGTTCAAAATCGTGACGCTTGTCAAAGAACCACCAATCTCTCAAGGGATGAAATGCCATTAACAAGCATTCAAGTGTGCGAAATATTCGATATTTGGGGACTAGATTTCATGGGACCTTTCCTAAATCCCACAAATTAATACATTCTCGCTGCTATAGATTACGTGTCCAAATGGGCGAAGTCGAAGCTTTACCAACAAACGATGCTCGTCGCCGTTAATTTTCTCAAAAGCTTTTCGTCGTTATGGAATTCCCAAAGCACTCATAAGCGATCGTGGAACTCATTTCGCAATCAACAAATGAAAAAAACCATGAAAAGATATGGAGTTCATCATCGATTTGCGATCGCTTATCATCCACAAACTAGTGGACAAGTCGAAAATACCAACAGAGCTCTCAAAAGAATACTTCGAAAACCGTAAAGACAATCCGTCTTTATGGGCAAGAAAACTTGATGATGCTCGTGGGCATTTCGACGGCTTATAAAACACCAATTGGTACAACTCCGCATGCACTCAGTATGGGAAGACTTGTCATTTGCCGCTCAAGTTGAACATCGTGCTTATTGGCGCGCCGACAATGTAACACCGATCTCAAAATAGATGGAGAGAAAAGATTTACGCAATTGCACGAACTCGATGAATTAAGACTCCAAGCTTATGAAAACTCCAAACCAGATAAAGCCGTAACAAAAGCTTATCATGATAAAAGCTACGAATTCGAAAAGAATTCAAAGCGGAGATAAAGTTCGCTTTTTAACATGAAATTCAAATTCAAAGCTCCTAAGTTACAACCAAAATGGTTTGGACCATATGTCGTTAAACATGGATATCCATCCGGGTATGTCGAACTCTATGACAAACAAGGTGGAAGTTTCATTGTTAATGGACACCGAATCAAGTTATACTACGATAAGGAGCAAACGAATGAAGTTTCAGCTATGGGCGTTGTCCTGGAGACACCATGAGAATGAATTCAAACTATCACCTTTGTAGCACCATTTCCGGAAGAATTCCACAAACTGCTCCATGGAAACCAATCATTTGAATTCGTTTGGGACGATATTGAAGATACTGGTGAAGAATTCATGTACATCCCGAACTTTATAATGTTCAAAGCTGCCTTGCAATTGAATAAACCCGGGAAGATTCGAGTCGGTGATGACTCGGTAATAAAACAAGCGCTTCTCGGGAGGCAACCGTGTGTTTTCATATTTTATTTTTGTGGTCACTCCCAAAGTTTTAACCTTTGGTTGAACTTAAGTATGGGGGTGCCACCTTTAATAAAACCTTTGTTTGTTTATAAGATTGTGTGCAGTGATGATTTCTCTAGTGGACGCCAGAATGAAGAAAGATTTTAAGTCGATAAACTCATTAACATATCCGGTTTCATCTCTATTTTCCTATTTCTATACTTTGAAGTTCGTTTTCATTGAGGACAATGTCTAACTTAAGTGTGGGGGTGAATAGGAAAATTAGAATTTTCACGCTTAAATTTAAAATTTTGTTTGCCCTTGTGATCTAGTTGTTTTCACACTTTTAGGATTATCTATTAGAATAATCGGATCATTCCACCGGTAAAACGGTAATATTTGAAACTTCGAGATGTGTTCCGATTACTATTGCAATCCATTCTGGGATCGATAAACATTTGCTAACACATATTATACCCTTTCCACTAAATTGTGAGGATTTGAGCCTATTTCTTATTAGCATATATCTTTTATGCTTGAATCTTTTGCTATGAGTGTGCCGGTGATTTTATTTATTCTAGAACTTGTGCTTGTAAATCATTACCAGACCGCAGTGAGATTGCATTCGTGCGATATAAGTGAATTCGTGTGATAAAGAGGCACCTTAGGATTTAACCCAAATGGCCTTCCATTTTACATCTAATGATATATTAGCTAGCCTCATCGGTTAGTTAACCACCCACATGGACCCATTTGTAGTGCTCATTTTAGCACTAGATACCCTAGTTACACCTTTCGAGCCATCCCTTTCATTTTGCTTCACCCGTAAAATACAAAAGATTTTACACTTTAAACCTTAGCCTACCCTTATCAATGTCTAACGGTTGGTTGCTAGTTTCATGGAAAGTGAAGATTGTTCAAATGATTATGAGTACCACATCCTATGTGATTGATTGAGCCATGCGTTATGTTATGTTCCAAAAAAAAAAAAAAAAAAAATTGTGTTGAAAGTATGGAAATAATAGCCAATTTGCTATGATCAAGAACAATTGTCATGGCAAAGTGAAAAGTCGTGGAAAGTGAAAAGAAGAAAGCAAAGCTACAATCGTTTATTTGGTTCGTGGAATGTTTGGTAGCTAGCAACATGGGTATTAGACTTGATTTCATTTTTATTTTAACACCAATTTCATAAACATTCCCATGCCTTATCCATACCCTTAACCCTTAAGCCTATCATTATAACCCGAATATAAGTCCTCTTTAGATGTTTTTACTTGGTGCTCACGCCACGTCGGTGGAGTTTTGTTTCTTGTACAAGCTTATGGTAATAATCTAATCATGACTGAGCAATGAGTGTGATTTATCTTATTACTCCACTAAAAATGAGTGATTGAGTGAATTATATTCCATTATTTTTCGTAAGGTGTTTTGAAATGTTTATCATGCAAGAAAATCATTGGATATTGTCAAACATCTTGATGTTTCACCTTTATAAGCATAATTGATGAATCTCTCTCAGATTTATACTTGGTTGATTTGCATCACATTTTTCATAATCACGATCTTGTCCCAATGGATGTTTGTCCTAGATTTGCTTGAGGGCAAGCAAAGTTCAAGTGTGGGGAATTTGATAACACTCGATTGTGCATGTTTTAGTAGCATTGTGTGTACTTTTATATCTGTTATTTGGTTATATTTGCGTGATTTTAGTACTTAATCGTATCTAGAGATGTTTGTCTAGTATTTATAACCAAGTGCAGAAATGGAGGAAAATGTGGAAATATGCGTTAATCAAGATTCCCGCCTCAAGAAAGCTAAATCCCAAGTACCTTTGAAGACCTTAGTGATTGAAGAACCAAGTTCTACATGTCGAGTGAAGAGAGAAAGATCAAGTTTCATATCTCGAAGATCCAACCGATCCGTTACACCTTCACCGGATCGGTTGGAATTTGGCTCAATAAATGTTTTTGCCATAACCGACCGATCGGTCGCAACCCGCAACCGGATCGGTCGGTGTGTTATTATTGAAGACCAGCCGGATCGGTTGGTCGATGACCGATCCGGTTGGAGAAGCCGCAGTTGTCAAATCTTCATCACTAAGCTTCCCTTTGCATCCAAACGATTCTAGGTCCTTCTCTTGGTGTATTCTAGTCCCTTCCTTACTCCTTGGAGGCCAAGTTAAGCATTTAACACCCTAGGCCTTGGAATTAGTATAAATAGAGGCTAATTGTGAGCATATGAGACACACTTCAATTAAAAGCTCTCTACTCATCAAACCAAGCCTTAACCTCCGAAATTGTCCTTAGAAATCCGTAGAAGTTTGAGTTCCAAGTTCCCCTTTGGAAGCCAAAACACTAAGAAGTCCACCACGATCCTTTGGGAATCATTACTTCATCATTTGTAATCTTATTCCAAGCATTGTAAGACTTTTAATCATGTTTTCTAATGATCAAAGTTATGAGTTTATGTTCATGTTTGCTATGAGTGGCTAGTTTCTTTATACACTTGCTTAAATGATGTTGATTATTATATGATTAGTTAGTGATTGTGTTAACATGTTTTAATTCAATTTCAAGTTAATTCTAAGATCCAATCGTGCTAAAGTTTCATAGTGACATTTGTTAATCAAGTTTGGCTAATTGGTAATTATCGTTGGGGTCGAAAGAACTTCGTATTATTCAACTAGTCATAATCATTTTGTCTATGGATGATTGTTTTTACCCATTATTCTTGATTATACAAAGGAACTAAGGTGTGGTTGTAATAGAAACGCTTTTTGATTATCAAATTGGATTGGTTGGAAACATCTAAATGGTCGTAAGATTAGTTGTTGAAAATTAATTGTAGCCTTTTGTCTATGATCGGGTACCTTTTGTATTGACCATTTCTTAAGCAATTTGATGAACAAGTGGATGTTTTTGTGTTTAAGTTTATGAAAGTAGACTTATGAAACTTGAATTGATCTTGAATTGATTGGTTAAACTTAATGCTTGTTTTTATAAATAAAATCTTGACGAAGGTTTAACTTGTAAGAACAATAGATTAGTTCTCAACTAATTATCACAACCAACATGTTAAGTAGTTAATACAATCACATTAATCTATGATATGAAACTAGTTTAAGCAAGTGTAGTTTTAATCATCCGAATTTCATTATATCTATTTGCTTTGTTATATGTTTTTGATAGACTGTTAATTCAAACTTGTGTTCGATTCACTCAAATCCTCGCGAACGATCCCGACTTACCTTCATAATCTTGCTATAACGGACGAGTATACTTGCTCGTATGTGTTATTGGTAATATTGGTAATTCACCTTTTATAAAATTAAAACTTGCACCAACCGGGCACGTCAAGTACCTTCCCAAAGTACTACTAGGTTTTCACCCAATCAAGGTACTGCTAGCACTTTTTCGAATGGAAGCCCTAGGAGATCCAACTATCAACCTAGAAGGCATTACTCCTCAAATAGAGTACCTAGATCAAAGAAATCAACACAAAATGTTAAAACCAACTGGGTTAAGAAAGAAAGTACTGATGGGGGACAAACAGTACTTTCAACAAGTAAGGGTGAAAAGGAGAATTTTTTTGAAAAAGAGAATTTTGTTGAAAAAGAGAATTTTCTTTGAAAAGAGAGTTTTGTTGAAAATCCAACACAAGTTTTGGAACAAAAGAAAATAATTGATCATGTTTTAAAAACAAGGAGATTACATACTTAAAGAATTTAAGTATGTCACTCCACAAGGGGAACACAAGTCAAGAATGGCTTGGGTTCATAAAAGAAACTAACTCTTTCATCTTTGTGCGTGGCAACCTAGAAGAGGAGCTTAAAGATCATTTGATTGTTGATAGTGGTTGCTCGTAAGCATGACAGAGACAAGGAGATTCGCCGATTTTAAATCATATTTTGGAGGAAGAGTTGCTTTTGGGAATGATCCTAATGGAGGTAGAATTTCTCGGGAAAGGAACCATCAAGGTGGAAGCATTGATTTTGAAAATGTTCATTATGTGAAGGAGCTCAAGTTTAACCTTTGTCAAGATCTCGATCTATGACAAGCACCTGTGTTATTCAACGACACGAATGTCTTATTATTTCCCGAGTTCAAGCTTGTTGATGATCACTTGGTAACACCGAGAGTACCAAGAACCAATGATGTGTATACCTACATTTGAAGAATCTTAACTCTACTGAAAGAGTAACATGTTTAGTAGCAAGGGCAACACTTGAAGAAGCACATCTATGGCATAGAAGATTAGGACTGAATTTCAAGAATATCAACAAGCTGGTTAAAGGTAATTTAGTTAGAGGTTTACCTTTTAAAACATACAAGAATGATCATTCATGTTTGGCGTGCAAAAAGGGTAAACAACACAAAGCTTCATGCAAGAAGATTGAGGAAAGAACTATTAGAGAACCTTTAGAGTTGTTGTACATGGATCTGCTTTGGACTTGTTTCGCTGTAAGCTTAAACAAGAAGAAATACAATTTTAGTTGTAACAGATAATTGCGATGAGATTTAGCTAGGTCTTTTCTTGGGATTTAAAGATGAAACCTTTGATGCTATTCATGATCTTATAATAGCCCATGAAAATCAATTGAGACTCAAAGTAAGATCTATTAGATGTGATAATGGGACTGAATTCAAAAACAAGTTTATGGATGAATTTTGTGCCAAGAAAGGGATTAAGAGGGTGTTTAGCATTGCTAGAACTCCACAGCAAAATGGTGTGGCAGAGAGGAAGAATAGAATATTGATAGAAGCAGCCAGAACAATGCTTGCAGATTCGTTATTACCTATTCAATTTTGGGCTGAACCTGTAAGTACTGCTTGTTATGTGTTAAATAAAGTGTTAATACAAATAATCCGTAAAAACGTTTATTTATATTTTACGATCTTCTAATGTTTTGTCGATAACAAACGTAAAATCATTTTAACGAAACAAATAAAATACGTAAATGGTTTGAACTAATAGTTTCAAACATATTCACACTTTCACATAAAACACTAAAACAAGTATAAGTGATTTTATGATTTAATATTACATATGTACAACAACTAGTGTTTACATATTTGGGTAAAATATACACATAACTAGTATGTAGTATATTGGTTAATATAAATGGGTAGAAACTTAAGTATCATAACTCATTGGGCAAATACATTGAATGTAGTTGGGTACAACCCAAAGCCCATGACCCATAGAGCTTGACCCATAACCCATTGCATGACATTATGCTTATATCATATATGGATAATATCCATAACCCATGGTTTTGACCCATACCCATGTGACTAGATTCATTGCACTCAAGAGATACATTGTATCTAGCTAAAGACCCATGGATCAAACCATGACCTATGACCCATAACCAAAATACCCATGGGTAAAGAGGAGCTTCCCACGGATCCCTAGCTTTACGCTAGACGGATCCTTGTGGAAGGGATCCGTGGGATCCGGGGAACAGTAGAATATTTCCTCTATAAATAGTGAGCCATTTCTTCATTGTTTCTCACCCCTTTCTAACATACTTTCCCCTAGAGTTGAAAACTCTCTAACCTCAAATCCAAGAGATCTATGTTTGTAGTTTTGTTTTTGTGTGATCTTCTAGGTTCCTCTTAAAGGCGAGATCACCACCTTTGAAGTCGAGCAAGCTCAAGTCCATGAGTTGCCATGCTTCCTCATCATCAAGACCATCAAGTCTTCTTGTTGATGATTGTTTATCTTTCCTAAGAAGTGTTGAAGACATGTGTGAAAGGTGTCTCAAGTTTCAAGACTAAGATATTAGTGAAGGGTATCTATCGTCCACATCATTAGCACTTGTGGTAGGTGCTTAGAAGTCAAGACTAGAAGAATTATTGAAGGGTGCTTAGAAGTCAAGACACAAGACATTAGTGAAGGGTGTCTTGAAGATCTAGTTAAAGGCATTAGTGAAAGGTGCCTTAGATGTACATTCGATATGGTGTGTTTCGATGTACAAGATAGACTAGTACTAGATCCAAGGATATTGATATCCTTGATAATGTTGTAAAAAGGAGTGGATCTCCTTTGGGATTAGTCGTTGGTGTAGTGTTGGGTAGTAGTTCCTTCATTGCAATGGAACTAGGTGCATAGCCTAGTACCTAATAAAGGGTAGGCGACGTTGTGTAGGTGTGGTTTACCTTGGTGTGAAAGAACTAGGTACTTAGCCTAGTACCTTATAAAGGGTAGGCGACGTTGTGTAGGTGTGGTTCACCTTGGAGTGAAAGAACCCGGTGGTTAGCCTAGCACCGGAAAAAGGGTAGGCGACGTTGTAAAGGCTTCTCCACCATAAGGAGATTGGTGTAGTGTTTACAAACTCTCGAGTAGGTGACTCGGGGAGTGGAGTAGGGCAAGGAAGGTGTCCTTGTTGCCGAACCACTATAAATACTCGCGTTGTGGTTTTGTGCTTCTTACTCTTATTTTTTCATTACACACTTTTATATGCTTGTTTATCAACATCCAACACACACGTCCAAATAGATT
The DNA here is from genome assembly GCA_022545495.1 of Chrysanthemum lavandulifolium. Classification (NCBI taxonomy): domain Eukaryota; kingdom Viridiplantae; phylum Streptophyta; class Magnoliopsida; order Asterales; family Asteraceae; genus Chrysanthemum; species Chrysanthemum lavandulifolium. Next base: position 129,044,873 of record CM040241.1, on the reverse strand, counting down.
GACATAAGTCGATCTAAATAGTTTAAAAGGAAGGTTTAATTGGCAAAACTATTCAACCCTCCCTTCTAGTTTTCCACAATTGGCATCAGAGCTTCGTTACCAAGTTTCTTGAAGTATATTGTTGTAAAACCTGAAAATCTAAAATCTGACTAAAGACTAAAATACCCTTGGAGTTAAAATTTATCAAATACGTAAAATATATTTATGACATTTAATGAAATTAAAAGTTAACTTGTGAATAATTAAAACCTAACTAAAATATATATTACGTGATCGATTTTGGTACGACGAAGATTTAACGTTACGTGAATGACTTGGGTCGTGTTTCTTTTGTTTCGTGTGGACTAAGGCCGAAAGCCATATGGTGTGCGTTTGGGTTGTGATTCGGTTGGGCCAAACCGAAAACCCAATCCTTTTCCAAGTCTAACTCAAATACAACTACTATATATACAATACATAAATAACAAAAGTGAAACCCTAGTTTGTGTTGCCTCTTTTCTTTCTTTTGCTCTTTGCTCTACCGAACCTTAACAACCATAGAGTCGAGATTTTTGCTCAACCAAGTTAAGGTATAACTTGTTCTCGCTTTTTTGATGTACCTTATGCTAATATATTGTTGTATGTTGTGTTTTGGTCGTTTGTGTTTCTTTTCTTTTTGTGTCGAGCCGAATAGGAACCAAACATAAGAAACCCTAATAATTAAACTTTACAAGTATTAAAGAGGGATGTACGTAATATGTAATATTGAATCGGGTTATGTTGTGTCGATTTAATGAGGACCGAACCCTATGTATTTAGAACCGAACCATGCATGATATTCGAATAAGGTATAAACATGGTGACTTGAATAAGTAAAGTATGAAGATGAGCTAGGACTTTCGTAATAACTTGTTAGCCGAAAACCCTAAGTTGAACCGAGTCATATATGAGTTTTTAAAAGTATATTAATTAAGTAAAGGTTATGTTAACGTAAACCCTAGTTTTGACATGTTAATCGAATAAGGTAGGCTAAACCCTAATGATTGTAAATCGTGTCTCATATGCGTGTGTAATTAATACGAGTAATAAGTAAATTGTATGTCACATAAAATCATAAAACGTATATGGTAAAACATAAAAGGAAAGATTATTTTGATGACGATTAGGTTAAGTGACGAGTCATTAAAAGACGTAACATGTAAGTAAATGCCTATTAATGAGATATTAAAGAATGAGAAACCCTAAACTTTAATAAAAGACATATGAACCCTAATCTACTTAAATTGATTATAAAACATTAAGTCTCATTTAATTATAAAACCCTAAAATATTAAAAGATCATTTTGACGATTATGGAATCATTAATAATATATACGATGTTAATGTATATAGGTTCCGTGAAGAAGGAGTAATTCTTTGCTTTCCCGTGTCTTCTTTTCAATCATTTGCTTTGGAATAAGGTACGGATATTCGACCTTTCAAGAAAGGTTTCAGATAATGTTTTCTTTTCACTTTCATATTAGGATTTCCTAAGCCTTTGCTATGAACCCTAATGTGTCTATTTGAGTTGTTGCTTATCTGAACTTTGATTTTTGAATCATAAAACATTGATTTTGAACTGTATGATATAAAACCGTTGATTTTGAAAACATGACTAAACATTTGATAAAATATGATCTATGTCGCTTATGACATTCTTATTTGACCTAAGATAGTTTGACACCCAGCCAAATAATACCTAGTCATGGGGTTCCATGTCCGTGTCAAGAATGCACTTCGACATGACTCTAGGGAGAGAGTGAAGTTCGCCACGTCCCTTATCCGATATTTGCTATGAGCTCAATTTATGTTATATTATCAATGTATGTCTGTGGGGCGTATGGGTTCATCCTAGATCTATTATATGTTATATATTATATGTTATATGCTATATGTGTTTGATGATTGATGCTGCGTGCATGCACGTCCTTCATAACTCTGGTAGGTCTCCCTTACAAAATGTTGCCTTATGTGTTTATGATATGTTTATGATATGGCATATGTGTATGGGCTCGAGGTAGTTAGCTATAAAACGTATTCTTTTATCCTGATCTATCTTTTGAAATGATTATGATTTCACTATCTTTCTTTCACTTTATTTCATATTCGTTCTCGTTTCGTATTCGTTTTGCTTGTATATCCTGCTCACTGGGCTTTTGAAGCTCACCGCATTTCTTTTCTTCCGCGGTATCTAAGCATTGAGCTGGGTTTTGCTTTGGGATGAGTCTTGAGTGGACTTACCTTAGAGATTTTAGCTTTGATCTTATGATGCCATTTAGACTTTATATTTTGGACTTTTCATTTGAGTTTATTTTCCATTGGGACCAATGTATTGAAGTCTTTTGACTTGGATTATTTCAATATTTATGTTGAGATTTCTTTTGGATATTTATGTTTGCTTTGATATGACACCATTACTTGTGATTCCTTTACCCTTGTCGGGTCGGGGCGTTACAATTGTACTTTAAAAACTTGATACGATCCATGGTTAATTGAAAACTACAAAGAAGGTTTTTCATAAAAACAAACACCATGTCTTTTAAAACTATATGCTTGGATGTTGATTTGATAACAACATTTTTTTTATTCCCTTTTTCATTTAGTTGCACTAATCTTCTTTGTCATGTTGATTAGTCAAAGCTCATACCCACCAAGCTATAGGAATCACTTGGTAACAAGAATACCTTCCTTAAGAAGGTATCTTAAACGCAAAGGAGCGGGAATCGTCTAAGTGACATTTGTTGTGTCATTTGTAAAGACATTCCTAAGTGCATGACTTTCTTTTTATTTTCCTTGATAATTAAGTATGCCTATTTAGGTATTTATATGATTATCTTTTGTGCATATACATGTATTACATGAAGCTTCATTAGGAAGCCTTTTTCTCACATACGTGTCACTCCTTCGTCTATTGTCGTGGTTTAAAAAACTTATGTTTTATTTAAAAAAAAATCTTTCTATTAATAAAACAAAACACAAATCTCAAAAATTCCTCCTTCCCCATAAATAAACCCATCGTCTTCCACTCCATCAAATCCTCACTTTTTCAAATCTTCCAATTTCAAAAATTTCCTCTCATTCAAAACTTCATCTTCCTCTCCATTTCATCCCAAACGAAACCAAGGAGGATCATCTTCAACATGGTTTACATCGCCCTCGTGCTCATCGTCTTAACACTCATCGCACTTGTGTTCCCTATGATGAAGTTCACATACGGATACATTTACTTTTTGTTGTTAATCTATATTGGGGTTATATACCCAATCCTTTGTATCATTCTAAGCATTGAAATGAAATATTATTAATAGTCTAGTTCATCTAGGTTATCATTATCAAAATGTGTTTGTCATTTCTTTTGTTTCTTATGTTTCGTACTCTTTCGTGATACATTAGAAGTCATGTATGCATGCTAAAAGAAAATGTAGGCTAAAACACATATCTTGGGAACAAAATTGTAAAACCTATGTTTTTGTAAAACTGCTTTCAGAATCACAGATCTACGGATCCACGAAGATATACTAGCGGATCCCTTTGTAAAGGAACCGTGGATCCGTCCCCATGGAAAACAGTTTTCATGCAAAATAAAACCACTTTCTCTAAAAGAAATATTCCACTAGAATGTCAAAACCATAAGTGAGTTAAGTGTTATTGTTGTTAAAACCATTGTTAATAAAAATCTAGTAAAAACATTAGATAATCATAGGTTGAACACAAACATCACTTTCTATTAACTCTTCATTTCTATAGGTTCAACTATGACGCATGTATATGAGTTTGATTTTCACTCACTAACGCCTACTATCCGAACATCTCCCTTGAACCCAACACACCGGCATTCATGTCCGTGGGTTCAATAACCTCAAAACCATCACTTCCACGAAGGACGATTGTAGACACCTTCTACAATTCAAGAAGGTATCAATACCTCCTTCCGAGCCATAGGACTAGAATGTCTTCTTGAAATCATCGAGAAGATATGTCCAAGGTTCATAATGGAATTCTTCTATCAAGTTGAACTCGTTCGTAACGAGGATCACTCTCTATCTCTTTGGTTTTATATCAAAAACCAAAAGTTCACTTTAACCCTTGGGCATTTTGCTCACACCCTCCGAATTCCAAATCATGGACAATGTGCCTTCACCGAAGATTGGTCACTTGATTCTCTCTTCAAATTTCGTGAAGAAAATAGTCCATATTGTTCTCACATACCTCCCGGAAGATTTACATCGATAATATGCAAACCTCAACCATATTATCTCGATCCAAACATTATCTTCACACGGACATCCGAGAAGAGTACAAGCCCTTGCACTCATCCTACGTGAAAATGTTTGGAGTCTTAGGGAAATTGAGAAATCCTTCCCGCTTGTTGTGCTCACATATTATATTGTTTGCTAACACAACAACCATACAATCTCGCCTACTTCTTCGCAAGGCGAATTGTAAATCTTCAAGGCTCCAAGAATAAACTCATCCCTTATGGAATGTTCTTGATGCGCCTCTATCATAACGTTATGCACTTTCATCCTCAATTTCAAAGTCCGTTGTACGTACTTGTGAACAAGATGATGGAACCGCTAAACATATCTCTCATGAAGACTTTCTTCATTCTTGATTCCACCAATACTCATCAACAACATGATGATCCTCCTAGCGAAAACACTCAAGGAACCTAGTAGTATTTCAAATAGGATCAATCCTCTTGTACTCGTGCTTTATCAATGTAATCCTATTTCTTTCATGAAATAAAACATCTTACATTTGATATCTTAGTGTTAGAACCTCTTTAAACTAACCTTGGAATATAATGCATTGTCAAGATCATTGCATACCTTTAGTAAAGGTTCTCGGCAGATGGACGGATCCCTAATTTTGTGCTAGACGGATCCCTACATCTAGGGAACCGTGATCCTAAGAAATGTAAAATGCAATTGCAAGCATTGTATTTCAAACATATCCTTAGAACACCTCACACTAAGCTAAACATAGTGTCTTAAGGTAAATTAAGTCCTTATCAAGTTAAGTAGATTCTTCCCACTCACAGATAAACTCACCTAGATCACACCCAAAGATGCTTGTAGATCTATCATTTCATTTTAATCCATTACTCTTCCGCTCTTAAGCTCACACATCACTTTTCACAATGATCCCTCATATCTAAATGTAGGAAACCTTTTATAGAAAAATCGATTATAATCATCCTTACGAAAAAATTGGTCAAAATTGATCAAATCCTAGTTTTTCCATCTTAAGCCTCTAGTATATTTTCCAAAGGATTTATCTAAGTCACTATCTGATCTCTAGGATCATTTAGCTTCACTTGACACTCTCAAAATCTTTAGTGTCATCCTTGTTCATTCATTGGTACTCATGAAAGTTCTAATTCCTTCCATAAAAGGCAATCATTAGCTACATCACTCATTACCTTCAAGTACTTAAGCACCCCTTCATTTAAGACACTTAGGAGGACTGAAACACTCAAGGTGATATAGATCTTAGATCTTAGAAACTTCATTTCCACTCTTTCATAACTGCTGAGAGCCGGATCCCTAGGATTAGCTTTAGACGGATCTCTCTGAGGAGGGAACCGTGGGATCCGGATGATAGTTTATGTCAACTCTAGCTAAATCAATCATTTCAAGCTCATCTTTCTAACTCAAACACTCCATCTCATCTTAAATGAGTTCCTAGATCAGTACAAACCCTAGAGTTGACTCTTATGCATGTTAATCATCACATTCCAATGAACTTTAGTGGCTTAAGGTTTAAATGCACTTGCCAAATCTCTTGGTTTATAAACCACATTGTTAGGACTTTCATAGTCATCACCTTCATCCTAATTTTCAACACTTAAGAAACCCTTACAAACCTCTTGAAATCATCTCATCATGAGGAAAACTCCAAGTAGCAACTTATCCACCAAAGAACCACCCAAGAAAATTTCTCGTGTTGTACACGAAATTTCTTCAACTGAATCATCTCCGGTCAAGCCAACAAATGCAAGGATCTCTTCTCAACCAATTAAACCAAATCCTAAAAGGATAGTACCCACAAAACTACCTCTGCCAAACACCACCATACCTCCTAGGCCAAATAATATCATCTCGACTAAACCATCACCATTGGTTCCTAGAGCTATTTCTTTTACATCTCCACTATCATCACCACACCTCTACAATTTAGAGGATTTGCCTCCTAGGCCGTCTCATCCTCTACCGCCGACAACATTCTCCTCATTAGGAGGAATAATGGTACAAAATCAAGGTGTTGAGTCAACACTAGCTTTGGATTCCTTTTCGCCGTTTCCATCATATAATCCTATTTGGATTATGAGAAATCATCAAAGTCAACCACCCGACCATATGGAAGTTGACACTTCTACCACCACCATCATTCTTGGTCGAGCCATTCTCAAATGCGCCCACCAATCCCTCCGCTGCTTGAAGCCCCATTAAGCCGCTTCACTTGATCCTTCGCATCAAGCCATTTCATTTCTTCCACCGCCACTACCTAGCCATGACAAAGATTGTTATCATTTTCAACATGTTGAAAGTTTGATACATGAAGCACGAGAAGACCAACGTTTATGTTCTATCATCTCCTCGAACGCTTCGACGAGATCAAACCTAAACAAAACTTGAGCTAGAAGATTTTAGTGGTGTCCTAGCATCAAGCGATAGTTGGTCTAGAAATTCCTAGTCATGTGTTTCTTTATTCTTTTTGTTTTTAGAGTCATGTATATCATAACTCTAGTTTTATTAAATGAAATTACATACTACTTGCTATATTTCTGAGTATATGATTACGTTGTATTCATATCTCACTTTTGTGATAACATCACTTGTTATATCACCATTGCTGAAATTGATCATCAGCTATACGGATCCTTAAAAATTTCCTAGACGGATCCCTACTAGGAGGGAACCGTGGGATCCGTGAGACAGTAAACTATTTTTTTTCTAACTTGGACCACATTAAATTGTGAATTATACTTGCTTTCTAACCTTTTTTTGTAGTTATTCAATCTACACTTGAAGACTTTGACACCCTAAAGCTAGGGGGAGCTTTGTGTCAAAGCAATACATTGCAAATTACTTGCAATATTAGGATTACATTTCTTGACATCCCTTTGCAAAATTGCAACCATCAAGGGGAGCACATTCGTCACTTAGACGAAATCTTTGCAAACTTAGTTGCAAACAAACTAGCTTAGTATTACCTTCCGTTGGGATACGTAAGATTAAAGTATCAAGATTAACAAAGTATCGCAGAAGATAAAGCACCGCAAGAAGTCAAAGTACTACAAAAGTCAAAGTCATCGCTTATCATCAAAGTACTCCAAAGATTATAAGTCGTTGTATTAGATTAAAGATAGAAAGTTATGTTTATCTAGAACTTTCTATGTATTGTTTACTTGACGTACAAGGATAAGAATTGTAAATCGTTTAGGGTTATCCTTGAGCCTATAAAAGGACCCCTAGATTGATATTAGACGTACGTGATATTATTAGAGTTTTAGAGAAGTTCAATATTATTAGAGTTGTTAAAGAGTCTGCATAATAAGTAGAGTTAGAGTTATTAATAAAATCGTTTAAAGTTAAAGTTATTCTTCTTAGCTTTGTTAAGTAAATTCCACATACTTAATAGAGTTTGCTCAGTGTTTCATTGTTAACAACTTAGGATTTATCCGAGGTTGTTAAACCTTAACAAGCTATTTAAGTTAGTTTGGTTAGAGTACATCGATCCAACAAGTGGTATCGAGCTTGTGTGGAAACTCGACCAAGAAGAAACCCTAAAACCTAAAGATGTCAACCGATTATGTTCCACCACCTTCCATCACCTCAATGAGGATTCCCCGCATCAAGAAGGCTTAATATGACCTATGGTGTATGAAGATGAGGCAAGATATTGCCATTATGCACCATGCTCTATGGAATGTAATTGTCAATGGTAATGAAGAAGTTCCGAAACTATTGATGTTCCGGACAACCCAAAGCACCTAAGGCGGTCTTACCAAAGAACATTAAGGAATCAAGAGAAGGCACTCAATATTCTCTTGTCGCCATTCCGTATGGTCATCTTCTCAAGTTCCATGATGCTAAAGATGCTAAGCACTGGCTGCTCTCAAGACAAGATTTGAGGAATGAAGCTTCTAAGAAGATGCACGAAATATGTTGAAGCAACAGTTTGAAACTTTCACTTGTTGGTGAAAGAGAGAGTCTTGATGTCGCATATGATAGATTTCAAAATCTCCTAAACATGTTGGAATTATACAAAGCACAAGTTTCGCTTGAAGATGCTAATCTCAAGTTCTTATGAGTTCGCCATCATCATGGCATGTGATAGCTACAATGATCGTGAGGACAACCAAGTTTAGATGTTATGGACTTTGATGATCTCTACACTCATCTAAAGGTGTATGAGCATGAGATGAATGGTCAAACCAGCCCAAATCTCACAAGATTGCTTTTCTATCATCCGAAAAGAGGGCGTACTTCCACCAAATAAATCGCTTCTCCTACTCAAATTATCAGAACTCAAAGCATCACTGAACACGCAGTCTCGCTACCCTTTCAAAGTAATTGTTAGGGTTTTACAAAGTATCGCCCGAGTTCAGCATCGCTCTTGGACACCAGCACCGCTCATTAGGATGAAAGTACCGCTCTTGAATTAAAGTATCGCTCATTGGACGAAGTAACGCTTTGAGTTTTTAAAGTCTTGCTCAGATATTTTCAAAGTATCATCACCGCAAGTCTCATTCAAAGTAATCGCTCTCGTATTCATTCAAAGTATTGTTCTTACAAGGTACCGCTCAAGGTAATTGTTTTACAAAGTAACCGCTCAAGGTTTTGCATGGCGAAATTTATTTGGATTAGCGTGATAATGGTTTATTATGAGGAGATTTGGAATTAAGGGAAGTCGAGCATAATTATTGTTATGGTTTTGGACGACACACACAGAGGTTATTGTTCACACACACAAGGAGTTTGGTGATTTGTTCTTAAAGGATTCAAAAAGGCTCGTATTTGATTCTTATGGATTAATTGATTTGAATATCATTTATTTAATGTTGTAGTTGAGTTTCACAGGTTTGTGTTCTTATCATATAGCTTGATGAATCTAGCAATTTTTTATTTTTCTTATGATGCTCTATGCACACTTTTGTTATCACTTAAAGGAGTTACATTGTAGTGCTCAGTGTCTCATATTAGTTGAGGATTTTGTCAAGGGATTGCGGTCTACTTATATTTGGTGATTCGTATAAGTATGGAGTTCCGTGGATAGTACAAGATTTAAGACACAAGTTTGGGAAATTCTACTTCTTCATCAAATTCGTTATACTCGCTTTTTTCACAAGTAATCATTACAAGGAGCCTCAGATTTGAAGAATCAAGAAGATGGTTAATATATGGGTTTCGTGGGAAGCTTATTGTTAAATGTTTAATCATCTACATGCATCACTCAAGGGAAGTGTTTGATTTTACTACTATTGATCATTATTACTACGCTTAGTTGGAGTTTTCTAACGTTTTGGATCCATTTTCTTATGATTCGTAATGGTGGGCGATTTGAAGCATTGGAAGTCTTAGATTGGAAGTATGATATTGGTTCGTGGTGGTCAAGATCATTATTTGTATACGCTCCCTATTTGTTGATAACAAAAAGGGAAGAGATGTTTGAGTGACATGTTCAAGTCAAGGGAAGCATGGAAAACAAGATTTTTCATTCATGGTGAGATTTAATTATCTCAACTTCTGCTACTTCGTCTAGGGAAGTTCGTATAAGAATTGTGGTTGTTTTGTTACCATCAAATAGGGGAAGATTGTTGGGTCTATTATAGATTTGATGATACAAAACAAGAAGAATGAAACATGAAAGACTAAAAGTGACAAGACGGAAACTACAAAAAGATGGAGGATTTGGAAGATTCTAGAAGATATGCTTAAAAGAATATTTAGTTTCCTAATTGTATTATGATTCCTCTTGTAAACCCTAAATGTCTATAGTATATAAAGAGACATAGGGTCATTAGTTTAATAGTATGTCCAAGATGTAAAAGCCAAAGGTGTGTGTGTGTGGGAACCTAGGCGTAGGGATTTGGGAAAACGCCTAGGGTTTAGTTAGTTAGTGTTAGATCAAGTCTTTGATCTTTATTATAGTTAGTTTATGATAATGAAAAACCTTGTTCATAATAATGTTGATTCTATGTTTGAATATTCCGCTTTCATTATTATGTGTTCCTAGATATAATATTAGACCTAGTCTAAGAGCTTACAACGATCTTCACACTTTCTTGACGCCCTTACATAGGGATGGACTCGTCAAGGGGGAGTCAAGATGGGATTCCTTCCCGTTACTTGCTCTCTACTTCTTTTTATTTCTTGCACATGTTTTTCCTAAAAATAATGTGTTAGTTTCCTTTCGAAGCTCTTTTTGTTTCGACAAAAGGGGAGAAGAAAGTAAAACTACAATTAAACTTTTACGATTTTAGTTTTTCCTTAAAATAATTTTATGTTTTGTCATCAACAAAAGGGGAGATTGTTAATACAAATAAGCCGAAAACGCTTATTTATATTTTACGATCTTCTAATGTTTTGTCGATAACAAACGAAAATCATTTTAACGAAACAAATAAAATACGTAAATGGTTTGAACTAATAGTTTCTAAAATATTCACACTTTCACATAAAACACTAAAACAAGTATAAGTGATTTTATGATTTAATATTACATATGTACAACAACTAGTGTTTACATATTTGGGTAAATATACACATAACTAGTATGTAGTATATTGGGTAATATAAATGGGTAGAAACTTAAGTATCATAACTCATTGGGCAAATACATTGAATGTAGTTGGGTACAACCCAAAGCCCATGACCCATAGAGCTTGACCCATAACCCATTGCATGACATTATGCTTATATCATATATGGATAATATCCATAACCCATGGTTTTGACCCATACCCATGTGACTAGATTCATTGCACTCAAGAGATACATTGTATCTAGCTAAAGACCCATGGATCAACCCATTACCCATAACCAAAATACCCATGGGTAAAGAGGAGCGTCCCACGGATCCCTAGCTTTACGCTAGACGGATCTCTTGTGGAAGGGATCTGTGGGATCCAGGGAACAGTAGAATTTTTCCACTATAAATAGTGAGCCATTTCTTCATTATTTCTCACCCCTTTCTAACATACTTTCCCCTAGAGTTAAAAACTCTCTAACCTCATATCCAAGAGATCTATGTTTGTAGTTTTGTTTTTGTGTGATCTTCTAGGTTCCTCTTAAAGGCGAGATCACCACCTTTGAAGTCGAGCAAGCTCAAGTCCATGAGTTGCCATGCTTCCTCATCATCAAGACTACTGAAGTCTTCTTGTTGATGATTGTTTATCTTTTCCTAAGAAGTGTTGAAGACATGTGTGAAAGGTGTCTCAAGTGTCAAGACGAAGATATAAGTGAAGGGTATCTATCGTCCACATCATTAGCACTTGTGGTAGGTGCTTAGAAGTCAAGACTAGAAGCATTATTGAAGGGTGCTTAGAAGTCATGACACAAGACATTAGTGAAGGGTATCTTGAAGATCTAGTTAAAGGCATTAGTGAAAGGTGCCTTAGATGTACATTCGATATGGTGTGTTTCGATGTACAATATAGACTAGGACTAGACCTTATATTGATATCCTTGATAATGTTGTAAAAAGGAGTGGATCTCCTTTGGGATTAGTCGTTGGTGTAGTGTTGGGTAGTAGTTCCTCCATTGCAATGGAACTAGGTGCTTAGCCTAGTACCTAATAAAGGGTAGACGACGTTGTGTAGGTGTGGTTCACCTTGGTGTGAAAGAACTAGGTACTTAGCCTAGTACCTTATAAAGGGTAGACAACATTGTGTAGGTGTGGTTCATCTCGGAGTGAAAGAACCCGGTGGTTAGCCTAGCACCGGAAAAAGGGTAGGAAACGTTGTGAAGGCTTCTTCTCCATAAGGAGATTGGTGTAGTGTTTACGAACTCTCGAGTAGGTGACTCAGGGAGTAGAGTAGGGCAAGGAAGGTGTCCTTGTAGCCTAACCACTATAAATACTCGCGTTGTGGTTTTGTGCTTCTTACTCTTATCTTTTCATTACACACTTTTATATGCTTGTTTATCAACATGCAACACACACGTCCAAATAGATTGACATAAGTCGATCTAAATAGTTTAAAAGGAAGTTTTAATTGGCAAAACTATTCAACCCCCCCCCCTTCTAGTTTTCCACATAGAGTATCAGTCACTAAACCTCAAATGAAGACACCTTATGAGTTGCTTATGGGAAACAAACCCAACATTCGTTTTATGAAACCTTTTGGCTGTCCTCTGACTATTCTCAATACTATTGATACTCTGGGAAAATTTGATGGCAAGTCAGAAGAAGGATACTTATTGGGTTACTGTACCAATAGCAAAGGATTTAGAGTGTACAACAAGGTTACCAAAAAGGTTCAAGATTGTCTTCATGTTGAATTCCTTGAAAATCAAGACAATCAAAAAGGTAAAGGTCCTGATTGGATGTTTGATCTTGATGTTTTGACTCCTTCTATGAAGTATGTTCCTGTCAGAGAAGAAAATCAAGTTGTTCACAAAGAAGAAGATTTACAGTACATTGTTCATGGAGTTAATCTTAGACCTGATGATTTTCCTGATGAAGAACCTATAACTATTGAGAAGGAGAAAAGTACTGCTGAACCAAAATCCATATTGTCTGATGAAGATCAAGCTTTCCAAGATGAACTTAATAAGATGCTTTTTCAAGAAACAATAGCACAATCTTATGACGATGATCAAAGAAAAGCTTATGAAGCAGCAAAGAAAAAGGGTAAGTCTACAGATTACTCTCACAAGACTTTAGATCACAAGATTTTGGATCACAAGTACCTTGGATCAAAGTATTGTTGAACCATTGATGAAGATTTGATGATTTGAATGATCCAAACATGCCCGGGTTAGAAGACACTGATGATGAATTAGAAGATGAAGGTATTTTCTTAAATTCCAATGAAGAAGCTGATTTCACAAATTTGGGTGATGATCTTGAAGTTCCACAAACTCCTACATTAAGAGTTCATAAAGATCCTCCTGCTGTTCAAATCATTGGACCTTCTACTTTAGGAGTGCTCACAAGAACAAAATCTAAAGGATTCTCTAAGCCATATAATGCTTTGCTTAGCTTTGTTTATAAACAAATCAGGATGAATCATAAGGATCAACAAACATGCTTGTTTACCTGCTTTATCTTTCAAGAAGAACCCAAGACTATATCTCAAGCATTAGCTAAAGAGAGTAGGGTTGAATCCATGTAAGAAGAACTTTTTCAATTCAAACTTCAAGATGTTTGGGTACTATGTAATTTACCAGATGGAAAGAAAGTCATTGGTACAAGATGGGTTTTCAGAGTTAAGAGAGATGAAAGAGGTAATGTCATCAACAACAAAGCAATATTGATTGCACAAGGATATAGACAAGAAGAAGGAGTGGACTATGATGAAGTGTTTGCTCCTGTAGCAAGGATTGAAGCCATAAGATTATTTCTTGCTTTTGCATCTTATATGGGCTTTCCTGTTTATCAATTGGATGTCAAAAGTGCCTTTCCTTACGGCAAAATTACAGAGGAAGTCTATGTAAAACAACCTCCTGGTTTTGAGGATCCTGCACATCCAAACAAAGTCTACAAAGTTGTTAAGGCTATGTATGGCCTTCATCAAGCCCCTAGAGCTTGGTATGATAGACTCTCCACTTTTCTTTTGCAACATGGTTACAGGAGAGGTGCAATTGATAAGACCTTATTTATCAAGAGAGACAAAAAGGATATAATGCTTGTTCAAGTATATGTAGATGATATTATCTTTGAGCTACAAACAGTCAATGGTGAAAGAATTTGAGCACTCATGCAACAAGAGTTTCAAATGAGTTCCATGGGTGAATTAACTTTCTTTTGGGGCTTCAAGTTAAACAATCAAGCATCGGGATTTTCATTAGTCAAGATAAGTATGTCATGACATTCTTAAAAGTTTAACTTCAAGACTATCAAGCCACCACCATACCCATTACAACTATAAACTCATTAGGAGATGGACAAGTCATGGATGTCAAGCTTTACGATAAATGATTGGTTGTCTTATGTACTTAATCGCATCTAGACCGACATCATGTTTGTCAGATGTTTATGTGCAAGATATCAAGTCTCACCTAAGGTCTCTCATATGAATGCGCTTAAGAGGATTTTTAGTTATCTCAAGCAACAACCTAAGTTAGGGTTGTGGTATCCTAAAGATTCACCTTTTCACTTGAAAGCTTTTTCGTATAGTGATTATGCAGGAGATAATTATGATAGAAGATCAACCATTGGAGGATGCCAATATCTTGGAATGAGATTAGTCTCATGGCAATGTAAGAAACAAACCATTGCCACAACATCATCCACTGAAGCAGAATATGTTGTTGCTGCAAGTTGTTGTGGACAAGTACTATGGATGCAGAATCAACTCTTGGATTATGGATTCAATTTTAAGAATACTCCTATCTACATTGACAATGAGAGTACCATTGCATTGTCAAGAATCCTGTTTATCATTCCAAGACCAAGCACCTTCAGATTTAGCATCACTTTATTCGTGATTGTTATGAGCATAGGCTCATTAATGTTGTCAAGGTCCACACAGATGACAATGTAGCTGATCTACTCACAAAGGGCTTTAATGTTTCAAGATTCAACCATTTAGTGGTGAGTATTGGTATGATTAATTATTAAGCTACGTTTGAGGGAAGGACTTAATATTAGTTTATTTTAGTCCTATGCATTGTTTGAGGGGAGGCAACACGATGTTCTTTGATGTTTTTGCACTTGTGGAGAAGAGGATGGAAAGTACTGCTTGGCATTTATCTGAAAGTACTGCTTTGAAAGTACTGCATCTTTGCAAGGTACTGCACATGCTGATTCAGAATAAGGTGTCAACCCACCATCATCTCCCAATGATTATACTTCAACAGATGGGTCTCAAACATCTGGAGGAGATGAGGGACTCATGGCTACTGAGGGAATAGTTCTGGATAATTATGCTTTGACAAGAGAATTATTGAGGTTAAAGAAGGATAATGAAGCTCAAGCTGCACAACTGTTGAAGTTGAACAACAAGTTCAAGAGATTGAAAAGGTTTGTCTGGCCATTAGTTCAACATCACAGGTTGTGGGTAAAATCCCAGAAGAAGAAAGGTAAGAAATCTAAGAAGGTTTCTATGAGCAAGATACTTCACAAGCAATTGGGGAGGAATTTGAAGAATAAAAATTTGAATGAAGATGCTGAACCAGATGCTGAAACTTATGAAGAACCAGATGCTGCAGCTGATGCTCAAGGATCTGATGCTCAAGGTGCTGATGTTCTAAGTACTGGTGTTCAAGGTACTGGTATTCAAAGTGTTGATGTTCAAAGTACTGGTGATCAAGATACTGCTCTTCAAGGTACTTTTAGGCAAGAGCTTATTACACCAAGAACCTTAAATTTTGATGAAGAAGCTGGTCCTTCAACAATTATACATGAAGAAGCTGGTACTTCTAGTCCGATTCAGCAAAAGGAGCATACTGCTAGTGATGATGAGACCATTGCTCAAATAATGCTCAACATGTCAAGACCAAGAGGTACTAGTATTCCTGGATTTGAGCAACCTCAAGTCTTACAAACTTCTCAACCTACTGAAGAGTTAGATCCAAAGGATAAAGGTAAAGGTATTTTGGTAGAATCAAAGAAAACGAAGAAGCTTACTTTAGCAGAATTAAGAGCTATTCAAGAAGCTCAAAATGAAGAAGCTGCTAGAAAGTTACAAGCTGAATTAGATGTTGAAGTTGTTCTACCAGAGAAGCAAGTTGTTATACCAAAAAGACCACAAAGTATTGCTAAAGAAAGGAATGCCATGATGGCTTATCTGAAGGGTCAAGGATATAAAGGTTTACAGAAGTTAAAATATATAGAGATGAAAGACTTATATGATGTTGTTAGAGAGTCTTATCAAAAGGAACTGGAAGGTATTATTTCTTTTGACTCTAAAAAGCAAAATGTAGATGCAAGAAAAAGAATTTCAAAGAGAAAGAGGACATCTGATGATGAACAGTTATCAAAGAAGTTTAAATTGAGAACTGATACAGTTGATGAGCTGAGGAATTATCTAAGGGTTGTTGATTTTGAGCATCCTAAGTCTAAAGAAGTTGCTGAGATGAAGTCTAAGATTTCTACATTTGAAGTTGTAGAATTAAAGGAAGGAGATTATCTTATGTTTCATAGAGAAGATGAAAGTTTTAGAGCATTCAACTTATTGTGGGACATACTGCATATGATAGATAAAGAAGATCTGTTTCATTTGTATCAACTAGTGCAATATTATTTTGAGCATATTCCACCAACTGGAGTGGGTTTAGTCTTGTTGGGTGATCTAACAACTATCTGGGAGACAAAAGAAACTAGTAATGATGCTCTCTGGAATAATCAAGAAGATTGGGAAATCACAAGCTGGAGATTCTTTGAAGAATCAGGAGTGCATGTATTAGAGTTAGAAGATGGGACCATGATTCATATGCTAGCAGAAAGGAGATATCCTCTTACAAGAAATCTTATGATCAGGATGCTAGATCATGGTATGGAAGTTGAACAGGAGAATGAAACAGCTCTCATGGTAGTTGAGTTGTTTATCAAATGGATAACTTTAGCAAATGATGATGCATGATTACTGTTATGGTCTTTATTATATAAATCTTTTGAATAATCAAGATTTATTCAAAGCATCACGGACAAACAAGATTTTATCAAAGTACTGCTTGCAGCACAAAAAGAGTAAAGTCTTTTAATAAAATAAGCAATTTTGTAAAGTGCAAAATACTTTTGAAGCACAAGATAACAAAGAACAAATTGTTTTGAGAGTAACATCGATGGTAATCAACTCACCATGTTTAATAAACAAGAAAGAGTTTGACTCATCATGAGGGTACGGCTCTTATGTGATTATCAAACCGCTTTTAGTTGACAATTTACTAAAAATTGTATGGTTTTCAACTCACCATGTCTCGTAATAGTGAAGAGTTGGCTAGCCTACAAGAAAATGGCTTGTGGTAAAGGTCATGGAAAACCATTTGTATGGTAATTAGTTCACCATGGTAGAAAGAACTAACTAGTCCAAAAGCAAACGGCTCTTGGTAAAGACTTAACAAACCGTTGATAGTCGATGATTTGCTAAAATCATATGGTTATCAATGTACCATGGTTTTTCACCTAAACATTGGCTACTCCAGTTAATAGCTTTGGTAAAGAGACATCAAAACCATTAATTTTCAATGATTCACCTCTCACAGAGTTTACACACCGAAAGTGATGAGAATAGTCTGAAACTTTATGATCTGATGTACATTTTGCCATATGTTGCTGAGTAGCTGAAAAAATTTGTTGCTGATAAAGGTTGCTGATAGAGATTGTTAATAGAGATTACTTTGATGATGACAATACAAACACAGTGAGTACAAGACGAATTTGAAGTTAAAGATACAATCTTTCCTTGAAGATAAAAGATGTTGAAGTTAAAGATTCAAAGGAACTTGAAATCAAGCAAGTAGAATTCAAGTTAGGGGAGGATTTTTGGGATATAAAGTCAAAGTGCTACTGAAAGTCAAAGAACTGCTTAAGTCAAAGTACTGCTTATGAAGAAAGTCAAAGTACTACTCGTGTCAAAGTACTGATATGCTAAAGGACTGCTATGCAAATTGTTTAAGGATTATTATGTAATTCTAGAATATTCTTAGATTAGAATTAGGTTACTTGTCGTACAAGGATTGTAAACCGACTAGGGTATTCCTTATGTCTATAAAAGGACCCCTAGATTGGCATTAGATACGTGACTTAGAACTTACATGCAAGTACGATATTAGAGTTATTTAGCGATTAGGTTTGTTAGTGAATCTGTATAATAATCAGGTTCAAAGTTTGGTTTTAATATAATCGTTGAAGTTTAAAGTTATTCTTCTTAGCTTTGTTAAAGTAGATTCCGCATACTTAATAGAGTTCTATCAGTGTTTCATTGTAAGTAGTTTTGGATTTATCCAAGGTTGCTAAACCCTTACAAGCTACATAGTTAGTTTGGTCAGAGTATATCGATCCAACAACTCGCTTAGGGTCAGTTGGTCATATCTCCTAAGCAACTAGCCTCTACCACCATTCAAAACTACCGAAACAAAGGGTAGCTACCAATAAACTATGCATGCATACACTTAGAAATAATTATACGTAGCAATTTAAACATAAATAAAATAATTAAGGAATCATAACTCACAAGACCAAGAGGTGCTTAGCTTCATATTAATCATAACAATCAATTCAATGTTTAATGTTATGAAATACATGAATTGAAAGTAAAGAAAATATAAAAATCTAAAGCTTATCGTAGGGGAGTGATTTCTTCCTGGAGATAGCTCCGTATGCCCTCTATATCTACCTTTGACTTCTTCTCACGCTCTCGATTGTTGTATGTGAAATGGGATGATTTGAAATGCTGGAAATCGTGGGGTATTTATAGGCCGATCCGTTACGGCGTAACTATTAAAAGAGTTATGTCGTAACATACAATTCTTTTGTAAATTGCACTAATAATCTTTGGTTATGGCGTAACCTCGGGAAGGAGTTACGCCATATCTTCAATAAATCTTGGTTACGCCATAGTTGATGCGAGTTACGCGTAATTAGTAGCGGCGGAACCTCATTTGACCTAATTTGGTTACGCTATAATCTTGATAGAGTTACGCCGTAATCTTCATTAAGTTGGTTTTCGAGCCACGCTTTAGTTACGGCGCATCGAGAGAGGAGTTACCAGAACTTCTTCAAAGTGAGCATACTATGATAAATCTTCAATAAACTCTCCAAACTGCTCTTTAGCTCCAATGCTCGTAATTTACCCGAAGTGAAATATAATGGAAAACAAGCGTAAATTCATATAAATGATATAAATTACAAGCATTATCGAGGGAAATTGACACTTAATACTGTGATAATTTGATGTTATCAAAACCCCATACGGCGATAGATATTTATGTTCATACGCCATATGGACCGACGGGTCGGGCTTTTATTTTATAAATATCGACTTTGTCATTCATTAAAAACACAATTTCTTAACCCTAGAAGTATACCACGATTTCCGAGCTTGAATACTAGTGCCCAAGGCAAAAACATCATAGGATCGAATATCTAACACCTCTTAAACATTACTCGTTATCGGTTTGATTTTTATCATACTTTACTATGTTTAACCTTTCAAATTCGATTATCGTGTATTTATTTATTGTTATGAAAGGCTAAGCACTTATGTGCTCCTTGTTATGAACCTTTTTTATTAATGACATGATTTCTTAAGTTTATTCTTGCTTTGCTTTAGATAATTTATGTACGGTTTTTAGACTACACCTTTGGGTTTATTACGGCTATATGTTGATTATAGTTGATTAGTAAGTAAACACCTAAAAGTTGAATGCATAAATCACTAATATATTGACTAATACCACTTAGTGGTTGATAAGGATTTAAAACATACATTTTAGGGGGTCATTAAGCCCTAAATTGACACATTTTATATCCGCATACGCTTAAAATCGCTCATTTTCACATTTTAGATTTTTGGAAGCAAAATGTCGGAATGAAGCATATTTGGACGAAATGGAGCGAAAACATGAAGAAAATGGCAAAGTCAAGATCTAAGGTTGTTTATTGCACTGACGGCGGCCCCAACCAAAGGGCGAGGTCGCCCTCGAAAGAAATTTGATCAAAATACAAGTGCTCAGTGAAATTATGGTTCTAAAGCATGACGGCCACGCCTAAACTCCGAAGGCGCCTCCTTATCTTCTACACCAGCGTCCAAGAACCACTCGTGATGACGCCCTTCATAAAGACCGATGACATCACACTTATCAATTGACGCCATCCCAACGATGACTTGGCTCAAACGAAACCCCAATAACGGGGACCGACGGCCACTAGCAAAAGGTGATGCTGTTGCATTTATAAATCTATATATAGAATTCGATTTTGTGCATTTAAGGAGATAGAACTTTAGAGCAAGCCCTAATTCAGCTTGTAGTCCGACTTGGATAGTATTTTAGGTTCTTATACCCTTCTTTACATCATAAGTAGCTAAATTATGTGTATATGTGCTTGTTTACTATGAGTAGCTAAATTATGTCAGGTTTGCTTAGATCTATGAAACCCAGCTTGTTAATTTTGTTAGGTTGTCTCTTGTCTTAATTGGTAGACGCTAGAGTAAGAAAACTAGCTTCTTCTTTAATTATTATGAGCTTGAATGTCCTAAATAGCAAAAATCTTAGGAGTGCACCTAGGCCATTCGTTGTGTTTATTGCGTGAGTTTTAGATTGTTGATATTAGAGTATTCGGGATATACTTAGGTACTTGGCATCCCGGATAGTCTAGATGAGAGTTACAATTCATAGAACTAGGAATTAGGCACCCTCTATGACCAAATGTAATACAACGCACCAATTAAGATGAGAATGTGACAATTCAACTAACATACTAGGGAGTAAGAACATCTAAGTAAACACATTTTTAATCATCATACGAGAACACCTACATTAGCATAATCTATCCTTAGTTTAAGTAGTTAATTAGTTATAAAAGTAGTTAAAGTTGGTAGAAGTACCACCCTCACTCTTATACCCCGAGATATTTACTTGCTTTCAAAAAATATAAAAAGACTAAAAGAATCTCCTCACTTTACCTTCTCATACATCTCTTCCTAGCGCCTTTATTCCCTAGAACTAATCAACCCCTGGGATTACCCCATACTACACTACAATGATTAGGTACACGCCTAGAGGGTTGTAAACTTGCTCGTAGAAAAGGAAGTCTTTTCAACCCGAACCCACGCATCAAGTTTTGGTGCCTTTGCCGGGAATAGAATAACTAGTTAGATTTCTATCTCTTTAGGTCTACTCGCTTGATTCCTATCAAGTGAGCTTTTTCTCTTTTCATTAGCTTTTATTTAGTCTAACCCCTTCTTTGTATTTTTGTTCGTAATCTCATCACTTCTCATCATGAAAGGTGATAACCCACCCAACAACGATCCATCATTTCCACCCACCAACGACCTTCGACAACTCAAAACCCGTATTTCCACCAAAACCTCTTGAGCCCTTTGCCGAACCTCGATAGAGAATTGTACATGACGGAGAAGAGCCCTCCCCAGTTAGAACCACTAGGCACCACCATTGATTTTGATGAAGCCATGACTCGATGAAGAACCCATACATTCCCCAATTCTCATGATACTTTCATTAATGATAACCTTAGCCCACACGGTGAGGAAGTTCCCACCACTCCTATTAATGAACACATCAACTAAACTAAAGCCAAAATCAAGATTATTCTTCTCCTACCTCGCCTCGATTCACCGGGCGCCATCGCTTATCCTTCCGAAAAATCAATGAGGTGTTGCATGCAACCGACATTTAGCTTATCCAATGCATGTCATTTTCACGAATCTCGTAGCGAGAACCAATTCACCACATCAAAAAATTTGAAAATTGTGGATACCATCTATGCCGACGGAGCTTCTTTGGAGACATCTAGACACCGGCTCAACTCATATGCTACTCGTTGTCACAAAGATGACACCGTATTGAAGACAAAGTCTTCATGGACCCAAAGGACGATCAAGACTAAACCTTCTAAGCCATTCAAGTTCTCTCAAAAGAGTGGTTTCATTCTCACAGAAACCTTATATAATATATTGACTTTTTCTTAGAGATCATTGATATTGAAGAAGGAGACCTCTCCCTAGTCTCCGTGACAGGAAACCAAAGCTCACTAATCAAGTCTAGAGCCACTTAGATTCATTAAAAGATCTCTTAGGAACACTTGATTTTTCATCACTTGTTGTTCAACAATAAGGACACAAGTGATAGATTCTATAGTCCTACGCAGATCTTAGAAATCTGCCAAGAACATTTATGAGAGGATTCACAATTGTGATTCTTAGTGATTGAATGGAAACTCCTGCCAGGGTCAACATCAAACAGCCCTGACAGCAGGTCACTTTGGTAACACCTTGTAAGTTATGCTTAGTGTGTCTCAAATGGTCTACAGTCGTGAGGTGATGCTTCGGTGTACCTCAATGACTCACCTGAATTGTAGATATACTTCGGTATATTGTGTAGGCCTACTTGAGGGCCTCTAGTTTAGACCTTTGTAAGAATTAGAGATGTGTTTTCATACTATGCTGTTAACACCCTCGACATTCGAACTTGTAAGTGCTGGAAATCCTGCTAAGGAGATTCCTTTCATGAATCCAGTCCTGAAGATGTGGGTCATTACTTGAACACATTCAATGTAATGCCAATTGTCCCTCAACGGGATTTGGACGGCTGATTCGCCCAACCAAGGTGAATGGAATCAAGACATTCATCAGTAAAACAATCGTAGTGGTCAATTTTTTAAGAAAAGTCCACCGTGATCGATTGGTGTTATTCACGAACATATTCATGCGGGTACTGATGATTATTACTTGGAGTGAGGACCGCACCATCTCCCCATGCTCATACCAACAACATCACACATGAACTTCTCTCAAATTCAATGGCAACACAAATGTAAAGATGATTCTTAGTCTAAGTCAAAGAATCTACAGAGTTTAAAGACTCGAGAACTACATCACATGTGGAAGTCAAAGTCAAAAGAAGTATGAGCTTGGTGGAGAAAGACCAGGAGACAACTAACCCACAGAAGTTGACGAATGGCGGAAAACAACATATGATCACCCCAACCACAAAGAACTATGAACAAAGATAACAAAAGATGTTAAGCTGATAAAGTCAAAGAATTCAAAGCATGTCTACTCACAAGAAAGAAGAATGCTAGAAAGACATCAAGCAACCATATCTATTTAATGACCAACCCTTAGAGGGAGATTGTTGGGATTACGTGTAACTATTATTCAAGTGTCGGTCATTAGTATTGTTAATAAAAATAAGCCATAAAAACGTTTATTTATATTTTACGATCTTCAAATATTTTGTCGATAACAAACGTAAAATCATTTTAATGAAACAAATAAAATACGTAAATGGTTTGAGCCAATAGTTTACTAACACATTTACATTTTCATATAAAACACTAAACAAGTAATATTGTTTACATCTTATAGAATTGCATATGTATAACAACTAGTGTTTACATAATATAGAAATGTGCATATATATATTGTAATGGGTAATGTAATGGGTAAAAATTTAAGTCCTTGACCCATTGACTAGATACAATCAATGTTGTTGGGTAAAACCAAAAATCAATGACCCATACCCATCGAGCTTGATCCATAACCCATGACCCATTGCATGACATCATGCATGAAGTCATGTTGAGTATTATCCATGACCCAATGTCTAGATACATTGCATCTTGTTGGGTATCCATAATTCATTACCCATAACCCATGGTGAATAACATATAACCCATAACATGGTTTGCAACCCAAAATCCTGACTTAAGCTGACCCAGCTGCCAGATCCCTTGGATTGCACTAGCCGAATCCCTCTAGGGAGGGATCCGTGGGAATCGTTGAATAGTAGAGAATTTTGC
Organism: Chrysanthemum lavandulifolium; assembly: GCA_022545495.1. NCBI lineage: Eukaryota > Viridiplantae > Streptophyta > Magnoliopsida > Asterales > Asteraceae > Chrysanthemum > Chrysanthemum lavandulifolium. The sequence continues at coordinate 129,021,197 of CM040241.1, read as the reverse complement.
CTATAAATAGTGAGCCATTTCTCACTTGCTACACATCCCTTTTACACATACTCTCTCTTAGTATTGTAACCTGTTAGGAATTACTGTAATAGTGTAGAGCGGTTCCTACTGATAAGGTTCTTTCTGTTAGTTTTATTGTTTCTACCGATAGTGCAGTCATGATAGTGCGCCTCACGATAGTAGTGATTTTACTTGATAGTAGTATCCATATTATTAGTAATTAGTTAGATATGCATGAGTTATATTAGAAGAGATAATGCATATCTTTACACGCTTTGTAAACAGCTGTATTAGGGTTTCTTATAGTATAAAAGAAACCTGCGGCTATGAGTGAACTACGCTTTTGAAAAACATTCTTCGCGAATTAATATAGATACATAGAGGATCAAAAGTTTAGTTGTTATTATCTTCTTTAACTCTTGTGTTCATATTCCGTGTGAGCATAAGTTTATTAGATATTTTCCATAGTTTGCTTGTGATTACATAGGTATTCTATCTATTTCTTAAAGGCTCTAAAGATCTATCTAGGGCTGATCCAAAAAGTGGTATCAGATCCTGGTGAGAATCTCTCAAAGAAGATCATTTTACTCTCTCAAAACCCTAAAACTCTCTAACAATGTCGTATGGAGAAGATTATATGGAAAAGCCTGAGAGCAGCACTCAGACTCAAACAGCCCAGCAGGTTATTACCACCACCATGTCAAACAACAATGCTAAGTTTCCCTATCTTAAGAAGGAAGAATATTAAATCTGGGCAATGAAGATGGAAAATTGGATTACCAACAGTGACTACCATCTCTGGAACATTGTCCTGAAAGGCAACAGTAAGAAGAAGACTAGAAGAGATACTTAAGGGAACGTGATAATTCTTCCTGTAGCAACTACTGATGAACATATTGCACTTCAGAGGGAAACCAAGGCAAGGGCTATCTTGCTACAAGCACTTCCAGATGACCATATGGGTGATTTTCATCACCTTGATGATGTAAAGGAAATATGGCGAGCAATCAAGGCAAGGTTTGGAGGTAATGAAGAATCCAAGAAGATGAGAAAGACAATGCTCAAGCAGGAGTTTCTGGAGTTTAAAATTTCTGAAGATGAAGGCAATACACAAGGGGTATGACAGGTTTCAGAAGTTCTTGAGCCAACTTAATCAGATGCAGTCAAAACCTAACAATGAAGACTGCAACACAAAGTTTCTAAGGGCTCTACCTTCTTCCCCGGAGGCAGTTTTCTTATTCTCAAGGCAAAGGTGGCCTTGAATACTTAAGCTTTGATGACTTGTACAACAAGCTCGTAACTCTTGAAATTGATATCATGGTCATTCAAGCTATTCTCTCACTCCAACAAATTCAAAGATTTATTAGTACTACTAATAATAATACCAAGATGTCCTATGTTGATAGCCCCACCTCATCATCGCAAAGAACCACAACATACACCTCTTCCGGATCGAGAAAATAAAAATTCTAGTAATGTAATGGAGGATGCTTTACTCATTTGTTGTCGACAAGAACTCAACAAGAAGCTGGCCTATGAGGATTTTGATCGTGTGGATAAGTGGGACTTGGAGGAGTTGGACATAAAGTATGTATGGCTATGCTTTACGTAAAAGTCAACTGTGTTCGAGAAGAAGTCCGCAAGAAGATCAATTACTGGAAGGAGGCAAACAGTTTGACAAAAGAAAGTCGGTGTTATGAATGCAATCAATTGGGTCACTTTGCTGTGGAATGCCCGATAAGAATGGAAGTGACAAGAAAGATACTATGCATTCAAGCTCAAAGAACATGAGGAACCTAAAGCCCTGGTGTCTGTGGATTCAATGCTTGACTGGACTGCTCATGAGACTGAAAATAAAGAGGGTAGTTATTCTCAGTTTGGAATGCTTGTTGAGACTTGAGATGCTGCTGAGGAGTTTGCCCTAATGGGTATCTCATCTCAGGTAAATACTTGTATATTTGGTTGTACTGATAAGTATGATGCCCTTAAGAGGGAATTTGATGACATTGAAAGCCAATATAAAGAATACTTTATTCAGGTTCAAGCCTATAAAAATACTGTTAAAAATTTGGAAAAACAAAAGGCTTGGTACCAACAAAATCAATTGGCCTATGAAGAGAAAATTAGGGTGCTAGAAAGAGATTTAGAAAACACCACTAATATATTAAAATTTACTGAGAATGAAAATGTAAAAGTAAACTTAGAAAAAGAGGATCTAAAGGCTAAGTTATAAAGTGAAGTGGCTAGACATAAAGAGTGGCAAGAACAATCTGAGCATCTTTCTAAGTTATGGAACAACTCTATGTCTATAATAACTAAGCTTCGGTTGGGTTTCAAGGATTATATAGGTCCAGATGATGTATATGACCATAATGAATATAGTGTTTTTGACCCTGTCACTGATGCTGAGGAAGAAAGGTGTCGAAAACCTATTAAGTTTTTAAAAGCAGGGGAAATGCATTCAGTTTCTTTATCAGTTAATGGAATTGTTAGGCCACCCTCCCCAGACACAGACTTTGATGAATCACATATGACCTATGGCCAAAAGTCTAATGACTTATCTGACACCGGCAAAGGAAACTAATGATTTTGTCTCTTGTTCTTCCAAAGGATGGGACCTCGTGAGACCAACTCAGCCGACTTTGCCAATTGTGATTCAAGTGACAAGTCTCGTCTCACCCAAGCCCGCTGACCGCTTCTAAGAGTTGTCACGATGAATCTACTTCAAAGGCAATTTCTTTAAAAACATTTCTTGTTCTTTAATTGCTAAAACAATTCAGCTTTTTGGTGTGTTTTGAATAAGTTTGTTTGTAATAAGACATCTCATGTTCTGAACAAGCCTTTTAAGAAGAAATCATGTTTTGTTTGTGGTAGTACATTTCATCTTATTAAAGATTGTGATTTTTATGAGAAACAAATGGGTATGTGTACTGACCAATAGAAGCCCAGACCAATGTGGAATGATGTGAATAATATTCCTCCATTTGTTCCTACTGGAAAACATGTTAGGACTGGTAGACCCAATCCTGTTGGTAGACCAGTTCCTGCTGGTAAGCCAGTTCCTGCTAGTAAGCCAGTTGTTGCTGGTAAACCAATTCCTACTGGTAAGCCAGTTTCTGCTAATAGACCCTTTCCACCATATTGGAGAAGAAATGTTCATAGGCCATTAATCAGACCTACTAGCACTTATTTTCAAAATGGATATAGGCCTGTTTATAATGACCCATTCTATAAAGGGGGGGCCAGATAGGATAATGTTGTTAAGCCCTCAGCAGGTTGTTCTTGGAGACAATGCAAACCACACTTAGGGAAGGAATCCAAGAACAATGGTGGATCTCATCAATCTACAGGTTTTTCATCTATGATCCACAAGGCAGGCCCAAGTCATTAATGTTGTTGTATATTTTTCTAACTTGTAGGATGATCCTCATAAAAATAAAGATTTAGGTATTGTTGATAGTGGGTGTTCTAGGAGTATGACAGGGAACAGAGAAAGATTGCATGATTTTGTTTCTCTACATGGAGGCACTATTACATTTGGAGGAGGAGATGGCAATATAACTGAGAAAGGAACCATAAGGACCTCCAAGCTGGACTTTGAAAATGTGTATTATGTGGAAGAACTCAAAAACTTCAATCTATTTTCTGTGTCACAAATCTGTGACAAGAAGAACAGTGTTCTATTCACTGATAATGAATATCTTGTGCTTTCTAAAGACTTTCATATACCTGATGACAGTCAAGTAGTGCTGAAGGTTCCAAGGAGACATAATTTGTATGCATTCAATCTTAATGATGTCCAGCCTGAAGGAGATTTGGCTTGTTTGGTGGCAAAAACATCCTTGGATGAATCTAACAAATGGCATAAAAGGATGGCTCATGTAAACTTCAAAACTATCAACAAGCTGGCAAAACATGGTTTGGTCCATGGACTTCCTTCCAAAGTCTTCACTAATGATCATAATTGTGTGGCTCGCATAAGGGAAAGCAACACAAGGCTTCTTACAAATCCATTATCGCAACAAGACAATATCAACAGCTTTGCACTTCTTCACATGGACCCTCTTTCGGCCTTACATCTATCGGGCATTGATCACAAGTACTATTGTCTCGTGGTTACCGATGACTACAACAGTTTGCCTACTGGGTATTCTTTTTAGGACAAAGGATGAAACATTTCGTGTTCTTCAAACTTTTATTGCCCCGATTGAAAACCAAATTAATAAAAGGTTAAAGCCATAAAGTGTGACAATAGGACAAAATTCAAAATGCCAAATTAATAGAACTCGTGGGTCTAAGGGGATAAAAAGGACTACAAAGAATGCCGTGACTCCTCAACAAAATGGAGTTGTCGAAGGAAGAAGAACCCTTATTGAAGCAAAGAAGAACTATGCTTGGCCGATTCTAAGTTACCTACCATGTTTCGATCAAGCAACAAGATCGCCTCGATATGTTTTGAACAAGGTTTTGATAACTAGTCCTCACAATGAGACACCTTATGAACTTATGTCTGGGAAGATTCCTACCATTAGTTACTTTAAGCCTTTTGGTTGTCATGTGACTATCTTGAACACCAGTGATCATTTAGGCAAATTTGAAGGGAAAGCTGATGAGGGTTTTATAGTGGGTTATTCTGCTCATAGTAAGGCTTACAGGGTGTATAATATCTCTGCCATAGTAAACCCTTTAAGCCTTTTGGTTGTCATGTGACTATCGTTTGAAAATGCTCAAGAAGGATAGGGTTGATTTGGTTACCAAAGTCATCCCCTACATCGCCATGGAGTTGTATTATAGTGATGATGTGGGCATTATGATTGGGAAATTGGTGAATGCAGCCATATTTCATGGCAAATGTACCACTTTGGAGCATGTGGCTGAGACAGGGGAACTAGTGAAGCTTGCAAATGTTCCATACTATAGAGCAACCCATGGGTAGGAATATGATGATGCAGGCAATGCCTTATCCACTGCAGAGTTCTCCTTCCTTGCTAAAGCGACGAAGGATCCAACGGCCTCTATTAAGGACCTGTTAGCCAAGAAGCCAAGGAAAGTCCAGCCTGCCTCTCTTTCGAAGAGGACACCATCTCCCAAGGTTCCATCCCTGTGTTCTCACGATCCAACCCACTCCAAAGTTTGATGAAGGCTACCGTGGTAGTAATTTGATCCTCGTGGTGGTATGTACCTGCTTCAAATAATATGTCAGGTTCTTTCCGTGCTATATGCCTGATGAAACAATTTACATTTTATGTATGTGGTAAAGGCCTTGGCCTAAGACAATATCTTGATTGTTTTGATCAAGAAGGTTACGGGCCTATTGACTAGTTAAACTAGTCAAAATGAATATTCACGCCAAGGCCACTAGGCCTGTATTTTGCTATCTTTGATTCTTCTCTTTACGCTTCATTTGCACGTAAAATTTTTACAACCTAAGGCGATGGTAGATGCATAGCCTCATTGTGTGTAATTACTTCACCAAGAATATAGCAATCGATAATTTAATTGTCGACAGTAGGTTGCCACCAACTCCATCTTGATCCTTTGGTAGTGAAAGGCTTGGAATACCTTAAGACCACGAGGAAAGTTAATGTGAAGTTGAGGTGATGTTAAGCATATGAGCAAGACGTATTGTTAGTCTTTATACATCCCTTCGACATTGAAACTTATAAAAATGACTTGGTGGACAAATCTTTGTTGTATTGAATGAAACAAGAGATTTGAGGGAAATGTGTTATATCATTAAGTGGGTAGGGAGGATTACATCATTTTAAGAAATGAATACTAGACGCCTACCATTAATGCTTCTTTCCCCAAGTGAGGAGAATGCAAATACATTGATTTGAAAGCAAATTAAAGAATGTCCTTAGACATTGTAAGTTTCATATGTAAGACTTACGAAGGGTAATGCCATTCCGAGTCCTATCAATAGCGTCTCCATCAAGGGTTTCCAGCTTGTAGGCTCCGTTTCCATATGCTTTCGTGACTACGTAGGGTCCTTCCCATGTAATACCTAGTTTACCTTGGTACTCAGCTTTACTTGCGATGTTGAGTCGGAGGATGTATTCTCCTGGCTTGAATGTTGAAGGCCGAACCGTGCTGTTGTAGTACTTTTCAATCATTTGTTTATGGATAGCCTCCCGATCGAGGCTATTTCCTCTTTCTTCGAAAGGTGTCTAGGTTGTCATGATTCTATCTTTGTTGTCTGCGCCGCTCAAGTTCATGACCCTTTATGTTTCGACACTCACTCCGGGATGACAGCCTGCGCCATATGTCAAGCTAAAAGGTGTCTCCCCATGACTTGACTTTGTGTGCGTTCTGTGAACCCAGAGTACTTGAGGTAGTTCATCTACCCAACCATGGTGGTTGTATCCAAGCCTTTGTTCTATGCCTTGGATGATGTCCCTGTTAGTAACTTCCACCTGTCCGTTACCTTGAGGATGGTAAACGGAGGTGAAGGATAGCTTAATGTTCAGGCCTCTGAAAAACACGGGAAACACTACTTCGGAAACTTTTTCCCATTATCTGAGATGATGATATGGGGTACTCCGAACCGGCAAATGATGTGTTCTCACACGAACTTTTCCATGTGCCTCCCTATAATTGATGCTAAGGGCTTGGCTTCAACCCATTTCGTGAAGTAATCGATGGCTACTACCAAGAATTTTACCCCTCCTAGAGCAATTGGTAGAGGGCCTATGATATTTATCCCCCATTGGCTGAAAGGCTATGCGGATGTCACGGAAGTCATATCTTGTTTTGGTAGCCTTGGCACTCTTGAGTGGATTTGACAGGCTTCACATTTTTGGATAATTTCTCTCAAGTCCCCTGCATCAAGGCCAATAATATCCTATCCTCATAATCTTAGAAACAACAGAGCGAGGTCTACGTGTAGTCCGTAAGACCCTTCGCACTTCTTGAATGATGTTGGCGGCTTGCCTAGGTCCTACTCAACGAAGCCATGGAGATAAGAAGGACCTTCAGATAGGTAGTTTCCCATGATTCAGATGTGGTGATTTGATGAACCTTTGTGTTAGTTTTCATCCTCCGGCAGTATACCACTTATTAGGTATTCTCTAATCGGAGTCATCCAATTTGACTCTTCCTCCAATATTACTTTAGACACCTCCTTTTGGACGATGGACCTATCTGCCAATACTTTGACCAGAACCTCCTTAGTTAGATGAGCAAATGCCATTGATGCCAGTTTGCTAAGTGCATCCGCCTTTTTGTTTTGGTTCCTTCGAACATGTTCTATGTCGTAGGAGGTAAACCCTTTGAGCATTTCCTTGGCTTTATCAAGATATTGCTTGATCACAGTCGCCTTGCTTCGTAGGAGCCCTTAACTGATTGGCCACCAGCCAGAATCAACAAAATAGCCAAGTCTTCACCGATGTCCTTAGCTACCGTAGACCGCTAGCAAGGCTTCAGATTCGCTTCATTATTAGTAGCATCAAATTCAAATGGAGTGCATAAGTATACTCCTTTCCTTCGTGGTCAACTAGCATTAACCCTCGCACTGCAACCGCCGAGCTAGAGGCCCCATCGGTGTAAAGCTTCCACCCTTTGACCGCCTTCGCAGTTTTTCTCAAGAACTTTGTTGTCCCGCTTTGCTCGAGGGTGTTTCGCTTAAAAAGTCTCGCCAATATTTTCCCTTTGACCGAGTTTCTACCCTTGTACTCAATCATGTTCTTCTAGCTCGATAGCCCACTTAGATATCCTTCCATTTCTCGGCTTCAAAGTATCCGCTAATAGGCTTGTCAGCTGAGCATGGTTATGGGAAGACACTGAAGTACTCTTCAAGGCGCCGCAAGATGGACCAAAGCCAAGATTAACTTCTCCAACTCGATAATTTAGCTCAGCCCCTCAGAACCCCCGTAATGAAGTAGATAGATTTGCTTTTTCTCTCCACCAATAAGACAAGACTGACATGCTTTCAAGGAGGTCATGATGTACATAAACAACACTTCGCCTTTGATGGGGCTGTAAGTGTAGATAGAGTAGCCATGAACCTTGAGCTTTTAAAAGGCAATCGATATGCGCTCAATCGAAACATCTTTTATCCATGCATCCTTTCGAGTGTCTTGAAGAATGGCAAGGATCTATCTCCGCCTTCGATAAGAATCACCGAGGGTCGCTAACTTTCGCTCGTACTTTGTACATCCTTGAGGATTTAGGAGGTCAGAAGTCCGTGATGGCCTTAACCTTTGAAGGGTTGGCCTTAATACCGCTTTGTGATCGTGTGTCCTGTGAATTGTCCTCTTCCACGCCAAGGAACATTTCTTGGGATTTAACTTCATGTTGATGGCGCTAAGTCGTCAAAGGTTTCCTTTATGTCGGAAAGCATGGCCTCCTCCGCTCTACTCTTTAATGACCATATCGCTTCACGATGCTTCTCGAGGTTCCTACCTATTTTCTTGTTGAAGGCTTTGTCCACTAGCCATTGGTAGGTAGCACCTGCATTTTTCAAACCGAATGGCATCTTTTTGTAGCAATACACGCCTTTTCCTGTAAAGAAGGATGTTTTTTCTTCGTCCTCTTCCGCCATCTGTATCTGATGGTAACCCTTGTAAGCATCCAGAAAACATTTCAGTCGAAACCTTGATAAGGATTCCACCTTCCAATCAATCTCTGGTAGAGGATAGCAGTCCTTCGGACAGGCCTTGTTGATATCCGTGAAATCTACACACATCCGCCACCCATGCTTTTTAACCATCACCGGATTGGCTACCTAGGTTTTATACTTCACCTCCCTGAGTATGCCTGCTGTTACGAGCTCATCCACTTCCTTGCATGTTACGGCATTCCTTTTAGGTGCAAGGCTTCGATGCTTTTGTTTGATAGGTTCAATATACTTGAACTTATTAAGCTTGTGCTTAGTGCCGAAGGGCTTTCCGTCTATGATGAGATTTCTGGGGACCCCCGTCATGTAAGAGTTAGTCCATGCGAAGACATCCGCATTAGCCCTTAGTAACTTTTCAAGTTCTGCCTTAAAGGAGACAGGGAGCTGCTTTCCAATGACCACCGTCTGATCAGGGTAGAGGTCATTTACTACGATGCGCTCTTCGGCATCGGTTCAGCTGAGAAAATCTTTCAGAGGCTCCACCAGAATTTGTTTGACCCTTTTGCCTACGTCCGTAGGCCTCTTCGCGTTGTAACTGGAGAAAACCGTTCCAATACCGAATGGTGTTTGGAATTTGATTGCTGCATGTATGGTAGAGACAATTATGCCTATTTTCTGCATTGCGGTTCTCTCTATTAATAGATTATAGGGAGATTCAGACTTTACGATCGCGAAAACCAGTGGTTTCTGTCCTTTTAGCCTTCCTTCTCCAATCAGAACTCTAGAGGGACTTCTCCTGCAGGCCATGAGTGTTCCCCGAGAATCCCACCAAGGGTACCTTCGATCTACCTCTTCGACCTTATCAAGGCTCGAGCTTTAGAAAACAATGTTCATAGATCACTTTGCAAGAGCTTCCAGCCTAAGTAAGCTCTATTTACTGCTGGAGATTAGGACTTTGATGACCACGGGTCATTCGAGAGAACGCCAAAGGATCAAGGGAAAGTAACGCTCCAACCCCGCATAATCCTTCCTCCACTACTTTTCTTTTAAACTAGAATCATCCTCGTGAACCATGAGGATGGGTGTCTGACCGTGTGGTGCCTCTTCCCTAACTCGTATCGTAGACCTTTCTTTACCTTTCTTTATGCCCTTCACCAAATTTCCCAATCGACTGCACTTCACGCCTCTTCTATCTTTTTCTTGAGCTCTTTGCAATTGTTGGTGTCGTGGTCCATAATCGTCATGGAAATAGCAAGATTTGGATGTATCCTCGCCTTCTTCTACTTGCAAAACGAGGGGAGGATCAAGGCTTCGCAGCCCCTTTACGTAGCAAGTATTTCCTCGAGATTCGGACAGATTCGCCAAGAGTCCGTGGTTGATGTTTTTGTTGTAGGGTGCGAACCGTCCCCCGCCCTTGTGTCTATTTTTGATCCTTCCCACCTAAGAATGCTTCGGATTTTGCTCGTGACTTTCTTTGTTTTCGATCGGAGCCCTGCTGGGACACTTTTTGGCTTCGATCCGTGTAAGTCTTCCATTAAGCCTTTGTAGGTCGCGGGAAAGGTCAAGGATAGGAATTCCACCGATTGCTTTACAAACCATGCACAAAACCAAAGATGCGCCGGGTCTCCGCGCACCTTAACTGCAAGTGTCATCAAGATATCTAGTAACGAAAGCCCCGTGCTCTCGCTTTCCTCCGCTTAATGTTTTGCACCGTCAGTGAGTCCTTGTGAACTTTTTCTCACGGGTCAAGTGTGATCTAAACTTGGCCTTGAGATCATCCAAATTCACAATGTTACTCGCTGCCCATTCCAAAGATATACGAGCGGAGTCTCGCAGGTATATGTGAACATGTGGCAAGAAACCGCATAACCCACTTTACATTCCGATAGCCCTTCAATGATGTAAGAAATTATCCGAGTCCCCTTCCCATCATAAGTACCAATATGTGCGGCATTTTCAACCCATCGGTAAAGGGTAGTCTTCATCCATCTTACTAATGGTGTTGTGGAACCCATGGGCTCCGAGTAGAGGCAATTGTGCGTGGCATGTAAGCCGAGCAAGATTGTATGGGTTATGGTTCTGAGGTATTCCCGCTGTGGTTTTGCTAACATATTAAGGGTAAGCAAGAGGGTATATAAGGTGGGCGACTTCGACAGATACTAAGGGTATACCATAGGTTGCCCGTAGGCATGCTTCCGTGATGGTCGAGAAAGCTGGTTGCTAGCATGCCCATTGTGGGGGATAAACCCCATGGGGTAAGATTGAGCCTAAAAGGAGGGTACATACCATGAGGAGGAAGATTCTCCTCATTCATTTGAGGTGGATTGCCTTTATACGGATGCGCCGAGTAGGCCGCAATGGGACCCCGCCCGCCTCTCCCTGTATGGGCCGCCAAGAGTGGTGGCAAGTTAACCTCCGTAGTCTCCTCTCTGACTCCTTCCATTAGAACCTTCCATTGTTCCTTCCTTCTTGTCTGAGCCCTCCTAACATCTTCAAACCAACCGACCTTCCACCTCGGCCTGGATCGCCTAAAGATCCTATCCTCAAGACCGAGCGCAGTGTCCTGTGAGCCGAGGCCTAGTGTCCATTTATATCTCTTCGCCATACTCATCGCTAGAATATTCCAACCCTCCGCATCTCTACATTCCGAGCTTGCCTCCTTCGAGCCCTTAGTAAAGACTCTAGTGCTCGGATGTTAGCTTCACGAACGCAAGACCGACACGGTCAGGTTAGCTCATGTCAAGCATGGTTTCGGGAGTTATTTCGTGGTGAGATAGTGTGGTGAAAGTGGACGCGTTATGTTGGGAAGGTTGTTAGGATCGCTGATCGATTGATGTCAAGGTTTCGAGAAACCCGAGGGGATTATCTTCTTCCTTGATTCATGCCGTAAAACCAGCGAGGTGATCGACTAGTTATAAGTTTGGAATAACGAGACCAATTGTAGCGGGTCCCACGGATGGCGCCAAAGATTGTACAATAATTGTGATAACTGTGCCTTCGATGGTGATCAAGGGTATGAGGGTGATATGCTTGTGCCAAACTTGTAGCCAATCGCACAAGAAATAGTAGACACTTCAAGTGATGATCGCGCAGGGTCGGGCTCGCAACCACCTCCCATGGAGAGTAAGTATGTGATATGTGTTGTAAGAATGTAGAGTATGTGAAACATCGTGTTGAGTGAACATACCATTAAAATGACTCGTCCAACCTATTTATAGATGAAGAAATAAGCTTGAGAGTGTTTCACACATGTTTCTGAGATCACGGGGCCCCATGATTTGTGGTAACTGCTAGGAGTTTCATCCCCACTCTCTCCTGCCTTGGCGGGAAGCTAAGGAGATAGTGGGAACGTTGGGGAAGACCAAGTCAATGTTCTTGTTAGAATTAGAAATTCCTGTGATTAAAGAGTCGGTCACCTCAAGTATATGTAATCGCTAAAGCTCGAGTCGTAGTTCTTTAAGTTAAGTAGTAATTTAGTTACAACACCGTGGAGGACGGACGGTCTTTACCCACTCAGATGCCCCGATCCACACCTCAAAGTGTGGCGAAGTTATGTAAGATTATAAATACTCTCTACCTTCCAAGGTAGAGTCTGAGCTCATAATAATATCTTTCACTTTCTCTCACTAAGTTCCCTAAACCTCTAACTTTCTCTCTAGAATTCCATCTTATTCGCCACCTTGTGTTATGGTTTGATGTGTATGTGAAAAGTTATATCTTACAATTGGTATCAAGAGCCATGGTTAGATCATATCTTGCACATCTTTGGATTTATAGTGGTTTTAGGTGGTTTTGAGTTTGAAAAGTTTAGTGGTTTTTGCATCATTTGGTTGATTTCTTGTGTTAAAGTTTGAATTTTGTTGGTACTTTTATGTTTAGAATCATCAAAAGTGTTTAGGTTTTCATTTGGTGTTTGAATCATCTTGGTTGGGTTGTTTTTGGACTGAAAAGTGAAGGTTATTTGGTTTTTCAAGCCAGCGACTTAGCTTCTGACTTGTTTCTCTTGGTAGCCACTTACTCATTGTTTTGTAGCGACTTACAGCTATAAAAGCCAGCGAGTTAGAGCTAGCGTAGTTAAAGCACAAGTAGTGGAACTCCACCACGGTTAGCGACTGTGGTAGCGACTTAGTCTCAGAGCGAGTGCTGCCTTTAGCGACTTGCATATTCAGCGACTGCGGTAGCTTAATTATCGCACAAATTTGGTAGCGACTTTAGTCCGTAGCGAGTCACTACTAGCTAATTTGTTTTCCGCTGGCTTACTGGGACTCCAGCCTAACTTAGACGCAGTAGCTTAATTAAGGGTTACGACTTAGTGCACCAATTTCAGCGACTTAGTGCATTATTTCGGCAATGAAAGTTAGCACGCCATCATCTAGCAACTCGAGTGATTGTTTACGCTTTCTTGATTTAGTAAACTCGTGAAAGAATCTATTTCCGCTTAATCATAGAGTTATAAAACCCGTATAACTGTTAACATGTCTACCAACATTCCCACTGCTCCCACCGCCATCTCCATCGCTGTCGAGGATGTTCAAGCAACTGCTCAGATACTGGCCCACCAATGCTTGACAGAATCGACTACGATTCTTGGGCTCAACGAATCGATTGTATTGCCTTTGAAAGGAAAATGGTGTAAACATTCTCAAATCCATTGATGAAGGACCATATCGGGTTGAAACGACTAGAGACATACTTGATACTAATGAAGATGGTACTCCTGCTCACGGAATGGATGTATCTAAGATGTACAATGAGCTTGATAATGAGGAGAAAAGAGATTCATGCGTATATCGTGGCTTCAAACATTGTTCTTCAAGGTCTTCCTAAAGACATCTACAAGTCGATCAATCATAACACCGATGCAAAGGTCGCTTTGGGATAACGTTAAGATGCTTTCTCCGTTCGTAATTAACTATGGAAGATGTGGAATCCCAACTTTATGATGAATTTGAGCACTTCAAGATGAAACCAGATGAGAGTGTCTATGAGTACTATGTGAGATTTCATGTTAGTGAATGACATGAGGAACATCAAGATGACTATGCCTCAACATCTCTTGAACTCAAAGTTTGTGAACAACATGAACCCGAATGGCACAAGTTTGTTACATCCGTGAAACTCACTAAAGGATTGAAGCATACAAACTATGAGCAACTCTATGCCTTCCTCCTTCGTAATGAGAGACATGCTATGTTTGAAAAGTTGATTCTCAATCGCTCAAAACCAACTGTGGGAGACAAGTTCGCCTAATGACTCAACAAATTTTCTACTCAAACATTGGAATCACAACCAAAGCATCACAAGTCATACCCTGGGTAATGATAATCACAAACTCATCCCGATCCTCGCTCAAACAAGCTCAGACAATGGTGTCGTTGGATGAAGAGGAATTGGTTGCTTGCCGAGGGCAATGCCAAGACCCATGATGCGTATGGATGAGCAATTGCTCAGAGATAGTCACAATCATCGAACGCCTTTCAAGTCGCCGACCGTGATGCATACGATTCGATGTAGATGATGGACCCATCGCACACACAATCTTTATGGCTAGCATCTCTCCAATGGCTTCTCCCAAGATCTCTCTTCACCACAAGTCGCCCATCCAAGGACAAACTCATCTCCGAGGTATTAAAGCTATATGATGATGCCGATGTGCAACAGATGCATGAAAAAGTACAACCAACCAAACTTTTGAATCAAATATTGAAAATACGGTAATATCAATATTGTCCCATATGATCAATACGTGAAACAAAGTGAAAGTGAAGTTGTACCTAGTGATGCATCTTCGCAATCAACAATGACTATGTCTTTGATGAATTCATCGCATATGCCCCGATGATTCCATTATCTCCGAACTAAATGCCTATATGAACGTGTTGCTATTTATGAACAACGCGCAAAATTTGAGTTGACCACCGTGAGCGGAAATGGATAATCAAATGCGCAAGAATTAGAAAAGTAACTTTAGAGAAGAAGTATTGAAACAAGAATTAAATTCTTTGCAAGAAAAACTTTCTAAAACAACTAAGCAAAAACAAGAACTTCAAGAAAACGGAAAATGCTTAAGCAAGAATTTAATGCAAAAGAATCAAAGCTCTTGAGAGATTTTTCTAACTGAAAACTTTGAAAACAAACTTGAAAACAAGTTGTACATACAAGGAAACACCATTCGTGATCGCCACATGGTCACCAAACATCGAGTCTTTAGCGATAAGCATAGTATCCCCTTGTTGAGGAACCAAATCCAGAGGTAATCAAAAGGCTAGAAATGCTCAAAAAGGTGATTTATGATGGTAATGAAATTCTTAAGCCTAGGCGTAAACCTAGTTGCGCTGAGTGCACCGAGGAAGATAAGAAATCGATGAAGTCACTAGGAAAGGATGAACAAAAACTAGATGACCCCAAATGCAAAGAGAAGAACATAAATATCACCTCATGATTATAAGAAGGAAAACCGATTGCATTAAACAAGTTTAAGCCTCGACTTTGTCGACTTCAACAAGTCTTCTCGAAAATGGATTTAGATAAGGTAAAGTCGAAAATATTGTAGAAACAAATCCTCCCTTTGAAAATGCCTAAAGCTACTGTGGTATCCTCCTAACACACCAATGCATCTTGTTCCTAGAACAATTGCCACTAAAAGCAATATCTTAATTAGCCAATACGTTATTTTTCAACTATTTGTTGATTTTGAGAAAACTTGCAAGAAAAGGATCACACCCACCGCATAATCAAGGAGAAAGGGTTTTGAACAAATGAAAGAATGTTATTTAACCGAGGTCATGCCCTTCTTTAAACTTTTAAAGGATCACTTGAGAGTCTTAAAAGGGGATAGAAATGTATATTAATGGAATGGAAAAGGAATTTGATGCAATAATAGTTGAAATTAGTGATTATGAGCGCATTAAAATATAATGAGATCGAGAGAAGAACCTCGTGACATTGAATGAGAATCTTATTATCGAATGTGTTGCTCAAGATGTCTTTTTCATCGCTTCAAATTGCTCTATTAATGCTTCCAAATTTCATGAACTATCCGGCCCCGAAAGTCTCCCATGATCGTGTCATTGAGCTTGAAAAACTAACTCTAAACTTAATGAGAAAATTGAACTGATGATCATGACAATTTGGTTAAACATTTTTCTAAACTAGAAGTTGAGTATTTTAATCTACAACTAAAATATCAACATCTCAAAGAAAATGTCAAAACTTCAAATTTCAAGACATCTTCGATGCTCCAGAGTTTGATGCGCTTTTCAAATTAACAAACGAGATGAACAGATTCATGCTCGTAACACGATCGTAAAGTTGAAAGCCCAAATCTCTCAATTAAAGGGTCAAACGAACAATATGACAGTCCCAAATGCCTCCTTCTTTAGATTCTCGTAATTCTCAAACGCTTTCATCTTCAAAACCTAGTAAATGCTTTTACAAAAGGAAAACGAAAGTTTCCTAGAAGAAAATGAAAAGGTTAAACGTCATTTCAATGAGTTGTTTGAATCAATTAAAGTCACTCAGAATAAAAACAACGTAACAAATAACTTCATTGCAAAAGGAAATTGAGAATCAAGAGTCGTAAAAGGAAAATGCCAATGACCAATGCGGAGAATGTTGTACCTAAGGTTCACTCTGTAATAACCGCTTTATCCGCGACATATGTCCCCTCACCTAAGGAACAACAAACTTGCTATTCAAACATATTTCTCATCCCTTAAGGATTGCTTAGAATGCCTCTCGCGAGATTGTTGAAGAGATAAGCTAGAGAAACCTCATGACAATGCAATTGACATGCATGCTTATATGCCAAACGATCTCAAGAAATCTTAGAATGTTTGATCACTATATGCCCAAAGACATTAGCGAGAGAGTTAACCCTTGATTCCATGCTCAATGCCTAAGGCCAAACATGACATGCACTCGATTCCCAATGGTTTCAATGCGAGGAGAAAGTCAAAGCACCAGCTGAGTAGTTCAGATTTTAGATCACAATACTAGGAAAGTGAACCTTAGTGCACCCGCATGTAGTTCGGGATCCCAAAGACATCTAAACAGTGGTGCAAAGAGTAGTAAAACAAACTAATGTTCCCATTCCCTACAGGAGTAATCAAAGGACATTAAAGGAGCAGTCAAAGTCTCAAGACAATACAAGGAATGATAGGACCTCTCAAGCTAAGAATGTGCATCGGAAGAGAGTAGAAGAACAATCTAGGAACCTTAAGTTTGAATTGAATAAAACGAATCGTGTTGATTCTAGTATTAGCCATAGGCGCATCGTAATTAATTCAATTCGATACTATTTGCAAACCTTGTAATCGATGATTGCTTGAATTCGCTTCTAATCATGAATGTGATGTTAATGTTCTCGCTTAATGATGTTAATTGTCCAGCTTAATGTTGTTAATGCTAAAATTCATGCTAAAAGGCTAAAAGGCAAAAGCGAAAGAGAGTTAGAAAACAATGGAAACCCATGTGAAGAACATTCAAAGTAATAGGCTCTTATTGGATACATGTTGGTCATAAGACTAATCGATAATGCCCACTAGAAAATGGATGCCTACCGGTAGAACTATTCCTTAAGAAGTGGTCACATCAGAATAGGCTAATATGCACACTAGTATTGCATCTATTCACAATGATTTCATTATTTCACCGTCTCGACATGAATGCTTCTATTTCTCGGCGTGGTGGTCCAACTGCTGTTACTAACCAAATGGAACCCATTCTTGCATGGGATCCCAAATATCCAGCTATCCATTCTTGTCTCTGTGTTCAACCGCAGATCGCTCAAATCGCTCGCTGGTACTGACTCAGTCGCTCCAAGCATATGACCGAGACCGGTCACGGCCATGAACTTCGTGAGCAAATTCATCGGATCGTTAGATTTGGTAATGATCATTTGCATATTATGGGTTATGGAGATTATGTTGGTGATAGTGTCATCTCCGTGAGTGTATTATGGAAGGTTTAGGTCATAACTGCTCTCTCGCTGGTCAATTCGTGATTCTCGATCTAGAAGTAGCCTTCGTAAAACATACCGCTTTGTTAGAGATCTTAATGGAAAGGAACTGCTGAAAGGAACTCGTGGCTCAAACCTTTACACTATCTCTATCGATGACATGATGAGAGCTTCACCAACTGCTTGTTATCAAAGGCTTCTAAAACAAAGTCATGGTTATGGCATCGCTGCCTCAATCACTTGAACTTCGGCACCATCAACGATCTTTCCGTAAAGGACTTAGTTGTAGGTCCGCCTAGACTAAAGTATGAAAAGGATCATCTTGTTCAAGATGTCAATCGGGAAAAAGCAAGAAGTATGCCCATAAACCCAAACCTACTAACTCGCTACGTAAGTTCTTCATATGATTCATATGGATTTATGTGGACCAATGAGGGTGCGTAATATCTTTGGGAAGAAATATGTGTTAGTTGTGGTTGATGATTATTCTAGATTCACCCGGGTCAAGTTCTAAGGACAAAGGATGAAACTCGATATTATCATCAAACTCATCAAACAAATTGCAGTTAGACTAAACAAAACCGCCGAATTATCGTAATGCATAATGGAACCGAGTTTGTCAACAAACAACTTAGTGAATTTATGAAAGCATTGAATCACCATCAAAGAAGTGTTCCACTTAACCCCTCAATGTAACGGTAGTTGAAAGACTAAATCGCATTTTGTTGAAGCTCGCTAGAACAATGCCGATTTACTCAAAGGTTCCAATGTTTCTCTCGGTCAAGCAATTGCCACCGCATGTTACACACAAAATCGCTCCCTCGATTCACACCATTCATGGAAAACTCCATATGAACTTGTCCACAACAAAACCTAACCTATCTTTCCTTCGTGTTTGGTGCCTTGTGCTATCCAACTAATGAAGGTCAAGACTTGGGCAAACTTAGGGCTAAAGTCGACATTGGAGTATTTGTAGGATATGCACCAAACAAAAGGGATACCGAATCTACAACAAAAGAACCCAAATATCATGGAAACAATTCACGCACGCTTGATGAGCCGACCGTCAAATGGCCTCGGACACTCCACTGTGACCCGCACTTCATAACAGCCCTATTGGTTCATCCCTTGTTCCAAACTCCTCTCAAGAAACACCATATGTACCTCCATCAAGATGATGTAAAGAAATTGTTTGATCCAATGTTTGATGAACTGTATGAGTCTACCACTAATGAGGTATCGATCCCTACAACAGAGGATGCTCGATTCCGTGAATGAAGTCAATCCATCGCCAATATCTCAGAAGTCAAGAAGCACCGTCCGATCCTTCGCCTCATCAACAAATCATCATTCTTCAAATGTACATCATGGAAATGCTTCGCATCAATGATGAAGTTAACCTTTGCAACCCTCGAAGATGCTCCATTTGAAAACATATTTGCTACTCCCGAATCATCGCAGTAACCATCTTCTTCGTGAGACATCGACCGCCTACCCGCCTCAACAAATGCCACATGAACACCTCGTAAAATGGACTCACGATCATCCATTAGACAACATCATTGGTAATCCCTCCCCGTCTCAGATCAACCCTAAGCAACTCGCAACCGATGCCTTATGGTGCTTCTTCAACTCCAGACATCTAAGATCGAACCAAAAGATGTTAAACCGCTATGAATGAAGATAATGTTCAATGCTATGCAAGATGAAATTCATGAGTTTGATCGACTTGATGTATGGGAGTTAGTACCGCCCGCATCGTGCTATGATTATAGCTCTAAAATGGATCTTCAAAGTAAAACTTGATGAGCATGGTGATGTGTGAAGAACAAGGCTCGATTAGTTGCTAAAGGATATCACAAGAGGAGGGTATAGACTTTGAAGAATCGTTGCTCCAGCTTGTTCAATCGAGGCCATCGTAATCTTTCTCGCTAATGTCGCTAGCAAGAACATGGTGGTTTATCGATGGATGTAAAGATGATTTCTAAACGAGATCTTAAAGAAGTCGCTCACGCCTACCAACTCAAGGATTTGTGAATCAAGAGCATCCTACTCACGCTTATCGCTCAAGAAGGCTCTTTACGGCTTAAAGCAAGCTCCAAGGGCATGGTATGATACATCACAAAGTTTCTTCTATCAACCGGATTCATCAAAGGAGCAGCTTGATCCTACATTGTTCACCGTAGTCGTGCAAACATTTGATTCATGTTCAAATTTATGTTGATGATATTATTTTTGCCTCGACCGACCCAATGGAATGTGATCGCTTTTCAAATGAAATGAGTTCAAAGTTTCAAATGTCAATGATGGGACAAATGTCATTTTTCTCGGGATTACAAATTTCACAAAGTCCCGAGGCATTTTCATAAATCAATCTAAATATGCAATGTAGATTTTAAAGAAATTTGATTTGATTCATGACCCGCTGACACCCCATGATCGACCGAACCAAACTAGATGAGGACCTCTGTGGATCATGATCGATCAAACGAAATATAGGAGTATTATTGATCCCCGATGTATCTCAATCGCTAGTAGACTGTACATCTTATTTCTCAGGCGCATGTGTGTTAGATACCGTGCTGTTTACCAAAAGCACCTTGAAGCGCTTAAACGTCTTTCAGTGATTCCAAGGAACCATCAATACGGGACTATGGTACCAAGGACACCGGTATGTCACTAACGGCCCATGCAGATGCCGATCATGCAAAGTTGTCAAGATACACGTCAAGTACGCCGTGAGGTGCTCGCTGGGTGATAAGCTTGTGAGTCGGTCTTCAAAAAGCAAATGAGTACTTTATTTCTCTACGTAGGTTGAATACATAGCCATGTCATCTTGTTGTGCTCAAATCTTATGGATGAGATCTCAATTATCTTACTATGGCTTTGAATTCAACAAAACCTCTCAGACGCGGATAATAAAGTGCTATTGCTCTCTCATGCAACAATGTTCAACACTCAAGAGCAAAGCATATCGATATTCACATCATTTCATCGTGAAATGTGGAAAAGGTGGTGGAACTATATTTTAGAGGTCCGAATATCGCTAGCGACATCTTCACCAAAGCTCTTCCAAGAGAACGCTTTGAGTTTATTCTTCCACCACTTGGTTTGAAAAGCCTTCAACCGTAATCCTCAAACGCCTTCGTGGAGGAAGACGAGGAGTAAAGGTCTATCTTCATCTATCTCTTGTAAATATTTATTCGTGAAACAAAATACAAAATTATAAAACCTCAAAAATCAAATAGAAAATTATAATACTTTCAAAATCCATAAAATCAAAAAATTCAAAAATCTTCAAAAAATATTGTCATTTTGTCATGTTTTTCTCGATTCGATAATATCTACTTGTTCAGGTCAATATTCAAAGAATGACACGGTCTTTAGATGTTGTTCAATTCTTAAAAAAAAAAAAAAATATATATATATATATATATATTTTGGGAGAAGAGAAATGGTTTATTGTCATTTTCAGTAATAACCTGTTTTAAAGAAAGAACAGAGCCATGTTTCACCATGTTTTCAAATCCATGCTCGATTCTATAAACATTTATCATTGAAACCAAATGCTTTGAAAATAACTCAAACTCTATTTTTGATAATCATCGACTTATTTGTCAAAATTCTTATCTCTCAATCAACAACCTACGCTATTGATCGAGGGGAGAATGATTTCAATTAAATTAAAAGTTATTTGGCATTAAAAATTGTTTTCAAAAGATATACATGCATGTTTTATAAATGGAGTTTAAAGTCTTAAAATCGATCCATACTGCTTAAAACACTTTCACAATCAAGTCACAATTCTCCTTAAAGCTTTCAAAATCAATTTAATTATACGAGATCACAAATCTCAAATGATTTGATAATTGTGATCGGGGAGAATGTGTGATTTAAATTGGATTTAAACCGATAATCGTGTAAATGGTTATAAAAGAATGTACATGTCAGTCCTCTTCTCACATGTGACAAACGATTTCAATTTTTCAATGCACATGTTGAGGGGAGCATCTATCTTAAAACCTTTGATTTAAAACGTGATCATTTATCCTAATGTGCAGTTCCTCTAGTATGTGCAAACTCTTTTCAAACCTCGAGGCACATATCGAGGGGAGCAAATTTATGGAAACCTCATCCTTCCTGATTGCTATACCCACTTGATCCGTTGAGGAAGTGATGTTGATATCTTTAGAAAATGGTAATCAAAAGAAGTAAATTCTTTCTCTTGCCTCCGCAGCAAAACATTTTCAATACTTGATGCACATGTCGAGGGGAGTTCTCGTTTAAAATATCAAAACAATTCGTGCACAAAAGCTTTGATAATATATCACAAGTATCCGAATTGATTTTCAAATGGTTTTCAATTGATCCATTAAGCGTATGAACAATACCAAATAGACCCACCAACTTTACTTCATGTACGGTGATATAAGGATGATAAGGTTAGTATATGTTCCCATGATCCGCCGTAATCTGAGGGATCTACCCAGTGACAATCCACTAGTTAGTGTAGAAGTCCTTAGGTATGATGATAAAAGGAGAAAATGAGATATGGGAAGAGTGCGGACTAAGACCCGAGCTAGTAATCGAATAAACCCAACAAGGTTCTAGCTAGAAGTCTCTTGAAGCAATCAAGGGTCAAGAATTAAAAGAATTGAATGTGAAAAGGGTGAAACAAATAGCCTCCATTTATTCAACCTTAGGCGTAAACCGGTTCAATTCATATGCTACCGATGGAAACATCAGATTGAAGATAAGACGTCATGGACCCAAAGGACGCACCGCACCTCAACTTCCCAAACCACTCAAGTTCCTCTTAAAAGGACTTGTTTCATTCTCACGGGAACCGACATTATCTATCGACTTTCTCTTAGAGATGGTTGATATTGAAGAAGGAGACCTCTCCCTAGTCTCCGCTATAGGATCCAAATATGCACATATTGAGTCTAGAGCCACGAGATCATCAATAAATCTCATTAGGACACTTTTCAATGAAGACTCTCGCTTCACACAATGGAAAGAGAGATTATATCTTGAGTCCCACGATTATCCTTGTGGTATTGCTGTAACATCCGAGTGATATGTTTACATATTCACAATGAAGATGGAAAGCCTCGAGCCAACATCAAACAAGCTCTCGGTAGGTGGCATGAGATCTATTTTATAGATCAACCATGTGACAACCGAATGTAAACAATGGGGCTTATCAATCTCTCGAACCAAACCTCGTTCGTGTTGTGGATTGACGGATACCTTTGAAAACCGGTCTTTGTGCTTATAAACTCTTTTCTTTAGCACATCGACCGTGTACTCATTTTTCAAACCAAAGGTACTTTTATGATTGATAATTGATTTTCAATAAAACCTCGCTGTATTGTAAAACAATTTCTATCGAGCAATACACCATTGTTTTTCAAATCTTTTCAATCAATCAGCTGGACTCAATATTCACGTTCACTCACCCGTGTTGTCTTCTTTGAGATGTTCCGGTTGAGAACAAATAGAACAACCGCGAAACCCCGTCAAGGAGATTCTTAGGAATCCCACCGATCACATGCAAGATTTGTATCGATCAATCTGGGAACCGTGGGTCGGTAATTCAATTCAACGAAGTGATCAAAGACACTTTCGCAGCGATTTGTTGTTAATCGCTGTATGCGTGCACGCCCGACGCTTGCAACCGATCGTAATGAAGCGGTCAATCCATAGCCGCATGCTCACTTAACACATTCAACTCAAAAGAAATCATGATTAGTGCATCAATGACTCGATATTTTTACCCATGCTTCGCATACCGCCAATATCGTGATTCAACAAATGCTTCCGCTTACTCGATGAGAAGAATTCATGATCCGTAATGTGAGCATGTCGGTCCCAAAGTCATAACATCACATAATACCAACACCACAAAGGATGTGTCGAGATTGTTGATAGTCATGATCTCCAAAGATGGCTCAAACTTATCATCACGGGATCAAGAAAAGACCTCCACTTGAATAACCAAACATGCAATGTGAAGAATCAATGACTACGAGCTTACGAAAGCAAAGGACTACATCAAGAATGCAAGATCAACTGTTAATGTAATATCTATCTCGTATTCAATGTAATTTTGATGTAAAATTGAGTGACTCTCCTTGGGGAGATTGTTAGGAATTAGAAATTCCTTGTGATAAAGAGTCGGTCACCTCAAGTATATGTAATCGCTAGAAAGCTCGTAGTCGTAGTTCTTTAAGTTAAGTAGTAATTTAGTTAAGTAACACCGTGGAGGACTGGACGGTCTTTACCCACTCAGATGCCCGATCCACACCCAAAGTGCGGCGTAGTTATGTAAGACTATAAATACTCTCTACCTTCCAAGGTAGAGTCTGAGCTCATAATAATATCTTTCACTTTCTCTCACTAAGTTCCCTAAACCTCTAACTTTCTCTCTAGAATTCCATCTTATTCGCCACCTTGTGTTATGGTTTGATGTATGTGAAAAGTTATATCTTACGCTCTCCTTTGTCTTGGCGCCTTCACGATAAGACTCGGCGGCATAGCCTCGTCGGGCGAATTCTAACCGTAACCATGTCGTTGATGAATGATTTTACGCCACCAATGACTTATGAAGAAAGACTGGTCTTCGTAATGCAAATTCAATCGAGGTCGGCGGGTATCCTTCGACCGATCAAGGGTACATCATCAATAAGGATTCTTCCGTGTAACTCAAAGTGATTTAGGTATGCAGAAGAACTTGAAGCTTCAACACCAAGAGCATGCAACAATGATGATGTCAAAAGTTTGGTTATGAATTCTCCAAAGACACAGAGGAACTCTTACTACAGTAACTATTGAAGCCCGCAGAACCTCAAAGTCACGGGTAATGCTTATGTTCCCGCCGGTAATGCTACCGTTTCCACCGGGTCGTGGTACCGGTAATGTTAATTCACCGTAGTGGTTCGCTTGTTGCCGATAACAATTCTCACCGAGTGTTCCCATTTCTCCGGGTAGTGATGTTGTTCTTGCGGTTCCCTCAACTACTCCATTTGTTGATTCTCTGGGTTTCAATGATTCTCCCACACGATTTCCAAGTCCATCTGATCTAGCTAATTCCTAATTTTGAAGCTCTGAGTTAGAAGGTATTCATCATATGTCAAGAACAGGCATTTTTGACTGTTCTTTATATGATGATTATTTTGGCCCTACTATTAATAACCTCCCAACTTCAGTTGATGTTAGTCCTAATGCTACTAAAAGGATTAACATTGTTCATCCACAATCTCTGATTATTGGTGATCCTACTTCATTTATTCAAACCAAAAGTAAGGTGAAGAAGACAAGATTTGGAGAAACTGAATTTCTCAGTTATATTCAGGATCAACATAGTAACAATCACATAGACTATCATCATTGTCTATTTGCTTGTTTTATCTCTCAAATTGAACCTACCAAAGGTAGCATGTGCCCTGCGCACTCAGATTGGGTTGTCGCTATGCAGAAGAAATGCAATAGTTCAGAATCAAAATGTCTCGAAGCTTATTCCACTACCTGATGGGAAGTATGCAATTGGGACAAAGTGGATTTTAAAATGTAAAAGAGATGCAAGGGTTATTGTGGTAAGAAATAAGGCTAGATTGGTAGTTAAAGGTCACGGGCAAGAAGAGGGAATTGATTATGATGAAGTATTTGCTCCAGTAGCAAGATTTGAGGCTATTAGACTCTTCTTAGCTTTTGCTTCCTATATGGGCTTCATGGTTTATCAGATGGATGTTAAAAGTGCCTTCCTATATGGTGAAATTGAAGAGAGGTGTATGTGACTCAACCCAAAGGCTTTGTGGACCCACACAATCCGATCCGGGTTTACAAGGTGGTGAAAGCACTCTATGGGCTTCATCAAGCACCAAGAACATGGTATGCTAGTCTGTCTCATTCCTCGTCAAGCATGGTTAAGTGAGGGTGCTATTGATAAGACCCTATTTATCAAGAAGAACTCTAGGATATAATCTTAGTCCAAGTTTATGGATGACATTATCTTCGATCCACTAAAGAAGCTTGGTGCGTAGAATTTTAGGAGTCGATGAAAAGTGAATTTGAAATGAGTGTTACAAGAGCTTACCTTCTTCGGGCCTACAAAGTTAAGCGTAGTTACCAAATGGTATTCTCATCACCAAGCAAAGTATGTGCAAGACATCCTCGTGAAGTTTGATTTGGAAAATGCGAGGATCAGAACTACTCCTTATGAAGCTACTAAGCCTAAGTCCATTAGTAAACCAGATGATGTTGTCAATGTCCATCTTTACAGGTCAATGATAGGTTCACTCATGTATTTGATAGCTTCAAGGCCTGATATTATGTTTACAGTCAGTGCTTGTTCTAGGCATCAGGTTACTCCATTGACTTCCCACTTGAATGCAGTCAAGAAAATCTTCAAATATCTCAAAGGCCAACCTAAGTTGGGTCTTTGGTATCCTATAGATTCTCCATTTGTGTTGGAAGCTTACAAAATGACAAAGGACAATGCCGTGCCAATTTTGATAGAAAATCTACTACCGGGGTTTTCAGCTCGAAGGAGATTAATCTCCGCAATGCAAGAAGCATACCATTGTGTCCACATCTTCACCGAATCGTAGTATGTTGTCATAGTTAGCTATTGTGGTGAGGTACTGATACAAAATCGCTTATTAGACTATGGGTTCAATTTTATGAACACAAAAATCTTTATTGATAACCAGTACCATTTGCATTGTTAAAATCCAGCCATCACGTAACAAAGCACATTGAAATTAGCACCATTTTATAAGAGATGCAAATGAAAAACATCTTATTCAAGTGCTTAAAATCCATATTGATGATGATGTGGCTGATTTGTTAAATAAAGCAATTGATGGCCCTAGATTTCAATTTTTTGCTGTCTATATTGGCATGATCAACCCCTGATTGTTGTGTTTGAGGGGAGGATTATGCCTAAGGGGAGGATTTCTGATTAAAGGGAGGATTTATTATTGTATAACTTGTATATTTGTGTATATTCTTTGTATATTTTGTGTTCTACTAACAATTTTGCAGATTAAAGTCAAACACTCAATCAGTAGCAAAACGATTAAACAAGAAACATGGAAGTCTTTTTATTTATATATAAAGAACTGAATTCAAGATGCAGTATGATATTACAAGACTTCCTACAACCACTGATCAACACAAGACAAGACATCAACATAACATAAGACTTCAACAAAAGACAAGACACCTCCTAACATCAGCTACCACCACATGACATCTACTCCATGGGATCCCTCCTTTTTGCCCACTCAGGCATCCTCTGATTCAGTTTCCCCTACCTACTGATCATATCCAACACTATGGGAGCAGCAATACCAATCACTTGTTGTCTCTTCGAAGGGTTTTGGTTGGAGGGTCATGGCCTTGGATCAAGGACCCGCAATCGGCATGTATGGGCCGGTACTTGACCAATGGAGCAACAGCTATGGTCCTGAGGATCCATAATTTCATCATCGCTCAATAACAAGACACAAAGCTTAGCATGAAGCTAAGTTCAGAGCTGGAATCTTCATACCCCAAATGTGAAGGTAGAGTAGGGAGATCCTCTGAAGAAGTACCAGCTGGTGCTGGTGAAGGAGGAGGGTTTGTGGACATGAAAGTGATGTTGGTGTAGTTAGGAGGGAAGTAGTTTAACCATCCATCATTAGATGGTAGACTCTTTAAGGAGTACGAGGAGACTTCAATCGGTGTGTTGGGTGAATTGCTCATTATGGCAATTTGGATGAATGCTTGTTTGATGATCGGTTGAAGTGTTAGGGTTGTATGTGTTGTATGTGATTTATGAGGCAAGGGGGTATTTTTATAGTCAAAGTCAAGGTGTAATCTAACTTCGTTATAATTAATGGAATTAATGGTTTGGTTAGTGTATGAGTTAATAAGGGTCAAGACTGCAGAGGTTTTAATGCGCAGTTAATAATAGCAGGGTTTGACTTTTCTTCATTCCTGCTAGTAACATGGTTGTTCCTACTGATGGGTGATGGTTTCAACTGGTAGAATTGAAATAGTAACTGCGGTCAAACTTTTGGTGGTTCCTACTGTTTGACTAAATGGTTCCTGCGGATTGACTTTAGAATGTTGCTGGTTTCATAGAATTGGGAATTTAATTCAGGATTAAATTAAAGTCAAATTGGTCAATGATTCTTTGCGAGATATTTGCCAATTTAAATGGCTACGTTGGGTAACCTATTTAAATGGCCAATCACAGTTATCCCACAACCTAATTAACCAATTCCCTCTCATTTTCAACCAACCCATTTCAAAGCTTCTCGAATCATTGCAATGGTGACACTTGCATTCAAAGGGGATCATAATAAAGTTGGGTTTTTGGAAAGAGCTAAAGGAAGTGATGTTTATGATCCTATGGTTGATTTCCTTCTGCGCTTCAAAATCAGGTGCGCCCTAACTTATTGTCCATCTGTTGTTTATGACTCTTTGGTCAGGCAAATTTGGGCCACTGCTTATGAGCGATCTCCTGAGGGTCAACCCAAGGAGATTGTGGCCATTATTGATGGACAGGAATGTGTCATTACTGAGTCTCTTATAAGGACGCGGTTGCAATTAAATGATGATGAAGGAGGTGTTTTGAGAATAATAGGAGGAAATAATCACCGGTTCGCCAATTTTAGGTATCCCAATCGATGGGAAATTTATATGGTATAAAATAAGTTTTGCCCTAAATGGAGATTTTGGTTCATACCATCCTTCAATGTTTAAGTCCTAAGTCCGGGGTTGGGACGGCCTCCACCAATTGCATCAAGTATAATTTGTTTGGCCTGTAGAGATTATAACTTTTCAAGGTACATCTTTGAGGAAATGCTTAAAAATATAAAGGATACCAAACATAAATTTTTAATGTATCTTAGGTTTATTCAGATAATATTAGGCATTGAAACCTCAGATCAAACCTCAAGAGCAGTAGGAAAATTGACTGCTAAATTATTTGCTACCATGAGGACCAATTTTGTTAGAGAGCATAGACCCTTATTACCTACCATGTTGCCCATTGGCAATGAAGGTGCTGGTGCAGCTGATGCTGCTGGTGGCATTGAGCCATCTATTGATGAGGCTCCTGGTGGCACTATGCCACCCATCCCTGATGCTGCTGATGCCTCTGCATCAGATACAACTAATATTGGGGCCTCCATTGCTCCTGATGCAATTGCATCAGTTGCCACTGATGACCAGAAACTCCCATCCCCTACACCTATTGCCCCACCATCTCCTAGGATTATTGCTCCTGATGAGCCTGTCATTGCTTTTGAAACACAGGAACAAACTCCTGTTAAATCAGAGGTCAATGTTGACCAATCACTTGAGCCACCTTTGAGTCCCCCTAGACACACTTTTTAGGATGAAACCAATATTGGTGGTGATTATTATATGTCTCCTCCCATATCCAATGATGCTCCTCACACCTCAGGAAAACCCTGGTGGAGCCGAGGATTCAAGTACTAATGAAAATGTCTAGTTTACTTGATGTATGTTCGGGCGCGGATGAACTGAGGTCGAGCTAAGGAGACCAAGAGGTAACTTGGTGGAGTCATTGTACAATTGCTTGGAAGAGTCACCGAAGTTAGAAAATAGGTCAATAAGAGGAGGAGTAAGTTTGTTGTTTCGATCGTAAGATGAGCAGATAAAGAGGAGGAGGATATTGATCCGATGCTCTACATGTCTTGGCCTCTCGCCTCGGGTGATACTGCAACGGAGAAAGATCATGTGTCTGAGCCTCATATCACCCGAGGTTAAGGTTTTTACCAGAACAAGGACCAAAAGGAGGACCAAACTGAATTCTAAAGTACCAGCATTTGAGAAGTTTCGGTCTATTGCTGCTGGTAGTTCCATGGTTCCTCCTAAAGAACCCATTGCTGCTGATAGCACTGTTCCTTCTGACTCAGTTCAGATTCCTCCTGTTAACATTTCTGCTAATAAGACTCCTACTGTTGAGGTTTCTTCTGATGCTCCTGAGGTTCCTGTTGTTGTTCCCTCTGATCCCAAGGTTACTTCTGCTGAAACTGTGCCTATATCTATTCCACAAGTGGATAAGGAAAGGCTCCATTGATAGAAGAACAATTGGATTCTGATGCATTCAAAGCTGAACAGGAAAGGATTATTAGACTCCATGAAATTGAACAAAGTGACATGGAAGTGGCAGAAAAGGTTCAAGCTGAATATGATGCAGATCATCAAAGACAAACTCACAAAGTTCCTGATATAACTCCTCAAAGGAAGAAAGAACTTGATGAAGCATCTCTTCATTTCACATCTACTAGTTGGCAACAAATTGTGGGTGAAGTAACTACAAATACATCCCTTGCTCAATCCATTTTAGGGGATGCATTTGATTCAGATAACTTTGTTGCTAGCATGGTTGCCCTATTTAATCAGAGGAAGAAAGCAGATGCTGAAAGGAGGGCTAAAGCTAAGAGGGATAAGCCTCCAACCAAGTCGTGATGACGCATCTCCGATCAGTCAAGGACCCCTTCGCCTCACCGAAATTGCATTACGAAGACCCAAGTCTTTCTTCATAAGTCATTGGTGGCGAAACCATTCATCATTGACATGGTTACCAGCTGGGAATCCGCCACCAAGGCCTATGCCCTTCGGTGTCTTCCTCAAGATGCCAAGACAAATAAGAACCTTGACTTGGTCTTCCCCACGCTCCCACTATGTCCTTAGCTTCCCGCCAAGTCCGAGATAGTGGGATGAAGCCCCAGCGGTTACCACAAATCGTGGACGCCCCATGATCTCCTAAACGTGTGCTAACACTCTCCAAGCTATTTTCATCACCTATAAATAGGTTGGACGAGTCATTTCAATGGTATGTTCACTCAACACAAGATTTCACATACATCATATTATTTACAACTCATATCACATACTTACTCACACGCCGGAGGTGGTTCGCAGGCCCAACCCCTCGCAATCACTTAACGGTGTCTACTATTTCTTATTGCAGATTGGCTACAAGTTTGGCGCAAGCATATCACCCTCATACCCTTCGATCACCATCAAGGCCCGGTCGCATTTAATTATTGTACAATCATGGCGCCATCCGTGGGACCCGCTACTATTGGTCTCGTTATTCCAAACTTACACCCACCAATCACTCACTAGTTTTACGGCATGACTCAAGGAAGAGAAGATACACCCCTCCAAGTTTCTCGACCTTGGCACCAATCCTACCAATGATCCTAACAACCTTCCCAATATAACCGCATCCACTTTACCACACGATCTCACCTCAAATAACTCCCAACAACCATGCTTCAACCTCGCTAACCCCGAACCAAGAATTAGTCCAATGCTTGTCAAGCCAACATCAAGCATTAGAATCTTTACTAAGGGCTCAAGGAGGCAAGCTCGAATGTGGAGATGCGTAGGAGTTGGAATACCAAGCGATGAGTATGACGAAGAGTTGAAATGGAGACTAGGCCCTTGGCTCCCTGGGCTACACGCCTGCTAAGGATAGGGTCTCCGAGCAGTCAAGGCCCAGTGGAAGGTCGGTTGGTTTTGAAGACGCCCGAGAGGGTCTGACTAGACGGAAGGTACGATAGAAGGCTCCAATGGAAGGAGTCACCAAGGGATGCTACGGAGGTTAATTTGCCACCACTTTGGCGGCTCATCCGGGAAGAACCGAGGTGGGTTCACAGCCTTCTCACGCATCCGCGAGAAGGCAATCCATCTCAAATGAATGGGGAGGAAATCTTCCTCCTCATGGTATGTACCTCCTTTCGTGCTCAATCTACCCTCGCGGGTTTATCCCCACCTAATGGGCGTGCTAGCAACCCCGCTTTACTCAACCATACGGAAGTATGCCCTACGGCAACCTATGGTATATCCTTCAGACTCGTAGGAAGTCACCCACCTTATATACCTACCGCTACCCTCAATATGTTAATCAAAACCCCGTTGGAATACCTCCAAATCATAACCCGCATAATGCTGCCCCTACCTACATGCCACCTTATAATCGCTTTTATTCGAGCCCATGGGCTCCACAACACCCTTCGAAGATGGATAAGACTACCCTTTGCCCGATGGGTTGAAAATGCCCGCGATATTGGTACCTACGATGGGAAAGGGATCCGATAACTTTTGCACTTGTTCAAGGGGCTATTAGAATGCGTGGGTTATGCCTGCTGCTTGTCACATGTTTACATACACCCCACGAGACTCCGTCAGATATGGTGGAACGGCAAAACCGTAGCATTGTGAATTTTGATGATCTCAAGGCCAAGTTCGATCACATTTCACCAATGTAAAAGTTTACAAGAACGCACCTAACAAAGGCACAACATCAAGGTAGGAGAACGAGAGCACCGTAGCTTTCATTACCGTGATACACCGATGACACGTTACAAATAATGGGCTTGCACGAGGACCAACGATCTCGTGTTTCGTGCATGGTCTACTAAATGTAAGTTTGGTTGAATTCTTCCACCGATCTCCCGCAACCTACAAGGGTTTGGTGGAGAAGGCTTACACCGGATCAAGCAAAAGAAGTATCTACCAACGGGCTCCGGCCGAAAATAAAGAAAGTCACAAAGAAAGCCTCAAGCATCCTTCGTGGGAAGGGTCAAGGAACAAACACAAAAATAAGGACAGTTCACACCGCATCACAAAACATCAACCATGGGCTCTTGGCTAATCTGTCCAAATCTCCAAGGAGATACTTGCTACGAAAAAGGTCACAAGGCCTTTGATCCTCCTCCTCGCTGGCAAACAAAGGAAGGCCCAGAGATACTTCCAAATTTTGCTACTTCCATGACGATTACGGACACGACACCAACAACCGCAGAGAACTCAAGAAGCAGATAGAAGAGGTCAGAAGTCCGCCAATTGGGACATTTGGTGAAGGGTATAAAAGAGGTAAAGACAAAGCCTCCGACACACACGCTGGGGAAAGATACCACACCGCCAAGCACCCATCCTCATGGTATACAAGGAGGACTCGTTTGAAGAGGAAAGAAGCGGAGGAAGCCTTGTGCGGAGTAGAGATGTCACTTTTCCTTCAATCATGTGGAAAGTTCTTTCAAATGACCCCGTGGTCATCAAAGTCTTGATCTCCAACAGAGAAGTAAACAGGCCTACCTCGATCGCGGTAGCTCCCCGGGTTATCTACGAACGATGTTTTCTAAAGCTCAAACCTTCGATAAGGTCAAGAGAGTAGATTCAAGGTACCCTTAGTGGGGTTCTCGTGGGAACACTCATGGCCCTTGGGAGAAGTCCTCTAGAGGTTACGATCGGAGAAGGAAGGCTAAAAAGAATGTAAACTCGATTTTCACGATCGAAGGTCGGAATCCCTACAACCTATTGATAGGAGAACAACAATGCGTAAGATGGGCATCGTTGTCTCAACCATACATGCCGCGATCAAATTCCAAACACCTTCGGCATTGGAACGGTTTTCTCAAACTATATAGGTGAAGGAGCCTACGAAGTAGGCAAAAGGATCAAACAGTTTCGAAGAGCCTCCAAGGATGTTCTCGCTGTACCGACGTCAAGAACGATTGTGGTAAATGATCTCACCCGATCGACAAGTGGTAATCGGAAAGCAGCCCCAACCTCCTTTAAAGCGTAATTGAAAAGGTACTGTGCTAATGCGTATGTCTTCGCATGGACCTACTCGACATGACGGGGTCCCGTAACTCTCACCATAGACGGAAAGCCCTTCTAAGATCGAACAAGCTCAATGAGTTCAAACATATTGAACCCATCAAACAAAAGCGTCAAGCTTGGCTCGAAAGAAATGCCGCCGCATGCAAAGAAGTGGACGAGCTTGTAGCAAGCAGTATACTTAGAGAGGTGAAGTATCAAACTTGGGTGGCCAATCCGTGATGGTCAAGAAGCATGATGGAGGATGGCGAATGTGCGAGACTTCACAGATATTAACAAAGCTCGCTCAAGGATCGCTACCTCCCGTAAATTGATTGAAGGTGGAATCCTTGTCGTGGTTTCGCTAAAGTGTTTCCTAGACGCTTATAAGGGTTACCATCGATACAAATGGCGGAAGAGGACGAAGAGAAGACAACCTTTTTACGTGAAAAGGCATTTATTGTTACAAAAGATGCCTTTGGTTTGAAAATGCAGTGCCACCTACCAACGATTAGTGGACAAAGCCTTCCACAAGCAGATAGGTAGGAATCTGGAGGCATACGTAGATGATATGGTCATCAAGAGTAGATCGGAGGAGGATATGCTCTTCGACATTAAGGAAACCTTCGACCAGCTTCGCGCCATCAACATGAAATTAAATCCCAAAAAGTGTTCCTTCGGTGTGGAAGAAGGACAATTTTTGGGGCATCTGATCACCAAGCAGGGTATTAAGGCCAATCCTTCGAAGGTCAAGGCCATCACGGATTTGCAGCCTCCTAAGTCCCTAAAGGAAGTGCAAAGTCTTAACGGAAAGCTAGCAGCCCTCAAGCAGTTCTTATCGGCGGTGCAGCATGATCTTTGCCGCTCTTCAAAACACTCAAAGGATGCACGGACAAAAAGACGCTCCAAGGAGCATAGATGCGTATGCCTTCCAAAAGCTCAAGGATTTCATGGTTATTCTACCTACACTTACGGCCCCAATCAAAGGCTAAGTGTTGTTCATGTATATCGCAGCCTCCTTCGAAAGCATCACTGTGTTATTGGCGTAAAGGGAGAAGAAGCAAATCCCTATCTACTTGTTAAGGTGGTTCTACAGGAGTCGAGCTAAATTATCCAAAGATTGGAGAAGCTAATTTTGGCCTTGGTCCATGTCGCGAGACGCCTTCAAGGTACTTCCAAGCTCACCCCATAACCGTATTTCATCGACAAGCCAATTAAGCAGATACTTTCGCCGAGAAACTGAAGGATAGCTAAATGGGCTATCGAGCTAGAGAGCATGATATTGAATACAAGGGCGTAAACTCGGTCAAAGGGCAAATATTGGCGCATTTTTAGCGTAAACACCTCCGAACCAAACATGACACAAAGGTTGTTGAAAAGAAGCCCGATAAGGCAATCAAGGGTGGAAACTTTATATCGACGGAGCCTCCAGCCCGATGGTTCCGGGCGCAGTCTCATGCTTGTTGATCCCAAAGGGAAGGAGTACACTTATGCACTCCGCTTTGAATTCGATGCTACGAACAATGAAGCGGAGTACTAAGCTTGCTAGCGTGTCTCCGATGGCCAAAGACATGGAAGTAGAAGACTTGGCTATTTTTGTTGACTCACAACTAGTGGCCAATCGATAAAAGGCTCCTACGAGGCAAGACAACCCGTGATCAAGCAATACCGGATAAGGCCAAAGAAATGCTCAAGGGTTCGTGATCCTACAACATAGAGCATGTTCGGAGAAACCAAAACAAGAAGGCGGATGCACTTAGCAACCGGCATCAATGGCATTTGCTCATTTAACTAAGGAAGTTTTGGTCAAGTATTGGCAGATAGGTCCATCGTCCGAAAGGAGGTGTCCGACGAATACAGAGGAAGACTCGAATTCGATGACTCCAATTAGAGAATATCTAATAAGTGGTATACCGCCGAAGATCGGGTTAGCTCGAAGGTTCGCATCAAAGCACCACAAGATGTAATCATGGGAAATTACTTATACGTAAGATCTTTTCTGTCCCCATGGCTTCGCTGTGTAGACCAAGGCAAGCCGCCAACATCATTCAAGAAGTGCATGAAGGATCCGCGGACTTCACGCAGACCCCGCCCGTTGTCTCCAAAATCATGAGGGTCGGATATTATTGGCCTTCGATGCATGTGGACGCCGCTGACATCATTCGAAATGTGAAGCCCGCCAAGTCCACTCAAGAGTCCCAAGGCTACCAAAGCAAGATATGACTTCAGAACGTCCGCATGGCCCTTCACCAATGGGGATAGATATTGTAGGTCCTCTCGCCGCTTGCTCCGTGAGGAGTAAAGTTCTTGGTCGTAGCCATCGATTACTTCACTAAATGGGTGGAAGCAAAGCCTTTGGCATCCACCATGTGAAGGCACATGGAAAAGTTTGTGGGAGCATATTATCCGTCGGTTCGAGTACCTCACATCATCATTTCGTATAATGGGAAGCAGTCATCAAGGGTATTCCCTGTTTTGCGAGGCTCGAATATCAAACAATCCTTCACTTCGCTCTACCATCCTCAAGGTAACGGACAAGTGGAAGTTACCAACAGAGACATCATACAAGGAATAGAACGAAGGTCGGGATACAAATATCACGGTTGGGTAGATGAACTACCTCAAGTACTTTGGGCTCACGTAACGCATACAAAGTCAAGTCACGGAGAGACACCTTTAGCTTGACATATGGCACGGAAGTCGCCATCCTTCTAAGTAAGTGTCAAACCGAAAGGGTCATGAACTTCAAGCAAGCAGAGCAACTAAGAAAGACTCAGAGCAACCTAGACCTACTCAAGAACGAAGGAAATAGCCTCAATCCGAGAGGCTATCCACAAGCAAAAATTGAAAGGTACTATAACAAGCGGGTCCGCCTTCGACCTTCAAACTGTGGGAATATGTCCTCCGACTCAACAAAAGCAAGTAAAGTCGAGTACTGTGGTAAACTAGGACCTACATGGGAAGGGCCCTACGTTATTAAGGAAGCATATGGCAACGGAGCCTACAAGTCGGAAACCTTGGAAGGAGACGCTATTGATAGAACCCGAATGGCACTACTCTTCGAAGTTCTACGATGAAACTTACAATGTCTAAGGACACATTTTATTTGCTTTCAATCAATGTATTTGCATTCTTCTCACTGGGAAAGAAGCATTAATGGTAGGCGCCTAGTATTCATTTCTTAAAATGATGTAATCCTCCCTACCCACTTAATGATAATAACACATTTCCTCAAATCTCTTGTTTCGCTCAATACAACAAAGATTTGCCCACCAAGTCGCTTTATAAGTTTGAATGTCGGCGGATGTACAAAGACTAAACAACATGTCTTGCTCATATGCATAACATCCATCTCAACTTCACATTAACTTTCCTATATGGCCTTAAGGTATTTTAAGCCTTCACGCCCAAAGGATCAAGACGGAGTGGGTCGCACCTCCGCCGCCAGCTAAATTATACGATTGCTAATATTCTTGGTGAAGTAACTACACAATGAGGCTATGCATCTACCATACGCCTTAGGTTGTAAAAATATTTTTACGCAAGTAAAATAAAAAGAGAAGAATCACACATGGCAAAATTCGAGCCCTAGTGGTTTAATGTAGATTACCGACTAGTCTAACTAGTCTAAAACAGCCGTAGCCTTAACGATCCAACAAAATAAAATATTGTCTTAGGCCGTAGCCTACATCACACATACCACATGTTAATTGTTTCATCGTGCACGAAGCCCGGAAAGGAACATGCATAATTGTTTTAAAACAGGTACATACCACTGGGATCAAATTACAACCACATGGTTGCCTTCATCAAACCTTGAATGAGTGGGATCACCAACTCGGAGAGGGAACCTGGGTGATGGAGTCTTCGAGGAAGATGGAGGTCGGATCGCCCTGGCTTCTTGGCCGCCAGGTCCTCAATTGAGGCCACCGGGTCCTTCGTCACATCCGCAAGGAAAGGGAACTCTAAGGCGCTTAATTGATTACCCGCATCATCATACTCTTTTTCATGAGTTGCCTGTAGTAAGGAACTTTTTCCAAGACCACCGGTTCCCCGCCTTGGCTATCTCCTCCAAAGTGGTACACTTACCATGGAAAATGGCAAGATTCACCACATTCCCAATGGCAATCCCCACATCATCGCTATGGTAAAGTTCCATAGCAACATAGGGATCACCTTGGTTACCAAGTCCACCCCGTCCTTCTTCAAAGATTTTCGCATTTAAGGTTTAACCCATCCACCTTTTCTGAGCTTGATCTCTTGGTCCAAAGAACTCGCCTCTCTTGTTCGAGGCCTCCACACTTGGATGAAAGAATGATATCCGCTCCTTATAGCCAACCACCATTGAGCCTTCGACAGCTAGCCTCGTCAGATTCACCGCCGCTGCCACCGACCTTTGAGCTTTTCATTCTCACCGAGATCTTGCACCAATGGGTTCTTGTCAAAATCCTCCAATGCATCCTCACACTTTTTCTCCGTGTCTCGCATACTTTGATCCCTAGCCTTCTCCCTCCTCAAAGATAACATCCATTTCTTCTCGAGCTTTGGTGACAAAGACGGAGCAATTCCCTTGTCCTAGCATTGAGTTGGTTGTCTAGCATGCATCGCGGACATAGCTTTTATCATGAAGGTCGCAGAGTTTTCTATGGACATGTTATCCATCACCCCTTCCACTTGGGTGGGATTACATGGCTCACGAGTTGGTGACAAGCTAGGGAGAAGGAAGTTCCTTCAGATCGTGAAGTCCCGCAACATATGTACATTTGTTAATATATTATTGTTGGTACTTAATTTTGTTTCGCAGAAAGAAACTTTACCATGGATATCATCGCCACTGGGCCCTTCGATGGTCGGAAATTCCACGCCTTACCCCGGCACTCTTTTGCCGGGTAGTTCGAGAGGAGGAGTAGGTAGGATGAGCTTCCTTTCGAGTCGACTTCACAGCCTTTAGCATCGCCACCTTTTCTCGCTCGACCCTCTCACCTATGCCGAGGGTCCCACGATGGCCAACCGTCCTTCTGAGACCGGTTCATCGTAGTCGCAATATTTTCCACAAGTTGATCTTCCACATCTATGGGTTCCTTTGACGGAGGAGCAGATGATACAGCTCGATGGGTCGGGGCCCACATCATTGTTGTTTATAGACACCGATGGGGAGCCCACGCCATAGCTTGTCTCTGGGGATTCTTTGAAGGAAGCTTACCTCCTTTGCACCACCGCTACAACAAAGTTCCCGAACGACATCTCTCGCACAAAGAAGCAAATAAGATAAATATCGAAAGATAAGTTTTATTTCTTATTTTAATCAAAAAGTACATACTTTCTCCATCACAAATAATCTCAGTACCAAAGGAGACCCTCCCATCTTTCAAAGAATGCCACCATGAACAGATTGGCTCGTGGAATGTTTGGCAATCACGGATGACGAGCCAAAACCGATACAAAGGGTTTCTTCTCACAAGATAGGCAATGGATCGTTGAATCTTTTCTCATCATATTGAAAGTCCGGGTTTAACAATGCAGAGTATGCCGGAGGGATAATGGTATTTTGGATATAAAAGAATTTGCCTTTCCAGCTCCTTATGTTCGTAAAAGGTCTATCTATCGAATGGGCACATCCCTTTCACCCCTTTTGGCTAAGGTCAACCAATCTCCTCCCTGTATAGATTCGTAAAACCCTAACACAATCAAGGATGGTTCGAACCCATAAGCTTTGCACATAACAATGTATGTCGAAGCTTGGCTAGGCCAAAAGGGTTGAACCTAGAAATGTGTACTCATAATACCGGAGGAATTCTAAGATCAAAGGATGCAAAGGTATCCTAAGGTTGGAAGTGGTGAAAGCATGGGTATACAGGCTCACATAATTTTCGTGGGCATCAAATATCCCTTGATTTTTACTAGGTAGCATGATTTTATGTTCCTTTGAATGGGGTAATCATGAGGAACGCTTTAAGCTCCTCCCTGTTAGTGTGCAACCTTGTTGTTTTATCACAAATTTTTATTGGTAGACATGGAGCCTTCTAAAGAACACAACAATGTATTTGAAAACAGAGAAGAAGGAGCACTTTACCTTGTTTGATCAAGGCTTGATCGGAAGAGGTTTTAGTAGGTGAAAAGCTTGGGCGAGAGATAAAACTTTGTTAGGGTTTTTGTTTTTACATTTTATATACCCTACAAACGTTAAATCTTGGCCCTACACGTGTCGGACTTATCCCTTTACTACCGGATTTCAAAACTTTTTAAATTTTGAAAGGACGTTTACTTTACCGAGGAAAGGGGTGGTTAGGATAATTGTTGCATTAATTACGGTCAATAATGCAAGACTTTTCATCTTCGCTCGCTTTTTGTGACGAAGAGGAGGTTTCGCTTTTATTTCGAGTCGAAGCAATATTTCTTGTTCGACATATCACTTTCGACCGGGGCTTGATGACGCACCTCCGATCAGTCGAAGGACCCCTTCGCCTCACCGAAATTGCATTACGAAGACCCAAGTCTTTCTTCATAAGTCATTGGTGGCGAAACCATTCATCATTGACATGGTTACCAGCTGGGAATCCGCCACCAAGGCCTATGCCCTTCGGTGTCTTCCCTGAAGATGCCAAGACAAATAAGAACCTTGACTTGGTCTTCCCCACGCTCCCACTATGTCCTTAGCTTCCCGCCAAGTCCGAGATAGTGGGATGAAGCCCTAGCGGTTACCACAAATCGGGACGCCCCATGATCTCCTAAACGTGTGCTAACACTCTCCAAGCTATTTTCATCACCTATAAATAGGTTGGACGAGTCATTTCAATGGTATGTTCACTCAACAAGATTTCACATACATCATATTATTTACAACTCATATCACATACTTACTCACACGCCGGAGGTGGTTCGCAGGCCCAACCCCCGCGCAATCACTTAACGAAGTGTCTACTATTTCTTATTGCAGATTGGCTACAAGTTTGGCTACAAGTTTGGCAAGCATATCACCCTCATACCCTTCGATCACCATCAAGGCCCGGTCGCATTTAATTATTGTACAATCACTAACTTTTATGTTCGAGGGTCATGTTGTGCGCTTTTGTATTCTTTCACTTATGGTACTTAACTCGCCATGTCTTAGATGACAAAGAGTTAACTCACCATGGGAGCACGGCTCTGGTGGGAGTCCTCAAATCCGTTGATAGTTGTTGATTTACTAAAAATAAGAGGGTCATCAATGTACCCTGGTCTCACACACCAAACATTGGCTACTCCATGAGCAAACGGCTCTGGTAAAGAGATATCAAATCCATTGGATGGTTGACAATTTGCCAATAAATTGTATGGTGCTCAACTCACCATGTCCTAATAGATGAAGAATTGTCTAGCCCACAATTTCATGGCTTGTGGTAAAGGCAGTGGAACACCATGGCTAGTCCTGAGTTAACGGCTTCAGGTAAAGATACCTCAAATCCGTTGATGGTTGTGATGGTTTGCCAAAAACCATTAGGGTTCTCTAACACACCATTGATTCACGTTCTAAGTGTTGGACTGGTTATTAGTTCACCAGGGTGATGTCATGATTCCACCAAAGAACTAGCTAGCCCAAGAGTGAGTAGCTACTTGGTAAAGGCTTATCAAATCTACTCATGGAGTTGTTGCTTCTGGATTCAGATGTTGTTGTTATAGGAGTTGCTATTGGATCTTTGGACTTCATTGTCACGGTGGTGTCGGTTTACGTTGTTCTTGGTTATTCTATTGCTACAGATGCTCAAGTGTTCAACTCGTGATGTGAAAGATCTATCCGAAACTTGAAGTTAACCAAGTCAAATTCTAGTTTAGGGAGGATTGTTAGGAATTATTGTAATAGTGTAGACGCTTCCCACCGATAAGTTTCATGTCGTTAGTTTTATTATTCTCACGATAGTGCGGTCATGATAGTGCGCTTCTGCCGGTAGTAGTGATTCTGCGGATAGTAGTATCCGTATTAGTAGTAATTAGTTAGGATATGCATGAGCTATATTAGGAAGAGATAATGCATATCTTTTACACGCTTTGTAAACGGTGTATTAGGGTTTCTTATAGTATAAAAGAAACCTGCGGCTATGAGTGATGTACGCTTTTGAAAAACATTCTTCGTGAATTAATATAGATCCATAGAGGATCAAAAGTTTAGTTTTTATTATCTTCTTTAACTCTTGTGTTCATATTCTGCGTGAGCATAAGTTTATTAGAGATTCTCCATAGTTTGCTTGTGATTACACAGGTATTCTATCTGTTCTTAAAGGCTCTAAAGATCTATCTAGGACTGATCCAACATAACCTCTCTAACCTCAGATCCAAAGGATCTTTCTATGTAGTTTTATGTTTATGTGATTCTCTATGTTCCTCTTAAAGGCGAGATCACCACCTCTTGAAGATGTGCAAGCTCAAGGTCATGAGTTGCTAAGCTTCGTCATCATCAAGACCACCGAAGTGTCTCTTGTTGATAGTTCTTTCTCCTCCATAGAAGTGTAGTGTTGAAGGCATTAGTGAAGGTGTCAAGGTCCGTGTTGGAGGCATTAGTGAAAGGTGCCAAGGGTCTTATCAAAGGTATTAGGAAAGGTGCTAAGGGTGTACATTCGATATGGTGCATCGATGTACAAGATAGATAGTTTGGGTTAAAGGATATTGATATCCTTTTGATGTTCTAATAAGGAGTGTGTCTCCTTTGGGGTAGTCGGTATTGGTGTAGTGTTGGGTAGTAGTTCCTCCTTTGTAATGGAACTCGGTATCAGCCTTGTACCGGATAAAGTGTAGGCGACGTTGTGATAGGTTTGATTCTACCCGTGGAAGAAACCGGTGTCTAGCCTTGTACCGGATAAAGAGTAGGCGACGCCAGAAGGCTTCTCCGCCACATTAAGGAGCTTGTGTTGTGTAGTGCTTACGAACTCCTCAAGTGGGGAACCGGGAGTGGAGTAGGAAAGGAAGGTGTCTTGTAGCCGAACCACTATAAATACTCATGTCGTGGTTTAGTGTTCCTTACTCTTTATCTTTGCATAACTTGTTTATATGTCTATCTATCAACATCCAACACACACATTAAATAGATTGACATAAGTCGATCTAAATAGTTTAAAACAAAATTTTAATCGGTAAAACTATTCAACCCCCTTCTAGTTTTTCCACAAGTATTGTAATAGGTTGCTAATTAGGCTTATATGTTTGTATTAAGTGCAAGGATTATGTAGTAAGCCCATGAGCCTATGCTTAGGCCCAAAAAATAAGTGGAATGGACTAGAAGTGTTGCCTTAGCTCCCTTGCCTATAACATTATGTAAACCCTCTTAGAGGGTGTTGGTTCTTTCATTTATGCTAAACATTTTCTCATTCATGTG
This sequence comes from Chrysanthemum lavandulifolium, assembly GCA_022545495.1. Classification (NCBI taxonomy): domain Eukaryota; kingdom Viridiplantae; phylum Streptophyta; class Magnoliopsida; order Asterales; family Asteraceae; genus Chrysanthemum; species Chrysanthemum lavandulifolium. The sequence goes on along the minus strand of CM040241.1, from coordinate 128,978,699 downwards.
TGTGAAGTTCCGACCTTCTATCTCCTTCATCCGCTTCTTATTTACATCTTAACTTACTTGTGTGATCATATTATGGTGACCTAACAATATGCATACTTGTCCATACGAGCTTGAATATTATCCTTTCTAACTTGATTTTATCTAAATCGCTTTTAAGCATAGATATTTCAAAGATCTTTATGCAACATGTCTCTTTTAAGCATTGCTATCTTTCATTCAAAACTTCCTCATTTTCTTTGTAGAAATCTAACGTTTTTCTGCTGAGGCTAATCCTCTCTTATAATTAGCCAAATTGTACTCAGATTGATTTAATTCTATCCTTAAATTATCATACTGATTTTTTAAAGATTCATAGTTATTCAGACAACTTTTAGTACAAGACTTATTATTGTATACCTCAGAGTCTGAAACGTCATCTAGGCCATGTTAGGAGGAGATGCTTCTTCATCAGCCATGTAGCTCCAGTCATACCCAACCCCATCAATGGCTATCATAGCCTTAGAAGATGACTCTTCCCCATTGGTTGTTCTGCTCCTGTTTCTACCTTCCTATGTCCTTGGGCTCCGACAGTCCCTAGCAAAGTGTCTCATCTTCCTGCAGTTGTAACATTCGACTTTGGACTTGTCAAAGCCAACAGTTTCATTATTGTGGATGGTGATCTTCTTCCCTGTTTTATGGAAGAACTTATTTGCCCTCATACTCAGAAGTGTCACCTGCCACTTAATGTCCATCTTCTCCAGATCATCCTCATTGATTTGATCCAAATCATCATGGACAACCAGACCATTGGGTTGAATGGATAGGAATGCATAAACAGTGGCATCACTTAGGCTAGCAAAGGTTAACTCGTGTTCCAAAGAAGACTAATATTAATACTAGCAAGACTAACTCCAATGACATCATTGGTACCGCCGGTCTTGGTTTAGCCAAAACGCCATATTTGGTGACTCTAAGCTTGCAATTGAAATGGTGGATTTCTTAACTTGTTGCTCAACAATTATAAAATTGTTGTACAGATCAACAAAAGCCATTTTTTTTAAAGTCTGACGTGTTGCTCCAAAAAACTACATGTGTGTTCCACTCACTTGGTAGGCTTCTCATGAACTTAGAGTTCACATCTTCTACAAATATGTCCATACCCAGGAGGCCAATTTACTAACAATCTTTTGAAGCCTATTGTATACAGAATCAAGAGATTCTGCATATGTTGCACATAAGTTTTCAAATTGTTGCTTCAACATAGTCTTCTGTATCTTTCAGGTGGCTTCATTTCCACCAAAACCGGCTTAAATAGCTTTAAATAACTTCTTTGCATCCTGATGCTTATTGTAGGTCAGCAAATGTTCATCAGGGAGAGACATAAGTAGCAAGATTTTTGCCTTCAAATCATTCTTTCTTTTAATCTTTTCATCATTTGATGTAGGCTTTGGAATGGTTGGACTCTACATCTTTGCCTGCAATGGGCACTGCATTGAAAGAATTTCCAGATTCAATGATCTCCCGGATATTGTAATCTAGCATCGAAAAATACCGCCGCCTTGATCCTCCACATCTCATATTCTCCCCGCTCAACTTGGGGATCTTTGCAGCAAAGATGAGATTGGTTGTTTTAATGAGAAGGTACAAAATAAGCCAAAATCTTTTTGAAGTCCCTCTGTGGTCAAGTTTTACCCAATGTCCAAAATGGTCACGACGACTTATCGACTTGACTCCACCAAAATTCGCCACGTGTCCAAATGAAAGTGCACTTTTGTACTTTTTTTATTATTTGCACGCTTTGTACTTTCATTTGGACACGTGGCTAATTTTGAAGGAGTGTGGAGTCGAGGTGGTCAAGATGACCATTTTGGACATTGAGTTAAAAAGTGACCACAAAGTGGACTTCAAAAAGATTTTGGCTTATTTTTGTACTTTTCTTTTAAATTCCATTGCTTCTTTGTTGAATAAACTTCTTCTAAATTAGAGTTTCGTATACACAAGCTCGATACAACTCATGAGTCCCAAACCCGGACTACTTAACTTGTTTAGTATATTGCTTTGGATGACTCCAAAACAACTATGTATGAAACAAAGCTTGATGCTATCAAGTATGCGGAATTCATTTGGTAACACTTAGAAGAATATAAAAGAGAACAATAATAATGCAATGGACAAAGTATTAACCAAAGTTAACGCTTCAATATTATTAATCAATAATACGGATACTCTAGCTAGTATCTGGGTATACAACCTTGAAGCTTTACACAGAATGAGATAACTTTAAGTATAACCTATGATCTCCTTTTATAGACTAAGGAGTCCTTTACAAGAAAACTATCTACGCATATCTTCTAATTACATAGAATTTATTTTGTTACAACCTTCACACGCCTTTCCAAAACTAACAAAGAAGATTAACTTGAACTAGCAAGATTAATCGCTATAATTAGCGAGACTAAGTTATTAGTACGCATTAGAACCTGGCAAGATTAACTTATACCTTCAAGACTAAGTGTGAAGATCTTTTATTTCCCAACAAAATTTCAATTAATCAATAAGAATTCTCGATTTTGCCACGTGTTAAAATAGAACAACTTGATTGGTCTAATTTTTTTCTCAATAATAATGATTTAGCAAAGTGATTTTAAAATGATGTAATTCTTTTATTATATAAATACTATATCTTGAACGTTTCTTTTTACAATTCGTAAAAATTAAGTTCTTTATTATAATTTGTAAAAATCTAGTTTTTTATTGAATTTATTGAAATTCAAAAGTTAAAAAAGTTTTTTATAAAATTTATTAAAATTAAGCAGTTTATAAAGGTTATAAAAATCCAACTATTTTGGAAACTTCGCAAAAATTAAAAATACAATTTTTGCGTTAAAGTTACAAATATTCAGTCTTTTTTTAATTAAAAATCGAATTTTTGGAATTATATAAAAATAAAATCATTTTATAAATTTTGTAAAAATCCAGTTTTTTATAAAGGTGATTAAAATCCAGTATTCTTATAAGGTTTCTAAAAAGTTGGATTACAAAACCATTTTCTTTATAAATTTATTATAATCCAATTCTAATAGGTTCAGAAAAACTCAGAATTTTATAAAGTTTATAATAGGGAAATAAAAAAGACTTTTTGATAAGGAGAGTAAATGTGTTGTTAAATACGAGTCATCAAAGGTTAAAAGTAAAATAATTATTGCATTGGAAAACATAAAGAGTCAAAAGGTGGGAAGATGATATTTAAACCAAATGACACATCTCAAAAATAAACATGACATTCGAATGTGGATGTTGAATGTTGAGTTGTTTCGGTCGTTTCAATAGAAAGTAGGTGTCTTATATACCGATGTAGATGCATACTTGAGTGCGAGTATGGGAGACAAGGGAGTGGAGGGCAACGACTAGCAAGCCTATATACGAGTTATAAAGGGAAGATGGCAACAATGCAATTGGATCAATGCATCTAATTAAGAGAAATGATGTTTAAATGGATAACACATGATTATAAACTACCAAAGATAACTCGGTAACATAATATTCATAATTATTGTTCTTCCTTTTTAGACCTTTTTGTGATTAAGTAACTAATAAGGCTTTTTAAGGCTCATTAAAGGGATGTTTGGTAGAGGGAAATGAGAGTGGAGAAATGAAAATAGATTGGATTTCTTTTTTTGTAGTAAAGAGAAATAAAAAGGTGAAGAATTGTAAACAATTGGTAGAGAATTGGTAATGCAAAATTTAACTTGTATTTTCACATCTTTTTATTAGGAAATGGGACGATTCATGATGTGTGTATTAGTTGCAAACAGATTTACGTGTATGTTTCATATAATCAAAATTTATGTTGGAACCTTCTAATAAATGCTTGACAAATGAAAGAAAGGGAATTTCTATTTTAGACAATTTTGATTTTGTAAATAATTATAAGCGCTTGATAAATGATAGTGGATTTTTTTATTATTATTATTTTTCATATTTTTATTGATTTAGGAAGTTATTCAAGTTACAATTTTCTCTTACCTGATTTGCAAGTGTTTTTATTTAATTTTTAGATTAATTTTTGGATGGTATCAAATGTGTTATGTAAATTTCGAGTTTTTTTTTGTTTCTTTTTAAAAAAATAACTATTTTTTCGGATCAAGTTTTTGTTGTTATCGAGCATGATAATTCTTTTGAATTCTCTAGTGATTTCATTTTTCTGAATTTCTATTCTTTAATTGATTTCATTTTTCTAAATTACTCTTGACCAAACGTTCACTTATTTAATGATACAAAACAAAAGAAAAGCATGTAATGCTCCATATCAGACCCAAATCTCCAAATGAGTTGTAAGGCTAGACACAATGGTGACAATTTCTCTCATCGTCACACCATCATTCGGCACATCATCGCTCCTCTCACCTTTCAGCTACAATGATCACCACTCCTTTCACCGCTATTAAAAATACTTATTTTATATAAACACACCTCATAAAATACTTCACACAAACTCACAAAGCAAATAAATATAAATAAAAACACCACGTAGGCTTATAAATTACCTGGTACCCAAGAGACGAGCACACTCACCACTTCTCCTTTTTTCCCTTGGGTCGCGGACGACGAAGGGTCTCTACAGTGGAGGTGGCCCGTGAGCAGCGGAGGCGAGGATTTTTGGATGTATAAATGACACACATTTTTTTATTTTATTTATTTATTTTTTTTGGTGCAAAAAGTGAATTATATTAATATACTCCAATATTGTACAACGCTGATAATATAACTTGTTTTGGGACGGACCCCAAAACGTAACAACATTCAACAAACTATTCTATCGATGTCGGACAAAGCTAAAACCAACCGACAAAACTAAACAAAGATCTCAAAGCAGAGACACGATTCGTAACTCACCTTCAAATCTCCATTCAAGCATTTCATTCAGGCACTTTTGATTCACCTTAATGTGCACCATACCATCTAGCTCCATTTCCAATACTCTTTTCCACCAAAATCATTCAACCTGCTACCACAATGACCAAAGTAGAAGAAGAGATTGGCATCACTAGGCATCCATAACCTCTCCATCACACATTGGAAACCTACTTCATACACTACCCACCAAAGCATACTTACCCATCACACATTGGAAACCTACTTTATGAATCTGAATAAGCTTGTTGTCTAGAAAGTTTGTCAAAACAGAATTCAATTACCTAACAAAGGCCTATCGGGAAACTGTCATTGAGGCTTAAAAGAGAAACAACTTAGAGAAATCCAAGATATAAGGCCATCAATGCATAGTAGCATTAATCATAGACTACAAGATGTGTAAAATAAAGATCAGAGTCTATATTTTTAAAAACCATTTAAATTGCAGGCACATATGAGCATCAATCCTGCATAGACCATGAGAGTTGCTGGATAACAACAAACTACCCTATATAAATGACAGATATTGCGATACAGTCTAAACAAGACCCTCTACTGTGAGACTGTGAGTAGTTTAAGAGGTAAGTTAAGTTTTATTAATGGTTAAAAACAAACGATCCCAGTTGCAAGAAAACACGATAGTTGACAATTAAAAAAGGTTCTCCTCCGGGTTTGGTCTCGTAGTTTTTGAGTTTTATTTTCGGGTTCCTTCTCTTTAATCACCTTGTTTTGAGAGGAGGGATGCCGTTTATTTGTAAAATTTTATTTTTATGGTTATATATTGTTGCCTTTCCAAAAAAAAATTAAAAAAGGTTTTAAAATGTTGTGTCCGAGTAGTTTTATTTGTCTTGTTTGAAAACATAACTTGAAAACGATATGTAACTGTACAAATTCCACGTAGAAGCAAAGCACTATACTAGTAACTTTTTTATTTTAGGAAAACGATTATATTTGAAAACATATATCTACTTCGGATCGAGATTCATATTTTTAAAGAAAGCTATTGAATAATCCAGTTTAACTTTATCAATACAAAATCACAAACTGTTAGGTTGCATGTCATCTTAGCTATACGCTAGAGGTGCACAAAAACCGGTTTTTACCGGTTTTCGGTTTTTGGAAAACCGGTTTTCAAAAAACCGGTTTTTTCAAAAATCAGTTTCGGTTTTTTTCTGTTTTCCGGAATCGGTTTTTTTTTTTTTGTTTTAAAAGTTCGGAATCGGTTTTTTCGGTTTTAAATGTTCGGAATCGGTTTTTTACAGGTTCTGATTTTTTCGGTTTTAAATGTTCGAATCCGTTTTTTTTTTTGGTATTTTACCGGTTCGTTTTTTTTCGGAATTTAAAACATTTAATACTAATACATTTCGAATATAATTATAACTTTTATTTAAACAATACAATTATACAACTAAAACTATAAAATACTAATACATTTCGAATACAATCATAACTTTTATTTAAACAATACAATTATAGAACTAACTATATATAAATACTAATACATTTCGAGCTTTGGCATGGCCATCACCCAAAACATATTAGTGTACTCAAGATATCGAGCGGCAAGATCATTATCACCCGCAGATACTCAAGAAATTAAATCCTCCCAAACTTCTTCTACATCTAACTCTTCAACATCAAATGGTTCAAATTCACCTTCATCTAATTCGGTAGTCGGAGGTGATATCCCTATTTCATCTTCTTCAATTGCTATAGTTTCTTCAACTTCTTCAATCGAACCTTCCAACGATGTTACATGTTGTACCTTATCTACTCCGTCCATATAATCTTTCAAACATACACATACTTCCACGGATTCGGGGCTTAGTTTTGTGCTTTTTTCCGATATAATTCTACCACTATGAGAAAAGGCCGATTCGGAATCTACCGTCGAAGCTTGGACGCTAATAAGTCACGAGCCATAGCGGATAAAATTGAAATTGATTTCCTTTCTTTCCACCAAGCCAAAATGTCAAAGTTTGCAAACCTTGGGACTTAAAGTTGTTAAAAGTTTGTAGCCATATATTGTCCCAACTCGCTTGTTTGGGCCGATGATCGCTGACGCTTTGTAAGCGTCTTCACGTAAAAGTATTATAAAGGTTTATGTTAATGTCCCTTGTCATTTGAGACTAACTGCACGCATTGGGTCGAGAATTGGGTTTGGTTGTTGACCATATTTTGTTGCATAAATTTCAAATAATTTTTAAAATAATCATTAAATTTAAAATTTTGAGATTCTATAGTTGGGATCTTCACCGCCTAACCCAAAGGATAAGTCTAAATTTTTCATTATTCTTCTTATTAAAGTTTTACGCCCCAACATTTAAACATGGATTAAGTCGCGGAACAAGTATAAACCAAAGGTAAACTAGCAAAATATTTTATAAATCTCTTTTTATAACTTTAACCATTCTTCTAAACATTTGAGTAGGTGAGTCTTTAATTGCCTAATTTTTCCGTCATAGCATAAATTTGATTTAAAACTAATGGGCTAGTTGGGTAATAAACACCGATACTATAGTTGTTGCCTCTTTAAAACTTGTAAAAAAATAGTTAAAGCATTTAGTCGATCCCAATCTTGGTCATCTATCGAAGTGGGCGGTTTTTTCAACAAGTAATTCATTAAAAGCATGTAAAGTATTACGTTGTCGTAATATATTTTCAAACATAATGCAAGTAGAATTCCACCTAGTATTATTATCAAAGGCCGGTCCTAAGGGTGTTTCACCACATTGTTTACGAAAACGTTTATAGTTCATTTGTCGTTCATTGCTCGAGCGATATATATTTGTTAACATACCCCTAAATCTCAAACGTAAACTCTCACATATTTTTAATGCCGCTTGCACGGATAAATTTATAACATGAGCAACACAACGGGAATGAAAAAAAGCACCATCTAAAATGGGTTTTATACGTAATTTTAACAATTCCATAGCTCTAGTATTATTAGATGCATTATCTAGTGAAATCGTAAAAACTTTATCATCTAAATTATATTCAATCAAAGTGTCATGTAAAATTTTTCTTAAATTAGATCCCGTATGAGGATAACCAAATAGTTTAAAAGCAATTGTCCGCTTATTAATAACTAAGATTCGGGATTAAACCAATGAGCCGAATGGCGAGATAAGAATTTCTTAACCATGTGGTGCGGTCCAAACATCCGTAGTTAAAGAAACACCATATTTATAATCACGAAACCATCAATAATATTTTTTTTGCCGTTTCCCATACTTTAAAAGCATCACTTCTAAGTTTAATACGACTTACTTGTTTATACCATGAGTCTAGCCTCTTTTTATGATGGTAGTAAGCTTGGCGTTGTCAAGAGGTTGAATGGATAAGTATGTTGAATGACCCACCCCGCAAAATCTCTTTGAAGCGCATCATTATCATATATACAAATTTGACCATCCTCACCAATAGTACCATCCGACGTTTGAGGTACCGCGGTACATTTGGTTATATGACCCCTTAGTGTAGTGTTAGCCCTGGAAGCATAAAAGTTTTCAAATTTTTTGCAACGCGCATTTTCCGTCCCATCCTTCATAATACACAAATCCATATTAGACCAAACATCGCCTTTTCGTGTAGTTGGTTTAACAACCACAACATCATCTTTTGTGTAATGTTTTCGTGACCGGGAAGATCCAACGGAGGGATTAGTGGAAGCTTGTGATTGTGATTGTGAGTTTTCCATTATAAAGAAATTAGAGAGATTTGATGTGTTTTAAACCTCAACCCAATACACATATTTATAATACAAGTTCATGCTTCAAAAAAACTCAAAAAAAAATTAAAAAAAAAAAAAAAAAAAAAAAAAACGGTAACAAAGTCCATTCCAACGGCCATCGTAACGATTTCAGAATTTAGTTTTGAAAACCTAGAAAATCGTGAAAACCGGTCAAACCAGTCAACACCGGTTTTGAATTCAACGGCTCGATGTTGACTTTATGACCGGTTTTCAAAACCGGTTTGACCGATATTAATTCCAACGGTTATATTTGACTTCATACCGACCGGTTTCAAAAAATCGGTTTAATCGGTTTGAAAACCGGTTTTACTGAGTTGAGCGGTAAAAACCGGTCGGATGGAAAAACTGAAAACTGGTAAAACCGGTTCGGTTTTAGAAAACCGGTTTCGGTTAAAGAAAAACCAGTTTTTGTCGGTTTTTTAAAAAACCGGTTGGGAGTTGCACCTCTACTATACGCGTATGATCATACATATTCGTGTATCACAAGGCTAACTGCAAGACTAAAATCTGAAATTAAACAAACAATAGTTACCAACAAACTATCCCTTTTAGAAATTAAAGTATCAAACCATATATCCATCGATTTTTTTGTCAAAATACATGCCTATACTTGGGAAGTTGGGTTACCTTTTGCTCACTCCAACCAACAAAATATCCATTCTTTCTTTAGCAACATTAAGCCCACATAAGCCCACAAGACCAAACATACTGTTCTAGCATAGTTCACATATTCTTGACGTCTATAAATAACACCCTCTTTCACAACACACAACCACAAACAACCACCAACCATGGCTTCATCATACTTTCTCACCACCCTCCTAATCCTTCTCCCACTCACCTCGGCCAACATGATCCTCACAGTCGTAAACCACTGCCCATTCACTGTCTGGCCCGCGATCCAGCCTAACGCTGGCCATCCCGTCCTCGAAAAGGGTGGGTTCGCCCTTAACACCAACACCCACAGATCCTTCCCCGCCCCAACTACACACTGGTCGGGCCGCATCTGGGCCCGAACAGGGTGCACACACCAAAACAACCAGTTCACTTGCCAGACTGGCGACTGTGGCGCCAGACTCGAATGCAACGGTCTTGGAGGCGCCACACCCGCCACTCTGGCACAGTTTAGTCTCCATCACTCCCACACTGACCAATCTTCCTACGCTGTCAGCCTAGTAGATGGTTTCAATGTTCCTATGACAGTTACACCGCATGAAGGCAAAGGTGTCTGTCCTGTTGTCGGGTGTAAAGCTGATTTGTTAGCGACGTGTCCTTGGTCGTTGCAAAAGCATGCAGATGGGAAAGTGATTGCTTGTAAAAGTGGCTGTGAAGCGTTTAATACTGATGAGCTTTGTTGTAGGGGACATTTTAATAATGCTGCCACGTGTAAAGGATCTAAATGGTCTGATTTCTTTAAGAAAGCGTGCCCTGCTACGTTTGCTTTTGCTCATGATAGTCCGTCGCTAACACATGAGTGTTCGTCGCCTAAGGAGTTGAAAGTTATTTTCTGTCACCCTTGATTAGTTTTAGCGACTAAGTTTAAGGGTCAGGAAGAATAAATAGTTTAGTTTGATGATTTTAGTGGTATCATGTAGTTGTTGATGTTGGTGCATGTGATTTGTATTTGGAGTTGTAATATTTTATGGAATCTTAGTTATATAATGGTCGTTCTTGGAATTGTGAAATGTGAAATCAAGTCTAATAAATTAATACTCCGTACTCTGATTCATTTAAAAACCTAAATTCAATATCAAAATCGTATAACGTTAGTTCGAAATACGGAGTATGAAGTTTGGTCTGAATGGTCGACGTTAATTGTACTCTGATTTAGATCTACAAATATTACAAAACAAATAATTTGTTTGGTGGTTTCAGTTGGAGCCCCACAGCAAGAGGCTGACATAAGTCAAATGATATGCATGTCGATACCCCCTTCAAAATCATTCGTAATCATGTTTTTAAAAAGCGCGCGCAACCACCTCGCAAAGGTTTTGCAAAAACGAGGACTTTGCTCACACCATCACATGTGTTTTATCTTGCCGCTTTACGTCACTTTTTTGTAAATTTGATATATATGAAATATGATATAAATATCTAAATAATTTCATATTTTGTGTCGTTTTATGTTATGTCTTATAAACACAAAATCTTCGATTTAACTGCTAAAACGTGAAACTTGATCATTCCGCTTATTTATAACCTTATTCATAATGTGAAATTAAAATTTATTTATAACCAATGTCTGCCTCTCCCTCAGACGATTAAATGATTATATCTTGTTTCTATATCACAGGTAAGACGTGTCTGTTTATCGACGAGTTTGGGTACTAAAAATATACACTTACGAGTTTTATTTACGTAGTAAACTTTCAATTGAGTTGAAAAGTTTTTGTCCCTATACTTTTTTTTTTTTTGAAGCGAATTTATAAAGTCTTTCGTGTCGCGGTTCGACAAATGGCGCCAGACTACGTTGTTTAAACCGGGTCATTGTAGAAAGCTCCCTCGGCGAAACGCTTATTTCAAATACCCGATGTGAAACCCCTACTAATCCGCCCGCAAGACGATTAATTACTGCAGAACCTCGCTTTTCCAAGATTGAACCCAGATTCAAACCTAAACCCCTTCATTAAAGGACTACCTTGAAGGAAAGTCCCTATACTTTATCTTTGCAAAATCACACCTCCCACGTTCATAAAGATATCATAAACGTGTAAAGAAATATAATAAAGAGAACGCAAGAATCGAAAACGTTTTGGACACAAGTGCTATTTTCCTCACATGAAAAGAACGACTCGGTGCGTATAATCGACCAATGTGGTCCCACAGCAATGCCTCGATCTGCACGTTTATTTTTCATAGGGAGAACACTATTGCTCGTAATGTGAGTTTGCAAAGGGTTTTTTATCTTGTCTTGCAAAAAGACAAAGATAAGAAAGAAAAAAATCTACTTAACCCACGTAAAACGACTCAAGAATTATAAACAATGTATTTTGTGGGTCCCCAAGACTCAGATATCTTTTTTTTTTCTTATCTTGCCTCAGACACAAGATAAAAACCTCGCAAAAATAGTACAGTAAACCATTTTAGAGCTAATTTTATTTCCACATTTAGTTATTTAGTTGTGATGTTATTGAACTTATATAAAAACCACTATGTACGTCTCATGCATGTAGAACTTTTGGATAACAAATTTTAACCTAACTTGTGTAAATAGTTTTTATATTTTATCAATAAACACTATGCAATTTAATTATTCCAAAGGGTGTGTAATATTAGAGCATCTAATGTGTTTACGTATTACAGAACACTTGAGGTCAACACACTGCAAGGGTTTGTATGGCAGGATTTGGAGGGTTGGGCATCTCAAGTTGTGCTTGTGTGGGATATGTGTTTTGGCGAAGAAGTAAGCGGTGATCACGGTGAAAACATGATACAGTGTTAGGAATTAGAAAATTCCATAGTGAAGTGTCGGTCACCCAAAATGTTATCTAGCATAAGCTAGCTCGTAGACTTGTAGTTATTTACGTTGTTTAGTAGTTTATTTAGTTAGTTATTAGTCTAGTTTAGCATAGTGCAACACCGTGGAGGAAGGACGGCCTTAACCCATGTGATCCCCGATCCACGTGCCGTTGGGAGGTCGTGTATTGTGTAGAGAATACCCCTTCCATCCATGGAAGGGTAGTAATCGATAACAAAACAAATGGAGATCGATAAAAGTTTCTTGTATTACAAATCAAAGGATACAAGATGAGTAGTGTTGTGTACAAAATAGATAATTACAAATGGGGGATAAGCCCTTATTTATACTAGTGCTTATTGGATTCTAGAAGATTCTAATACAAATATCTTAGATTTTCCTATAAGCTAATATCTAGCTTATTCTAGATTATTCTACCAAAGTATCTAGCTTATTTCTAGATTATTCTTAAAGTATCTAGCTTATTTCTAGATTATTCTTAGTAAATATCTTTTAGACCAAAATTACTAAACTACCCTTAGGACTAACAGTCAAACATCTAACAATCTCCACCTTGACTTTAGCTCCTAAGTAGCGCCATATTTCCAATTATCAATATTGAGCAAATTATCTAATATTTCATACTTTGTGTAAACCTCTAGCAAGAACACCTTCTCTCTCAACTAACTCTCTAACTATGGCAAACATGTATTTTGATCATCCAAGACCACCCGAATCATCAACACAATAAATATTACGATCCTACAATTGGTACCAGAGCCAAGGTTATTGTGTTGTGTTGATTTGTGTGGTTTCACATCATGGTTATGTGGTTTTTGAATCATGTTCAAAACTGTTTTTGTACTATTTTTTGGGGTCGTAAAACATGTTTTTCCAATTCTTATGATAAACAGTTTTGAACAATATCTTTTTATGTATCTTTTTTGGTTTCATTAAGTCATATGGTCTTTTCCTGCTTTCAATATCCTGTCTTGTGTCATATGTCCAAAACAGCATTTTTGTGACTTGTTTCTTTGTACCAGCGTTGAATGGTATCTTGGTCAAACATGGCCAAACCGGTATGGTTTTAATGGTCAAACCGGGTCATTTCATCATTTACCTTGATCTTTGTCACGTTTTTACGGTGTCTTTGAATATGGTCAAAACTCGCAGGAATATCATATTAGCGACTTGGCCTCATATTTGTCCGTATTCTTTGGTTCTCTGTAGCGACTTGGTTATTCGTTGACTTTCTTGAAAGTCAATAGCGAGTTATGTATAAAGCTAAATAGCGACTTAATCGAAAATGACCTAGCGACTTGCTTTTGAGCATGGCGACTTTGCTGAGCATAGCGAGTTGTGTGACCTAAATGACCTAGCGACTTATATTGATAAGTTAGCGACTTGTGTCTAAATCTGAAATAGCAACTTGACTCATGTTTTGTAGACCTAGCGACTTATCAGTTTTGGGTAGCGATTTAGCTAGCAACTTGACAGAAAATGAACTGAATGAAGAAGATGTTTTTTGACCATAGACCATGACTCAACAACTTCACCTTATACCAAAACAAACTGACCTCTGTTTTTGTATAAAACATCAGTCCAAGGAGTTATTTTGTAAACTTAAATTCAAAACCCACTCCAACATCTCAACACTTCATCTACTCTACCACATCTATTCGAAAACTGAAAAACATATAAGATCTCAGATATCCCTTTCATGTTTTAAGTGATTTATCATGATCTTTATAAGATCAAATACACGAAAGACAATCCATCATTGATCCAAGAAAACATCTTTGTTGCTTTTCGAACTTTAAAGTAAAAATAATAACAAACATGTTATCCCTTTTACTCATGATTCGGTTTTAATTAAAACAACACATCGGTTATAAACCTACCGAGACTCATCTATGAATCTCGATGCAAACCTTCGCCATCCCATGCGGTGTGATGTCGATTGAAGCCATCTCTGGCATACTACTTTGGAACCCGTCATCGCCCAAGCCATCCCATGGCGATCTCATTTTGAGATTTTATGATGAAATGAATCGGAGATAAATGATGTGGTGGCTGAATTTTTGTTGAAAGTTTTTTTTTCTAGACTGAGTATAGGTGGCGAGTTGTTTGTGAGAATAAAAGTGGCGGATTAAATGTGAGATTTGTTAGGGTTTGGATGAAAAAGTTTTTTTTGAGAAGCAGATTTGGGTGTGGAGAAATATTTGGAGAGAGGCGGATACTAAGAGTATTTTTAGGGTTGAGTTATGTGTGATATTGTGTGGTTATATACCGAAATGTTAGGGTATGTCATGATTTAGTTCGGGTTTGATATTCGATTGGTAATGGGCTTATCATGCTTGTTATTTGCAAATGGGCCTAATATTTGAATTGGTGATACTATGCTTGGGCAGTGATAATACTTATTGGGCAAGGAATGGAGGTGCCAAATTGGTCAAGTACTTCAAATTGTTGTGTGACATTTTGGATATGCAATCTCAAATGGGTATTTCAGTTGAACGCTTGGGGCATTAAATTGTGTTCATTATGATGTTTGATTATGTGTTTGATATGTGCTTTCATTATATCATGTGCAATCACAAATCAGGGCCAAAGTTGAATTTTTGCATTAAATGAACCATGTCGTTCTGTGCTTAATTGGATCGGGTTGTGAGACTTTGGATATATTTATTGACCGAGGCATTCGTTGGATTTCGGTACATGATTGTGAATTTGGTTTATGGGATCTGATTATGAGATTTGAGTAGGTGATTTAATGATGATGAGATTGGGTATGATGATGACATATTTATGATATGGGATTTGATACGTTGGGTTATACATTTTCACGAAAAATATTATGTCACGGCTTGAAGGGTTTATTGAAAATGTTGACTACGGGGTTGTTTGGACGATATTTCTCACTGGATTTTGAAGTTAGGTTTTTCCGGGCTCGTTTGCTTATTTTCGTTTTCTTTCTTTCTACCCTTCCGCGAAGATGACTTGTTTGGGCGTTTATTGAGTGTGATAAAGACTTGGACATTTAATTACGTTTGTGATTCTTTCTCGCTTAACCCACAACGTAACTATCACTTGATGTCTCACTCGAGTTGAGAATGTCAAGAGGTTTTGAACATTGGGTACACGTTTTTTTCACAAGGATTCGTACAAGTTTAAGTAACAAATCTGGGGAATACTACTTCATGATCAAGTTTGGTATATCGGGTTTACTTCTCCATGTGGTCACTACAACTGCCGACAGAATGCGTGAATGATGTGTTTACCAAAGTGTTGATTCGATGGTTGATGATGTTGGATATTGAACCATTGATGAACCGCTGCATGTTCCCTTAAAACAGATATTCACCGAAACCAAAACTGTCATAACACGTTCAAGCTGACATTGTTTACGGTTTTGTCTTGATTTTGTAAAATCCGCGAAAGAAACAATTTCTCGGTTTAAATCATAGACTTGTAAAATCCCGTGACAATGGAAACATCCTGGTAATAGTAAAGTGCATTTCCGGATCTATCTTACGGTTTATTCTTGGTCTTGTAAAATCCAGCGAAAGAATCTATTTTTCGGTTTAAACCATAGAGTTGTAAAATCCGTAATGATGGAACCATCACGGAGAAAAGGAAAGTGTATTTCGAGATCTTATCGTCTTTGGTGCTACTGATTTTGTTTGAAGAAGGGATAAAGGGTGTACTTCATGAATTGGGTGTGTGTTTGGTTGTCTTCATGGCGGTTTGGTTATTACATGGTTTTACGGGGTTACGTGCTTTTAACCATGGTGGGATGAAACCATTATCAAAGTTCATTTTAATTCAAAGAAGGCTAGATTTGAGTAGTTCGGAAGATGTGACAAGCGTTAATTGATATTATTTATTTGAGGTTGAAGTGAAATATCACGGACGAGTGTACTTAGTATCTGAAGGTATCGGGGATGGATGGATGAAGATTCTTCATGATCCTTGTTCGAACTTATTATCAAAAAACGAAGATTTGGAAATCTAGTTATTATTGGGTGTCTTTTACTTTTTCTTTTACCACTTGGGGGAATTGGGCTCTTATCACCTCAAAATAACTATCACTTAAAGGAGTTACGTTGTAGTGCTCAGTGTCACATTCAATTGTGGATTTTCAAGAGGTGATGTACGTCTTATACTTGATGGTTGGTTGGATGAAGAGTATAGAGTACTTAGAGATTCAATGGAGCATGAAGTCTCGGCACCGCTCTTTGTTACATATGTGCAAGTTTAAGTCACGAGTTCGGGTTAGCTTACTTCAGAGTCAAATTCATCATATTGGGTTTTCTCCATCAGTTGTCACAACAAAGAGCCTACTGAATGATAATGGTGGTTGATTACATGTTTTGCTAAGAGAGCTGAAAAGAGAGATTATGGCGTTTGAACACTACGGTTCAAGCCTCGTTCCTCAAAGAAAAGAAAAGTGTGCGTGTCGGTCGCTTTATCTTACGAAGAGAAATCTTCTTAATTATGACCATTCTCATCAACATGCTTCATACTTTTTCCATGCGCTTGGGTCATCAAGTGAACCAGACTCTTGTTGATTGTTTTACGATTCTACTTTCTCAACTATAATGACGATGGCGACATCTGTGGCCGATTTTGCGGGGAGAAGTGTGAATAGACTACATTTGGATAATGTTCACTTGTTTAATCAAGAATGGCATCTCCGTATGCAATTCTTGAGGGGAAAAGTGTGATTTTTTGCATTGTTGATTGTTATTAGAGAATATAAATGGTCATACGGCTCTAAACTCATGTAAGAACCGAGCCTCTTCTTATCGGGTCATCTTCACATGGAGTTTTCTCTTCTAAGAGCCGTTGGTTGACATCTTCACTCGGATTGATGAGTTTATCGACAAAGTGCTTCGGTTAATGCTTCACATATACATCAACATGATGATTCGAACAATCTCTCTGTTCTTGTTTGATGTGATTGGTTGTTTGGTGTTACCATCTTATGTGTTCGTTGCGGCACGATTCTTTGATTTCCTTGATGAACATCTTTATGTTCTTGTTTGATTGGGAGGATTTTAGTTAAGGGTTTGCAAGATGTAAGTTGATTGGGATGCTTTTTGGTGATGTTCTTGTTTTGGTGAGTTGAAGATGTTAACTATCTATTCCCAATGGACAATCTTGAAGAAGGTCGAGTCTTGATCGGTTCTACATTCTGCTACATGTTAGAAGACTAAAGGCGAGTTGCATTTGATTATCTAAAGACTTCTTCTTAATCGGGCATTTATCAAGCAGATTGTCGGTTTAGGGAGAGCACTAATTGGGGAGTTGAAATGCCAAATTTAATCCTAATTAGACTTGCTCACGTTATTCTTGACAAGTTGATTCTCACACATCCGAGCTAATGATGTTCTTCTCAAAATATTTCTAGTATCTTGACTTACAAAGAGTTGTTGATTACGAAGTGTCAAAACCGAGAAGGAGTAAGGAGATAAGCACCTAAGCGAGTAAACTTGATGAACTTAATACTTCTAAGTAATTGAAGATACCGGGAAGACAAATGTTATTACAGCGAGAGAAACTCAAGGTTTGACTCATGACGAGTAAACTTGATGAACTTAATTCTTCCAAGTGATTGAAGATATCCGGGAAAACAAATGTCATGACCGAGAGAAACTCAAGGTTTTACTCATTAAGGCGTTTAGTGTTAGTATTTCATCTACGTGGGGAAGTGATGTTAGAAAAAGTTTCTAAAGATAAAGAGGTACACTAGTGTGTGGTGATTTCGATGGTATCGCAATGATCGGGAGAGAGATTGTGTACATTGGGATGCTCAATTTGTTTCACTGAGTGCTTAATCAATGATTCGAGATATAATCACTTATTAGGTGTTGACATCCATGAGATTGTCACCCGAGAGATAATCGGCGACTTGGCTTGCTTCTTCAATGTTATTAGTTATTCATTCCTTGTGTATTGGTATACTTGGATACTTGAGCTTCATACACATTCATCGGGGACGAAAGATGTGAACATAGGGAGGTGTTCTACATTACCCTCTTGATGTGTATTCGGAGAGTTCTTGGATATTGGTGTACTTGGTCCTTGAGCTTCATACACGTTCATCGGGAAGAAAAATGTGAACATGGGAAGGTGTTCTTCATTCCCTCATGAAGTGTATTCGGAGAGTTCTTGAGCATTATACTAAGAGATGACCGCATCTTTTCAACTACATGGGGGAAGTGTTCTCTTGACACCTTTTGGAATGGATTGCTTCAGACTTCAGTGGAAAAGAAATTTGAGAAGATTATTTATGAGTGGGATGATACGTTGATGTTCTTCTTGTTGATGATATAACCCCGAATGGAGATCCTCGATTATCATTCTTAAATGGAGCAGCGGGATTTATGATAATGGCGTGCTTCCTTGTGCACTGGTTAAAGCAAGCTTGAAATAGAGCTTGAATCTGCTCATCTTAAGGATTTTCGGTTTGGGGGAAGTTTGCGAGTCTCACTTCGGATGGTTCAATTTCTCACTATTCAAGAGCATGGAAGCTTTGGTGGTGAATGTTTAAGAGATGATGACTTCCATCTTCTACAAGGTCGTTTCGATATCCTTATCTCGGTACTCGTATCATCATCTTCTTTTACTATATCATCTTCTCTATCTTTGTATATATTTTTAAAAGCAAAATACAAAATATAAAACCGGAAAAACCAAATACAAAAATAGAAAACCTCAAAAGAAAATAAAAATATAAAACCTTCAAAAATCCATAAAAATCGAAAATTTCAAAATACCAAAATATGTTTTCTAAAGACATGTCTTACGGTATCGATAACATCTGGTTCTTAGAAATGTCATTCAATAATGGCACGGGACTTTAGATGAAGTTCGAGCGAGAAGGTGTAAATATTCTTTTCTAAACATGTCACAAAACTATGGCTTACGATTATTTCGATTTTAACCCGGATTCAAAAATGGCTTATAGTTATTTGATCAGTAACCGGGCTTCAAAAATGGCTTGCGATTATTTCAAAGTGACCCGTGCTAAAACTATGGCTTGCTATTATTTTAGATAGCAACCCGCTCTTCAAGAAAGGAAGCTGTTGCGCTAAACCAATTTTCAAATATTTCGTGCACTTATCCTAAAACTAAATGAGGAAAGTATGTCGAAGGGCCTGTTGTTCCTACACAAATGTTTTTCCGTCTATAATTCTTCAGAAAAATATTTGTTGTGTTCAAAATGGTGGTAAATGAGTTGCAAAACCAATCGGTTCGAGTTTTCATAAAAATTGAAAACTCAATCAATGACTTCGGTAGCTTTTAATCTCTTAGAAATTAAGTCATTGATTGAGGGAGAATGTTTTCAAATCTATATCATCTAACGAGCTTTCTTAATTATCCTCGTGCTTAATTAAAAATGATATTTGCACGTGTCGAAGGACTAGGAATTTAGGATATGATTGTTAGGTTTAGATGATTATAGTTTGATTAACACATAAACCCCATACCTTATATGATCCGATTGTTATGTTGAATTGACTTTAATTAGTCGATTCTTTGTTATGGGTGATGTCGACCACCATATATTTGTATGTGTGTTCACTAACGTATGCGGTATATTGGTATATAAGAATGTTCCCGATCCGGATCCCACTATTAAAGATGATTGGATGCCAAAAGGAAGGGTAACTATTTCTTGGGTTGACAAATGAAGAAGCGGAGCTTAATTGGACTTCTATGGAGAGTTGGCATAAATGCAGCGTAAGAGGTCTCCTTGCATCGCAGATGGTTTTGTTCTAAGTGATTGAAGAAGCGGAGCTTAATTTGACCTAAGTTGGCATTCAAATGCAACGTAAGAAGAATTCTCACTTGCATCGGCAGATGGTTTTCTTCCAAACCCTACAAAGAACAACAACAAAAGCGGCTCAACCACCTAACGAATCTTTGTGCGGGATACCATTTTAAACAATTTTGAGTAAATTGAATTAAATTGTTTTGAAAATGGAAAAATGTTGTTTTGAAAATATATTGGACTAAATTTTGAAAATCACCGGACTTCATTTTATCAAAACTTAAGTCACTCAATTATCGACTTCGGTCATCGATTGAGGGGGAGAGTGATTTAAAATAAATTATTTTCAATCAATATTGCTTCATAAAAGTCCGGATTGTACAATATAAGTGGTGATCTAAAGATTTAATGTTATGTCATGGTATGATTTTTTCTTGAGAATCAAGGTCTTTCAAAATGAAATTTTTTCTGTTCTTGTTTGATTGTGAAATTGTTTTGTTTTACTTAAAAGATCTCTTAAAACTATCATACGACACTAACAATCTTTAATGTCTTAAAATGGTCCTTATCATCATCTTTCAAAATTGAATCTTGCACGTCTTTCCCCAAATTTTCTAAATGATTTAAATCGGTTGGGATCACAAATCTCAAATGGTTTGATATTTACGATCGGGGTAGAGATCGTGATTTAAATCTCAAATCTGTTTTAAATGGAATTGGTTTTAGTCCTTTAAAGGCACTCCGCCTCCATGTGCCAAACGATTTCAATATACATAATGCACATGTTGAGGAGGAGGATTTATCCAAAACCGGATGAGTATTTAAACAAGGCCACATTTTCTCCCATGTTTTCTAAATCTAATTAAATCACTTGGGATCCAAAATCTCAAAGGGTTTGATATTTTTGATCGGGGAGAATTTGTGATTTAATAATGAAATTTGATAAAGGTGATCGTTTGATTTAATTGTGCAGTGCTCTCTCATATGTGCTAAACGCTTTCGAATCTCGAAGCACATTTGAGGAGGAGCATAACTATCGAGTACAAAACTTTTTAAGTTATTTATAAAGTACATTGATTGAGTTATCAAATGGTTTTCTTAAATGGCTTTTGTGTTCGTGGATGTGCTTCAAAAGAACTCTTGCCTCTATGTGTTAAAATGATTTCTCTATCCTATGCACATATTGAGGGGAGAATTTACCAAAGAAAATCAAATGGCTTTTCTATGAAAATTGTGATCAAAGAAAATATTTCAAAGTCCTCTTGCCTCCATGTGCTAAAAATTTCTAAATCATATGCACATGTTGAGGGAGGTTTTCTAAATGATCAAAACTATTAAGGTACAAAATGCTTTGATCTCGTATCACAAGTACCTTGATTGTTTTTCCAAATGATTTTCGATTGGTTTCATGAAAGAATGAACTGTACCAAAAGACCGACCAATTTACTTTATGCATGGTGTTATAAGGATTGTTAGGTTAGGTATTAGTTCCCACGATCCGCTAAAACCGGAGGGATCTACCTAGGACAATACACTAGATAGTGTAGAGTCTTTAGGTATGATGAAAAAAGGAAAAGTGAGATATGGGAAGAGTGCGGACTAAGAGCGAGCTAATCTTGGAATAAATCCAACAAGGTTCTAGTGATGAAGTCTCGGTAAGCTTGAAGGGGTTGAAGAATGAAAAGAATTGAATGTGAAAAGGGTGAAAAAAATAGCCTCAATAATTCAACCTTAGGGCGATGACGGGTTCAATACATATACTCTTGGTGGTTACTAAGGTAGCGGTATTGAAGACAAGACGTCATGGACCCGGTGACCTTTGACTACAACTTCCCAAGCCACTCAAGTTCCTCTTAAAGGGCTTGTTTCATTCTCACGGGAACCGACATAATCTATCGAATTTCTCTTAGAGATGGTTGATATTGAAGTAGGAGACCTCTCCCTAGTCTCAAGACAGAACCAAAAGTGCACTAATTGAGTCTAGAGCCAAGAGATCATCCACAATATCTCGTTAGGACACTATATTAATGAAGACTTGCTTTTTTCACACAATGTGGAAAGTAAGTTTATATATTAAGAGTCCTCGCATTATCCTTGTGGTATTGCCGAACATCCGAGTGGTATGTAAAAGTATTCACGATGAAGATGGAAATCCTTCTAGAGCCAACATCAAACGAGCTCTTGGTGGGTGACATGTGAGATTTTTCAAAAGATCAAGCTTGTGACAACGGATAGAAACAATGGGAGATTCATTCTTGAATCAACCTTGGTCGAGAATGGAATTGACGAATACTTTTGGAAAAACCGTTCGATGTGCAAAACTTCTTTTCTCTAGCACGTCGAATGTGTACTTATGTTTTCAAACTCAAAAAGTATCTCTGATTGAAAAAATACTTTTAGAAAACCGTTCGATGTGCGAATCTCTTCTTTTCACTAGCACATCGAATGTGTACTCATTCTCTAATACAAAAGTATTTTGTTTGAAAATTGATCTTCTCATGAAACCTTCGTTGTATTGCAAAACTCTTTCTTCTAAGCAATACGCGATTGTTTTCAAATCATTTTCATCAATCGGTGAATCTCAATTATTGGTTCACTCGGCTCCGTGTTGTCTTCTTTGAGGCGCTCGGTTTGAGAACAACTAGAGCAATTGCGAAACCTGTCAAGGAGATTCTTAGGAATCCTACACGATCACGAGCGGTATTTATCTTGATCAACGAGGAACCGTGGGCGTGTACCTCAATTCAACGAAAGTGGTCAAAGACACTTCGTGTGTTTATTGCTAACTTGTTGTTTGCGGTACATTTGACGGTTGCGGTGATCGAAATTGAGGAGTCAATTCAAAGCCGCATGCTCACAACATCCACACTTAATTTGAAGAAATCATGACCGGTGCATATCTACATAACACGGCTCGATATTTCATACTATGCTTATGCTTACTGCGCAAATATCATGAACCGATGAAGGCTTCCGCTACTCGATGGAAAGATGTCATGATTAAAAAGTGTGAGCATGTCGGTCCGAAAGTCACAACTTCACATGTTGGCAACACAATAAAGGGTGATCCGAGATTTAATGTGGTGATGATCTCAAAAGCTCGAAGATCATCAAAGATGTGGATCGATTAAAGGCCTCACTAAAAGTACAAATCAATGCGGACTTTGAAGAATCACTACTAAAGCACAAAGATTGTTGAAATGAAGAATTGAAGTCTACGAGCTCAAGAACAAAGACAAGAATAGAATGCTAGAATTCGAAATGTAAAACATGGGGTGACCTCCCTTAGGGGGAGATTGTTAGGAATTAGAAAATTCCATAGTGAAGTGTCGGTCACCCCAAATGTTATCTAGCATAAGTTAGCTCGTAGACTTGTAGTTATTTACGTTGTTTAGTAGTTTATTTAGTTAGTTATTAGTCTAGTTTAGCATAGTGCAACACCGTGGAGGAAGGACGGGTCTTTACCCACTGTATCCCTGATCCACAGGCCGTTAGGAGGTCGTGTATTGTGTAAGTATAAATACCCCTTCCATCCATGGAAGGGGTAGTGCTTCATTCAATCTAATATTTCATACTTTGTGTAAACCTCTAGCAAGAACACCCTCTCTCTCAACTAACTCTCTAACTATGGCAAACATGTATTTTGATCATCCAAGACCACCCGAATCATCAACACAATAAATATTACGATCCTTCATACAGGAAAAAGAATTAGACCTGAGGCACCAGTAATATGCATCTATTTTTCGTTGTCTCATGATCAGTTCTGTTCGACTTTAGTGCAATCTGATCTTTTGAAGGTTAGTTAGGTTCTTTTTTCAAGTTTCAAAACTGATTATTATGTAGTATCTGTTGGAAATGTATATATTTATAAAAACGTGAATGTTCGGATTCGAACTCGTGATCACGTGATTGCACACATTACGAATGAGAATTAAAGTTAATAATTAATGTTAATTGATTACGATTAATTATTATACAAAACTCGACTAATGATCGTTAAGTATTTAACGGAAAATAACTAGCGACCGTTAAATGTAAAGAGAAGGACTTGTAGTGAAAACTTTTTAAATGGAAAAGATATGAGAATCCCTTTTGGGGCTTATGGTGGTCGGCCATAGGTGGGTTTACACCCAAACCCTAATTTGTTCCCAAAGATTTTGTACACTATATAAACAAAGGTAAGGGTTAATGTTTCTCATAGCTTTTGTGTACACACATTAAACTAATCTTTCTTTTGTCTCTCTCTTGCAAAAATCGGCCACAACATCCTTTTTTAGGGTGTTTGGTTTTGTTTTTCTAAAACAAAGTTTTGTAGATCTAGCAATCTCTTTATTCGTTTGTTAATTCGTATGTACAAGAACATGGTGTAACACACTATTGTTACATCAATTGGTTTGAGTTATAAAACAGTAGGGATAACTCGTTAAACCATTTTGTCACATTCATTGAAGAGATCTAGCTAATTGCAAGAGGTACGTTACAAATTCTTTCAGTTAATTGATTATTGTTATGATTCTAAGTCTTTCGTTGTATACTCTGTGATGTCTATATGATTTTATTGGTTATCATATATCTTAAACTTAACAGTATCAGTGTGGATTTCAAAGGGCCAAGCATTATCAAAAGGTCTAACTTTCCAAGTAATGTCAGAATGGTTCAAGTTTTAGTGTTCAAAGCAAGCAACATAAAGGGTTCAAGTTCAAAAGCAAAGAAAATCGAAATTCAAGTTCAAGTGCAGGCAAAATCAAAGATGCAAGTTCTAAAGCAAGCAAAATATTTAAGTTTAAGCAAAGTTGATTTAATTTTATTTCATCTTCAAAAGTTTATTTTCTCTAGATTTACATGTGTAGTTTTTCTTTTCTACAAAAGCAAGAGTTTTTGCCTCACTCAAGTAGCTTCACTTTATATCTCAATTACTCTGTAATATATTATCCTGTTCCTCGTCAAAGAAAAAGCAATGGTGGGCACCACTGCTTATAAGCGCTTTACTTTCAGTCCATTCCATTTAACTAGGAACGTAAGCGAGCCTGACGAACACGAATCGGGGCTTGTTCGTGTTCGTTCATTTAATTTTAACGGACATATAAGCGAACACGAACGCTTAAACGGACAAAATTTCTTGTTCATGTTCGTTTATTAAGAAAATGAGTTGTTCATGTTCGTTTATGTTCGTTTAATAAGACACTAAACGAACATAAACGATCGAACATATATGAACATAGACAAACAATCATAAACTTTATTAAATTATGCATCTAATATTGTTTTATAAGTGTCGTTTTGTTTAAACAAACAAATTTAAAAATTATACGATTAAAAGATTTGATATACGAACATAAATAAGTAAATGAACATAAACGAACGTTAACGAACGCATAATCGGACGTTCACGAACATAAATAAACGGACGTGACTTTTGTTCATGTTCGTTCATTTAACTAAACGATTGTAAAATATTGTTCATGTTCGTTCATTTAATAAATAAACGAACATAAGCGAACTTTTACCAAACGGTTCATGAAATGTTCATTTGAACGTTCGATTAGTTTCTTCGCCACATTTAACCCAAACCATCAAACGAAACTGCCTTTTAGAAGGCAAGAGGAGTGTTCACTCATCTTACACTTCAGCGGCATATCAACTTTGTCTCTCTCTTTTCTCTTTCACTCACCTTTTCATAGACAAGTCACTCACTTCTACTCACACTTATTTATATTTTTATATTTTTTATTTTTTACTTTACAAAATATATAAACGTAACTAATGAAAATAAAAATACGAACGTATGAAATTAAAACATTACGTAATCCTCGAAATTAAAATAGTACATAAACTACAATTATTAAAAACACAAACATACGAAAGTTAAACATTACACTGCTTCGGGTGTAGTTATAAAGTGTAGTGTGTGTTTTAAAAAATATATTTGGTGGGCATTTATAAGGAGAAAATGGGGTAGTGAGATTTTATTTTATTTTATTTACTCACAAACCAAACGGTAACATTTTGATTTTTAATTGTGCACGCAAATCAACTAGGTGAGTTGCTCACCTTAGTTTGCTTTGAATTGCGAGACTCACTTGTAACTAGAAGATGAGTGCATGGTGCTCGCGAGTGGACAAGGAGATAAGATGACTCATTTGAGTCCTTTGCCGTCCAGCCTTACTTATCATGCTAGCATAACAATAATATACTTTCGGCGTATCAAGTGTTAATTTTTGATTTGACAAACAATTTTTAAAAAATTAAATTATATCACTTATATCTAATAAGATCTCATTTTGCCTTTTGAATATTTTTATTAGTGTAAATTTTAATACAGATATTAATTGCAGGACAAACAAAATAACAATATTATATTGAACACGTAGGAGCAAGGTTTTTTATATCGGGATCTTATCTAAAATCGTTTTCGTCTTTGCAAGATTATATTGTAAAATTAGATCGAAATATTAAGATCCTACTATAGTGTCAATTTTTAATAGAAGTGTAAAATTATGCAAATCTAAATATTAGTATATATATATAAATTACGATCGAATAAGAAGATTCTTAAAATAAGAAGGAATAAGAAGAAGCTATAACCTTAATCCGAGATGCACCGACCTAAATTAGATGCATCCCTATAATCTTAGATGCATTATAACGCACCATAGTGTGTTTTCTAGCTTTTATTCAGATGCATATCATTATATCGGATGAATTTCATGATTCTCTTGTTTTTGTTCCTACTGCGCGTCGAAATCATGAAAATCAATTTGCATCATCTATACATCAAATTAACTTTTGAAACTCAAAATGTTGCATCTATATGAATAGAAATGCATCTAATGAAAGTCGTTGCATCTCAAATGCGTGGTTTTGATCACTTCTCACCTCTTCTTATTTTAATTTACTTCTCGCTGGATCCCTATTCTATATATATATATCATATATCATAAAAATATATGTCAAAGTTATTATTATGAATTATTTAATACAATTACCCTCTCTTTTTGGATATTTTATAAAATTTAATGCATAAATTTATAGGTTTTTAGCTAGTGGTTAGAAAAAAAGTAAGATCGGATTGATCCAGATTTTAAAATTCTATTGTTAAAAAATCGGGATCCTATTATGATTCTATCTCGTAAAGATCCAACGTATGACCGAGATTGTTTTTGTTTCGTAATATCATAAAATCGTAAACTCCTTTTATCATATTCAAGATCTTAAAATCCATTGACAGAACTATTAGTGAACAGAAAAAAGGATTAGGGAAAGAACATAAGTGTTGAAAACTCTCAGACCTTGACAGATCTTTAGCACTCGTGGATCGTTAGTGTTGCCTATGTAATCATAAGCAAACTAATAGACAGTCTCTAACACTTGTATTCTATAGCGGAAAGTAAACACAAGTTGTTATAACTAAGAACACTTAGATCCTCTATGGATCTTTTTGTTCACTGAAACTCTATGTTTCGAATTCGTTATCTATTACAAACTATTTGGTTCCTTTTATAAACAAGGAACCCTAATCTCTTACTACTCAATCGACTAAACATGTTTGCATGCATTTAATGACTAAAACATTAAACAAATATAGAGTAGACTAATAATACCGCCCATGCATCCTTGGGCCGTTCAAAGATAATAATGAGTGAGCATTTAATTCATAGGCGCATCTTGATCTAGTCACTTTCACCCTTCAATAATAACACGGCAATGCTTGTACTCTTGAACAGAATCACCTCTTGATTCGCTTCTCCTTCAAGCGAAACCATCGGCGATTATGGCCAATCCTACTTCACATAATTCCCAACAATCCTCCCTAAGCGGAATTTGACTTGGTTAAGTTCCGGTTTCACGACTGAAAGATCTTTTGATACTTGATACTAGAGGATTGTTTCCACACATCGATGCAAATAACCACTAATAATCTCATTTCTATGATGATCGAGTTTGAAACGCTTGGTCTTTGCGACAACAAATGACATAATGTATGATGAGTGTGTAAATACTCATCATTTTGGTCAAATCTGAGCGAAAGCGTTTAAAATGCTCGAAATGCATCAAAATCTTGAAAATATTCCAAAATTGCATTTATATGTTTCGGATGCAAAATGTTCAAAATCGATGAAAAATGAGCTAAGTTTACATAATTGGCGGTTCGGTCCCCAACTTTCAAAAATGGCAATTTTAGTCCACGGAATTTCAAAGGTTGTGAATTTACCCTGGACATTTTAAATTGAAAATTAACATTTTTAGTCCTTGGGTAATTCTAACTTGTCAAAATTGGTCCTTTTGATAATTTTGGAAAATTACACTTTGGTCCCTGCAGTTTGAATTGTACACAAATTGTCCTTATATTATTTGAGATTTGCGGTTTGGTCCTTGGAATATTTGAAGAATTTCAAATCTAGCCCTTGGGTTATATTTTAATTGCACGAATGGTCCCTCAAAAGCGGTTGTGCAACTTATACCCCTAAGCTACACTTTGGGCCCAGTGTATTATCGATCCAATCCTAAGCCTACCCAAGCCCAACCATTTAACCCGACCCAACCCGGTATAATAAAACCACCACGGTTTGAATATTAAACCGCCTCACAGATGTTACCTCTACCTCTCCCCATCATCACCTTTAGCCTCAAAACCACCCACGCCACCCTTTCCATCATCATCACAACCACCCTCTATCCACCTCACCCCGAGCCAAACGCATGCACCCTCCCGGTTTGTTAAAACTATTTTGGCGTAAATGCATCAAGCGGTCAAAATGATACCTACCGATCCTATGGTCCATATTCTGCTGGGAACTATTCGGAGATGAGAGAAGCTTAGTTTTGGTATAAAAAGGAGGAAGACAGGAGAAGCAAGGGTACTTAGTTTATTTTTTAGAATGTATGTCGTTTTAATCTTAACATGTCTTAAATAGTTCTAAATTGTAATTTCAAGTTGATTTTGTATCAAACTCAGTAGTTTCATTGTATTAAAACTCTTACCAAGTTTCAATTCAAGTGTTAGTTCACCTTTCATATTTTTTTGTCCACTGTTGCAATTTTGAGTTTCAATTGCTTATGTTGAATCTCTAGTGA
Organism: Chrysanthemum lavandulifolium; assembly: GCA_022545495.1. NCBI lineage: Eukaryota > Viridiplantae > Streptophyta > Magnoliopsida > Asterales > Asteraceae > Chrysanthemum > Chrysanthemum lavandulifolium. The sequence continues at coordinate 128,949,734 of CM040241.1, read as the reverse complement.
CTCATTTATAAGCTCATATAAGCATATAAACTTATAATAGCTTTTGTAAGCTTGCATTTAACTTTCATGCAACTTTGAATATTGGTCAACAAAAGTCAAAACGGGGCAAAAATGATGCAGAGATGGATATGGGTTGGTTCAGAGCTGGAATTGGGTTGATTTATAGTCATTTGGGTTGATTTAGATAGGTTAGAGGTTCTGGTTTCATTGGTGGCAAGCCATTGTGGCTAAGGACATTTGTAAGTGTATATTTCAAGTTCTTGCATAATCTGTTTTTGTTGTTACAAATAGTTAAAAGCTGTCCATTAAGTAGTATTTAGGTTATTTAAACTTAGTTTGGTTATTAAAGTAAGTTTGTTCAGTGATTAGATCAGTTTTAGTTGCAAATCATTTGTTTAAAGGTGTGTTTGGATCTACTGTTTAAGCTGTCTTTTAGATTTGTGCAGTGGATAAGGTCTCTTGGTTTATGTTTGTTTAGCTAATATATACTCATTCAAGTCTTAGTTTTGTGCCTGCAAGCTCAAGAAGTCAACATTTCACAAAATCTGTCTCAACTGCCTCACTGTTGTGATTTTGTTAAATCATAATCTTGATTTGTGTTTATATAACTTAGATATAGTTTGCAAAAGCTTCATTTCATCACATTATATCAATATCATCTCACAAATCAGTTGCAAAGTTCACAAAAGTCAAAATGTCTCAACTGCTTTCAAAAGTCCAAAGTTGAAAAAGTGGTTTCATCAATGGGTGATTTTTAATTGAGTCATTATTGGGCTAAATTCAGTGAGATTTGTTGTTTAAAACTTCAATGGTCTCCTTTCTTATCACCATTTTGTGAAATTTTACAATTTTATATAAAACCAAAAAGCTTCTCTTTTAGGTCTAATATACCTGCTTCATGACACTTAGCTTAAGCGAGTTTTCTCGGTTTGTGCAAGCTGCACATGTGGCTCATAAAACTTGTCTAGGGTTGGTATTTGGTTCACAAGTAGTTAGCCGAGTCTTGTTGTGTCTCCATATTTTGTTTTGGTTTCTAGCTTATTTGAGTGCTTATTCTTTGGCTCAAAGTAGACCCAGCTGGCTTGCTTTTAGCTTATTATCTCAAAACATCAAATCGTGTATTCAGCTCAATAGAGGTTAAGGCCTGTTGTTAATTGTTGCATTTGATTACTTTCGTGATTTATAACCACATTTGGGTTTGGTTTTGTTTTTGCTCATTAGCTTATTTAAAGTGCTTATTCTAAAGCACTTGGTATAGCGATTTCAATTTCTTGCAAACAACCTCCTTTTTCCATTTTCCTAGTCTCCTAATATAATTTTAGACTTATCTTGAATTTTTCGATTTTCCAAGTCGAGTTTAGTATTTTTCTTGATTTAATTAGGTTTTAGGCCTTTTTAATTAGCATTTAATGCAAAAATTAAGAAAAGTTTCAAAAAATAATTTTCATTTTCTTAAGTTAAGATAAATATAAAAGCCAAAAAGTATTTTCTAGATTTTTCTTAGTTAAATTTGTATTTTAAATAATTTAATAATTTTTAATAGTTTTAATTCTAGAAAATACAAAATAATCGAGAAAAATGCAAAATAGTTTTGAAAATTCTCTTTTGTTATTTTAGATTTTCCAATTCATGATTTTATTTTTCTAGCTTTAATTCATATTTTCTTGTATTTTAGGTTATTATTTAATAGTTAAAATAGTTTTAATTAATAATAATTAGATAATTAGTTATAAAATTAATTTTCTTTTTCTAAATATTTTCTTTTATTATTAGGTTTGTAAAATATCATTTCATATTTTTAGGATTAATATTGTGTAAGTTTCACATTTTATTTAGACGTTACGTAGTTTTAATTCAGTTTATAAAAACATAAAAACAAAAACATCATTTTAAATATAGTGATAGCGATTATTTAATATTTTTTATCTTTTTAACTTTCTTTAATTTTCATTTAAGCCTCTGTAATTTGTTGGCTTTTTCTATAGTTATAATCATTTCAGATTCCTTTTCTGTTCAAATTTCTCGATCACTATACGTTTGGTGATTCTTCGCATAGCTCGTTGGGACATAACGACCGGGGAAGCCCTATACTCCCCAGATCTTCATTGCATTTGTGCTTAAGCCGTTTTAAGTTTCTTCTGATTTGGCCATTCACGAGTGGTCACTGCGTGAGAAAACTTGGCGGTTTAGCGCGGATCAATGTACATCAATACTTATCGGTTGCATACTATTCTCATCACTTCGGTGTGTGAACTCTGTGAGAGGTGAATCATTGAAAATGATGGATTTGATGTCTCTTTACCAATAACCATCTCTCATGGAGTAGCCAAATGTTTAAGTTCGAAAACTATGGTACCTCGATAACCATCGATTTATAGGCAAACCGAAACCATATAAGCGGATTTGATGTGTCTTTACCTGTGGCCGTTTGCTCGGGACTAGTCAATTCTTAGAATTGGTGAATTGATAACCAAATATGGAGATAGTTGCCTTTACCGCAATCCATATAATTGTGGGCTAGTCAATTCTTGGATTCCAACAAAGAATAGACCATGGTGAATTGATGACCATACAACACTCGACAAGTAAGCATGGGTGGTTGCATACCCTATGATTTTGAGCAAATCATTACGACTATCAACGATTTGATGTGTCTTTACCAAAGTCGTACCCTTTGGACTAGCTAACTCTTTGATATACACAAGGTATATCCGGTGAGTTAAAACCATCAAAAGTGCAACAAAAGCGCAAATGAAAGTAAGTTTTGTTTTTTTTTTTTTTTTTTTTTTTTTTTTAACTAAGAAACTAACAAACAAACAAACAAAACAACATGACAAAACAAAATCGGTACAAATTACAAAGACAATATATATTACCACATTCGAGATGAAGATGCGACAGTGCTTACGAAGTTGAGTCTTGATCAAACCAACGATCGTTCGACATCGGTCTTTCATTCCCCATTTGGATGCGGAGGAATTTCCAACTTCGACACGACATCCTTTCCATAAGTCTCTTGGGCAATGAATACTTTCTTCGGCAAACATGCGGGCATCGTGATTCCACCTTAGTCTCAAGCACATGCACACGAGGAAGAGGATAGAGTCTCCGGGACACAACTCGCCATAAATGTGAGTTCTCCCAAATGGAATGTCTCTCTTGTCGGAAAATGAGAGTTAAACATGACTTGAAGATCTCCTAGTAAGAACATCCCGAGAACCTTGTGGTGAAATGTTGCGATAATGGCGGTAACGAGAGAGTCTGAGAGAAAGCAAGTGCGCCACATCTACCAAATGGAGTATTTCCTCGGCCAAGTATTACATCTTGTTCTCGCCTTTCCTCTTCACTTACCAAGTCCGGACCAAGCTCATCATCTACCGGTAAACCTTTTCCTTTATCGTGAGTCTCCTTAGTACAATAATCATCAGAATATCGATGGTGGGAATCTCGGTAGAAACACCCAGTGCATTTCGGAAGAAACATGTTGTGAGGTGCTTGAGAGAGGACTTGAAGGTTTTGTGTGTTGAAGATTGACCAAGTTCGATGTAACATCCTCCATTGGGGTATCGGCAGATCACGGTTTGACACACTCTTTTCCTTGGATACTTCAGTAGTTGCTTTATTCAAGTAAGATCTCTTTCTCCTTTTGTAAAGAACAGGATCCTTCTCCTTTGAGGATTCTGTAATTACTGATGAAGGATCATTAAGAGACACATCAGCTAACATATCAAGAGACCCAAACTGAGGTTCATCTTCTTCCTCCTCAGAAGAAACCACAAACTTCCTTTTGGTTTCCTTTTCAAGTCTGTTCTCAAGGTCCTTAACTTTACTCTGTAGATCTTCAATCTTACTACCAAGAGTAGACTTGGTCTCTGCAAGTTCCTTTTTCAGACTGGACACTTCAGTTGCATACACATTCACAAGATCATACACGGATGTGAGAGCAATGGGGTCCTCGGCTCCACCATCGAGTTGCTCGTGGTAATGGGAGCCTCATTGGACCTTTCGGTGGAAACATGGTCATCCTCAACATTAGGAGGAACCTCATCAATAGGTACCATTGGAGGACTTGGTGTGGTGTTAGGTCACTAGTTTTACAAACACAAGTTATGAAGAGAAGAGAGATAAGGCGGATGAACAAGTAAACAAGCACACACACGTAATACTAAACGGGTTAGGCGTAGAGTATGTGAAAGAAAACTTGAACAACCAACCCTCGAATGAGGGTTTACAAAATATTTATAGGAGGAAGCTAGGGCAACACTCTGGTTCCCATCCTTTCTTATGTGGGCTTGGGCCTAAGCTTATGGGCCTTCTACATAAGCTTGACCTTAAACAAACATAAAGGCCATAATAAAGCTACCTATTACATATGAAATATAAATACTTGAAATCTTGTTTAGGAGTGATTCCAACAATCTCCCCTCAGTATATATGAATGTAAGCGGTGAAGGCGTTGATGTAATAGTAGGCTGTGGCGTCTTCGACATTCTTCTTTCTTGTGAGAGGAATTGCCTTGATTGAACAATCTCCCGGTGTAGAGATAGTTATCTTTGAGCAGTTATGCTTGACGTCATCTTTAACTTTGTTCTTTGATCATTGTTCTTTGTGGTGAAAGTGATAGTATGTTGTTATGCGCATCGATGCGCCTCAGTGCCTTATTTGCTCCGGTGTCTCCGTCATTCTTCAACATGCTCACACGCTCTTTGGCGTTGGAAATCAATCTTGATGAAGTTACGTAAGTCTTTGACTTTGTAGATTCTTTGGTTTGACGAAGAATCATTACGGTTGTGTTGCTTTTGAATAGAACTTCCATTAGTGATGATGTTGGCGTGAGCATGAGAAGAATCAACACGATCATCCGCTCGGAGCTTCCATAAGAAAACATTTCAAGCGGTTAGTAATAAGCGGTTTCCGGCTTACAAGTTTGAACTTGAGTGTTAATGACATAGTGTGAAAACACAACTCTAATTCTTACAAAGGCCGTTCTGAGCGGAGTCCCACAAGTGAGATAACGCGATGTGCGAAGTACATCTGATTCGAGATAGTCGTTGAGGTACGAAGCATCACCTCTGTTGTAGACCGTTTGAGACACACTCCGCGTAATCACGGGGAGTTACGAAGTGACTTCTTTGTCGGGCTGTTTGATGTTGACCACGGCGGAGTTTCCATTCAATCGCGAGGATCACGGATGTGAACCTCTCATAAATGTTCTCGACAGTTGCTAAGATGCGTGAAGGACTCGATATGAACCAGCGATGATCTTATTTGTTGATCATCAAGTGATTAAATGTCAAGTGTTCTAAGAGATCTTTTGATGAATCTCGTGGCTCTAGACTCAATAGTGCGTTTGGTTTTCTGAGCGGAGACTAGGAGAGGGTCTCCTTCTTCAATACCGGCGATCTCTAAGAAAGCCAATAGTTTATGTAGGGTTCCTGTGAGAATGAAACAAGCACATTGAGAGAAACTTGAGTGGCTAAGAAGGTTTAGTGCATCGTCCTTTGGGTCCATGACGACTTTTAATCTTCAATACCGGTGTCACTAAGTGACAACCGGTAGCATATGAATTGAACCGATTATGCGCCTAAGTTGAATAATCGGAGGCTATTTCTTTTCACCCTTTACTTTACATTTCTTTTGATTCTTCAACTCCTTCTTTCTCGATTCTCATTTCTCCTTTTATAATCATTCCTAAGGACTTCTAACACTAACTAATGGTAGTGTCCTTGGGTGAGATCCCTCGACTCTGGCGGATCATAGAACAGTTATCCTAACCTTAGTCACCTTATAACTCCATGACTAACCTATGTTTGCCATTTAAACCTTTGTATGTGAAAATATCTCTCAAAGGGTTTGTAAATGAAAACATGTTTGAACCTTTGTGAGAGATAAGTTTTGCATAAATACTCCCCTCACATGTGCTAAAGAGTTTTAATGGTTTAAATGCACGGTGAGGAAAGAGTGCGCACTTTTGAATTGATCTACTAAAGATAGACAATCCCATGAGACACGGTTCGTTGCATAGTTAAAGAGTTACATTGTCGACTTTTAGGTGACAACTAGCTCTAATAACTACCTTGAAGGTGTAGACAAACCTCGAAGGTTGTCATACCCGTCGAGTTCATGTCTATCAAGAGTTTCTCGAATGGTACTTTCTACTTGGACAAGTCCTTTGCGAGACACGTTTACATCACTAGCGAACTAGCTTGAAATTATTACCCGTCGGGACAAGTCTTTTCGAGTTACAAGCAGTTTAGTACCGTCAATTCGTTGGTTAAGTCGAGGTACAGATTCATTTGCATTTTGCACAACATATTTCTTATCACACAATTTTCTCCCCTCAAAATGGCATATAAAATGTTATTTTGAGCGTTTGAAATAAATATGACCATTTCGAGTGTTGCGGGAAGAGTGACCACTATGAACAATTTGTGAACAAAGTTTTAATTCAAATACTCCCCTCGACTAGTGATATAAGCGGTTGAGGTTTTAAAATCATATGGGAAGTACTTGTCTTTTGAGCAAAACCTTGAAAAATGAAAGGTTTGATAGGTTTTACTCAAAAATAAAGCTTTCGCTCCTTTTATAAGGATTGTGGTGAGGCGTACCACGAGGTCCTTTCTTGACAATTACGGGTTGTACAACATTATGTGTGCACAAGCCATTGACATATATAATCATGCATCCAAAATTATATGAAGGAAACAATTCACGGGGTACCGGGAAGTGCGGTGATGTTCCCGAGTGCGCAGGCGTTGAAAGCGGTGATGTTTCTCTGGGTCGACCACCAACATAGCTCTCCAATCGTGCAGGCGGTCCCTTACGAACAACCGTTCATCAATCATGGTGATGATCGTCTCACATCCCTCCTTTCACGAGAATTCCGGTAGCTTAGGATTCCCGACTTTCGGGTATATCCTTCAACTGTCGCATGATCCATCCTAACCGACTTCAAGGTATGATCCCAATTTGTGGAGTTCACTACCGCCATTAAGCGGTTTCTTTGAAGTTCCTGCGGTAAACAACGCGAAAGGTTTCTTGATGGCGTAAGTTGTGTGGTGGTTGATGTCGGGAAGATCAGGCGTGGTGGAGTGAAGTTTACGTTTACGATATGATTCAACGACCATCGGATATCTTGACCGTTCTTTGATCACGATCGTCTAATGAAGATGAGAAGCGACTTGATAAATTCACGTTGAACTTGATCGAGAATTGTCTCATCGACCACATACTTTGGCAAGGTACATGTCTTCGATGTCGTTGAGGACAAGTTCTCAAAGTCGACCTCGGAGAATCCATAGTCTGTTCATCTTGTCGTTTGACTATGATATTCTTCAAGAATGTGTAGTCCACTTAGACTTGAGATCAATGTGTTTGATGGCCACGATGTCCTTGGAACTATACACTTGCATGTTGAGACTTGAACCGGCGACACGTAGTAGATTCTTGACGTTCGGGCCAATGATGAATCCCATACAATGCATCTTGGTCGTATGCTTGCGTTGTCGAGAAAACAAGTGATTTGCACGTTCCTCGATAGCTATGCGGTTTGAGTAAATAGCCGTTGGGAATGGAAGAGTCAATGATGTAGCGTATTTTCGCGAACCATCGCTACCGTGTAAGAGAAAATTCGGTCTCTGTTGAAAAAGTATCGGAAGGAATCCTTGGTTCGTCTGCTTGGCCAATGGTCGGTAGAGGTTTGGTCGATCGGTGTAGTATGGAGGTTGTCCCTTTGTGTGAAGTCAATGTTTGCTTCGGATTGAGCCAATCCATGTTGTTAGACATAGCTCGGCGATGTTCTCAAGATGATATTCGACCTCGAGGCGCTTTTAGTTGTCTTTCCATAGTTGAAAAGCTTCATTCTTGATTCGCTTCAACTCAGATTTTGTCATTTTCTTCATGGAACTTTTCTTGCAATAGTTTTGCGTGCTCAATGTAGAACCGACTACCAATTCTTGACCTTCATCGGGGTGGGAGTTTGATTGACAAGTGTGGAGAACCATTCAAACTCTTGGTTTTATCGTCATCTAGCCATATTACGACTCGGTGAGTCGTCTTCTTCTTCTTTTGGAAGGCCTTGATGATGATCTTGGTTTACGCACTTGTTTGGGTGAGGTGGGTTGTTGTCGGGGCTCGAGGACCTCTTCATCGTCACCACCCGTATACTCAAGTAATCACTGTTTTTTGAGTCGGGGCGGTAACTCGGAATCGTCCGAGGTTTATCGATGAAGACCGAGGTGGAGGAGACTTTGTTGAGAAGAAGTCCGTGGTGGAGGAGGTGGCATAGTAGATGTACGGGCCGCTTCGGCGTTTAGGTGCGAGTCCTTATCCTTATCATCGTCATCTCTTGGTCGTTTGGGTTGATCGGTGACTCCTTGCATGATGATCGAGTTGAAAATCAAGTAGATTTTGAAAAATTTAGCTTCATCCGAGTAAGCGTTCGGATCGCTTTGACATTTGCATCACAAGTTTAGCGATTAACTTTCAGTTCGAGAGATCGACTTCTTTGGCCATTGTATGTTTAACCAATGCTACGATGTTAGGGGTGAGTTATGCGGAAAATACTTCTCTAGTCACACGGGGCGAGTGTCGAGAAGAAACTTGTGGGTATGATCTCTTCTTTGTCTTCTCCGGTTCCTTTTGGACTTTAGGAGCGATATCACGAAGGTACTTGTTAGTGTAGCCTTGATCATATCGTTCGGTTCCTCTTTCGATGACTCTTCATGAACTTGAACAAATTCCTTTCTTTCTCCATCTTGTCTTTCTCATCATTCAAATCTTGAATTTGGTCGACAAACCAATTCATTTTACGTAAAGTATGTCCTTCTTTCGACTTGTTGGATGACTTTCACAATCTTTTATAGTCCGAGAAATCCAAGATTTAGGTGGTTTCTTCAGCGATTTGGATGATGATCGGTTGACTTCGTTGATGGTGGTTGTGATGAATGAGGCGAAGAATCCGATGATGAGGAGACATGAGGAGACTTCATGTCCTTAGGAGTTCGAGGTTTTCTCCTTTGAGTGTGTTGGGTTGTCTAGAAGAAACTTTGTATAATCATCCTCGTCATCTCTAGACTTTTCTTTCTCGGTTACTGTTTCTCAAAATCATACACAATAGTGTCCTCAGCAGGCTTTTGTTGTTGCGGAAGAGTGGTGGCACGGATCCCTATCGGGTCGATTAACGCATCGGGATGCGGAGAGGTGGGCGACTCCACTTGATCCTCGGGACCACCCATTTGATCTTTAGCAAATTCTTGACCTTTTGAGTGTGTCGGCGTTGTGAAACTTCTTCTGTATGATTTATCCGGTTGCTCTTCTTCATCTTGAGCTTTCATCACGAGGCACAAGTCGAGTCTTCCCTTTTCCTTTAATAGTTTGAGGACTTGGAGGTTTTGATGCTGAGGATTTTCATCCTTTGCGGTTTGAGTATGTGATCTCTTCATACGTGTCGGTAGCCTCGAGTCCTCGTCCACTGGCTGTCTTTGCGGTTCAAGTGAAAGGATCGGGTGGCTTCACGAGAAGGAACTTTCTTCTAGGGGTGGGTTTCCTCTTTGGAATAGGTTTCTTCTTTGGAACATTCCTTTGACTATCTGTACTTGTGACACTTCCGGCACTTCCTTTTACGGTTCTCCTTACGGTGTTCGGAAGATTTTTCGTCGAGATGACCAACTTTGCCTTGTCATTGCTTCGGATACCTTTTATGCGATTCGAGCTTTCGACATCTTGATTAGAAGAAATTGGCGACCTGACACCTTGTTTCTTTGTGAGCGTTTCCTTGATTACGGCGGATAGAATAGGTTCCGTCAACATGTCGTGATTGTCGGGGTCATTGAGCCTCTTGGGAATGTCGGGATGAAATCCAAGTGCTCTGGATCAACAATTTAGTATATCGATGTAGGGAATCTTTGAGCCAAGTTTGTTGAGAAATGACATCATGTCATCCCAAATCGAGCTTCGATAGCGATGTGTTTCTTGTTGACCAATGCCGAATATTTGCGGTTCCATGAGCTTAGGGTGCTCATAGCATTGTCACGACCGAAGCAGACTTGGTGATGATCATGTAGAGAGTTCTCGAGGTTGAGGAATACTCTTAAGCTCTACGTGAGAATGCTTGGTGATTATTCACTGTAGCCTCATCATAACCGATATTGATTAAGAATTGGAGAGTGAGCTCTTGACGGTGTGGCATATAGTTTGGTCGGATCGACATCGGGAATTAGGAGAACGACCCTTAAGTCTGCGGGTGTAATGGTGACTTGTTTGTGATTGAGTCACCGTCGCGTGATTTGTCCTTTGACCCTTTCCATAGTGTTCAGGCTGTTGGATGTAGATCTCGGGAGCAGTTGCGAGTGAGTAAGCATGTTACGATACGGATGAGTCCTCGAATGTCAATAGCAATTAAACACGAAGATTGAGCAAGTGAGGTGTCAAAGTCAACACGGAGATTGTTCTTTCCTATCTTCATTGGATAGCCATGAGGATAGATATCGACAATGGAGAGAACTTGGTGCATCCACATTCATTTGTTCGACCATGTCGTGATGCGAAATAACATTAGCCAAAAGAACCAACATATCGAAAGACATAATGTTAGTCAACGAAGGTCTTATTGTCTAGTTATTGAATGTGCGGTGATAATGATTATTCTGAGTCCTAAGTCACTTGTATGTTCAATAGTTCAATGATGTCGTGAAATGTTTAGTGAGTTAGTTAACTTTAAGTTTTAAAGTTTATTTTATCACTTATTGTTCACAACATATCAGACGATTTAAGTTTATTAGTGACATTTTGGATTCGTGATGATATGATTAGTTTATTTACAAGTTTGTACAAGTAACAATTCATCATGAAGGTCAATCCGAGGGTTAAGCGTAGTTTTGGCAAAGTTATGCGTGAGCGGGAATGATATATGCTTAGGCGTAAACTTACGCGTAGAATCCTTCAGCGTGAAATGTTGCAGCGTGGGAAAAGGAGACCTTAGGCGTGGAGCTTATGCGTAGGCATATATTAACCTTCAGCGTAAGGCTACTCGTGAGAGTTGACCTTATGCGTGAGGTCCTTGTTTACGCATATCCTTCACGGGATCTGGCGTAGTCCATTGTAGAACCTTACGGCGTAAATGTTATGCGTGGGATTATTCTTCGGCGTAACATGACTACGGCGTAGGGTAATCCTTATCGTGGAATTGCAAATGACCTTGATTACGAATTTTAAGCGTAGCAAAGCACGAAATAAGTTTATCAAATCATCAAAGTTAACACGAACATCATTTTATCACGGATCAAAACATACTAGCTCATTTTAACGATTCTGCGTAGAACACATCGCGTAGTCTAAAACCCTAAATCTCTGGCGTATGAGTTTTAGCCATAGATTATGCACTAAACTTTTACGGTATGTTAAAGACATGTTGTGAGTATGTAAGCCAAGTTGTAACACTTAATTTGTTGAGAATCAAAAATACCCAAAGTTTATGAGCTTTAAACCCTAGTTTGAATTGATGACCAATTCGTGTTTACGGGTGGCTATAAACTTTGGAAATTATCAATTTAACAACGCAAGAGCATAACCCAACTATCTTTTAACCAAAACACTTCACATTCAAAAATACCCAATTTGACCTAAGAACCTAATGTTTGAAAGTTATCAATTCGTGTATACGGGCATGTTTGGGTAATGAACATGTGTTTATAGATGTAAAAGGAACATTTTGACACAATCTTATTAACCACAAGCGTCCATTCTTGATTTAGTGTTCATACACTTACGCGTAGGACACTAAATCAAGCATAGATCAGATTTGACCGTTGGTTGTATCAAAATCAAAACCTATGTTTAAAAACATGTTGAGATCATAAAACCACTTACAAATCGTTGATCCAATGCGGTTTGTTAAACAATTTCTCGCGTAGGATCTTTTTAGGTGTTGGTAATAAATGTGAGGTGAAAGTGTTAGGTGGGGTGTTTTATCAAAAATAACTTTGTGGTTTTGCGGTTTAGTCCCTCCACTTTTCCTTTTTCAAACAAAGCCTTTTAACTTCCATTTTGGTTACCAACAAAGGATTTTAGGAAAGAAACTTGTGACACTCCCCTTGACTTGAGAAAATAATGAAAGGTTATTAATTTAAGTCAGGGTGTCTTTGAACCGAAAATGTACCACCATTTGTAAAAGAATCAGCAGAGATATGATAACATGCAAGTACAGATGTTTTGAAGCAGTTAATAGTTTATTTTCTCCCCTCAACACTTGATCGAAAAATCTTGAATTTTGAAAGATTAAAGTGTTGACGGAAGAAATGTACTTGCCATGTTGAAAGAAAGATAGATTAGGAGAATATTTTTGTTGTTTTATCGGATTTTATATTTTTGTATTTTGTTTTGAAAATTTATTTACAAAAGATGTTTTGGTGTTTGACGGGTTTTAAATTTGTTTTAAGAGGTCATCAATTCCTCTTGAGTCAAACACCTCATACCATTCGGTGGACCAACTCATTAAACCTAGCGGGAGGCAAGGCTTTGGTGAGAAGATCGCGATTGGTATTGATACCCCAAAGTATAATTCAGCGGTGCCTGTTCACGTGGTCCTTGATGAAATGATAGCGTAGATCGATGTGCTTTGATTTGAGTCTTTGAGCGGGTTGCGAGATTGCAATGGCACTCCGATTGTCATGATACATCGGGATTACATCAAATCGTAACCATAGTCTTTGAGTTGTGTTCTCATCCAAATGACTTGAGCACAACACGCGGACATGGCTACATATTACGCCTTAGTTGAGGACGGTGATGTACAATCACCTTCTTTGATTGCCAAGACACGGTTTATCAGAAATTGTAGAGCTCTGAAGTACTTTTCTTGAGTCTAAGCATCCTGCGTGATCGGCGTCTGGCGATTAGTTCAAAACGAGAATCGCCGGATACGGATCCCAGTTAATGGTTCCCTTGATGTATCGGAGGATTCGTTTAGCCTCGAGAGGTGGGTTTCGGTTGGTCGCGGACGATAGCGGGAGCATAGATAAGCGGCAAAGACAATATCAGTCGCTGGGTTGTTAGATACATGAGGACCCAATAATACTTGGTATTTGGTAGGGTCGACTAATTTCCCATGTAAATCGACATCTAACTTCTTGGTATGAGTCATTGGTGTGGCATAAGTATCACGGTTTTCATTCCAAATTTGTTTAACAATTCAAGGGCATATTTGGGTGACTCAAGAAAATACCACGGGGTGATTGATGAACTTGCAATCCTAGAAAGAGCGTAAGTTCACCCATCATGGACATTTCAAAATTTTCTTCATTAGTTTTGCAAAGCGATTGAAAACTTTTATGTGTAGACCCAAAATGATGTCATCCACGTAAATTTGAACAATTAAGATATGTGCCCGTGATATTGTATAAAAGAGTTGGGTCAACCGAGCCTTTGGTGAAATTATTGGCAATGAGGAAAGATGATAGCTTATCGTACCATGCAGGGGCTTGTTTGAGACCATAAAGAGCTTTGTTCGGTTTGTAGACATGGTTCGGGAACTCGGGATCAACGAATCCATACGGTTGGTGACATAGACCGTTTCTTTAAGTTGTCCATTGAAAGCGCGTTTTGACATCCATCGATGAACCGTCATATTCATATGAGCGTGAGCGAGAAATATCGAACGACCTCAAGGCGAACAGCAGGAGCAAAAGATTCTTCAAAGTCTATTCCTTCTTCACGGCGATAACCCTTAGCAACTAGGCGTGACTTGTTTGGATAACATTCCCTTGACATCAATTTGTTTTCCAAATCCATTTTAAACCAATAGCGTAGACTCTGTTGGTCTTTCAACGAGTTCCATACTTCAAGGCGTTTGAATTGGTTGAGTTCTTCTGCATGGATTCAATCCGGTTGTCTTTTGTCATTGCATCTTTAATGTTTTAGGTTGATTGGCGGACGGTGAGTGCATAAATGCAATGTTCACCGTCGAGTGAAAGCGTTGTCTCGTAACTTGTTGGTTGATTCGGGTTGCCAATAATGTTAGCGGAGGATGGTCTTTTGTCCATCTATGTGTAGAGGTTGATGTTGGTATACATTGTGCGATTACGAGGATTCAAATGGTTTGTTGAAGATTCCGCGACATCAGTGCGGCGATCTCATTGGCAAGCGGGTTGAAGAAGCATTTGGATCAAAATCTGCGGTGGGGTACTTCATTTAGAATATCATCATTTGGTTCATCATTGTTGGGCGGTGTGTTCAAGCTGTTGTGTTGGAGTCAAGCTGGTGTAGGTGCATCTTCAACGATGGTTGTTGTAGCAGTGTATCGGTATAGGAATATTATCGGGTTGTGCGGTGAGCGGCGGATACACGAGACACGTTCATCAATATCGTCGCGAGCGAGAGGGCAAATAACCTTTCCATTTGTTGTGAGTTAGGTGAGGGCTTTCTTGGTGATGATGGGGTTGAGGAAGTTTAAGCGGTTGTGACGGGTTCTAATTTATTATACTCGAAGCCATTTCAGTGAGTTCATCGAAATGAGCATGAATCGTTTCCATTACCTCCTTGGTTCGGCGATTCAGTTGAAACCTTTAGAATTGTCACGATATCAATAAAGACTCAATATCGACTTTGGCTTTGAGCTTTCCAAAATCATCACGATCATTATTCGGATAGCAAAGGATCCAAATACATGAAAGTGTTTGAGGTTCGGTTTATAGTTGTGGACAAGCTCGAAAGGTGTTTTGTTGTGGCGTTTTGTGATCATAGAGCGGTTTGAGTATAGCATGCGATGAATCTGACACGCCCATAAGTGTCTGGAAGTTTAGCATTGATTAACATTGTTCTTGCGACTTCCACTAACGTTCGGTTTAGTCTTTCAACAACTCCGTTTTGTTCGGTGTCGTGCAATAGATGTTTGATCTTTGAATTCCCACTTTCTCATAAAATTCACGAAGGGTTTTGTTAACAAATTCGGTTCCTTTATGCATTACGATTATTCGGACGGTGTTGCGGGCTGAACACATATTTTGTGAAAGGTGATGATCATTTGTGGAGCTTGGTCTTTGCTACGAAGGAAGTAGACCCAAGTCCATCGTGAGTAGTCATCGACAATTACTAAGATGTAGCGTTTGCCATTGATCGTTTGCAGCGCATCGGGCCACAGATCCATGTGAAGAAGATGAAGCACATCTTTGAGGCGTGTTCCACCTTTGAAGGAAAATGAGCACGAGTGCTTTTCCCTTGTTCACGGTGAGCAAGGTGATCTTTTGAATCTGGAATCGTGGGAGTCCTTGACGAGTTTGTGTCGAGCAAGGTTGGTGATGGTTTGAAAGTTTAGATGTGAGAGGCGTCGATTGCCATAGCGAGGATTTTGTAGATGTTGCCTTTGAAAGTAAGCAAATGGAGAGGAAGCAACCATGTCTTGCATAGAGATAGTGTAGAGACTAGAATTACATGAGCGGACATAAGATCGTTTCCTTGTAGATCCGAATGAAACAAGTTTTCTCACGAAAGCAACCTCAAATCTCCATCACAAAATTGACCTCTTGAAAGCAGTTGTGACCAGGGCCTTCCACATAGTAAACCCTGGCGATTTCGATGTTCCCATTAACATAATCTCCGTAGCCCATGATGGGCTGCAGTGATCGTTCGAATCGGCGGTGCCAATGAACTTTGCAATAAAGTTTGATAACAGTTTAAGGTTGCTGTCATGTCGGGAACATCCGCTATCAACAATCAGAGAATGATCATATCACTGCATTACACAGGCGACACGGATGGAATAGAAGTAGATGTGGAACCCGAAATGTTAGAGGGTTAAAGGCGAGTACGTTAGACATACACGCATTGACAATTTTAGGCATCCATTTAAATCCTAGTGTGTTATATATCCATTTACGCCATCTATAACTACTCTTTGCTTTAGTCTTAGTGAAAACACTAGGTGGTACTACACTCTTGGGAGGTGAGCGGGAGCTCTTGTGATAGCAATGGTTGCCTTAGAATCTAAAGAAGGTGGTTTACCAAGCCTGAGACTTAGAATGATTAGTGGGCCTAGAGGTATTCCGATTCTTAGGATTCCGTAATCGAGATTATAGTTTAGCAACACATTTGTCATGACAATCGAAATTCATACTCTTTCGACAAATAACACAAGGTGCATCGAATGAATATCAAAAGTACTTAACGGTTTAGCATTCGTTACATCACTATTTGTATTACATTTGCGGACCTTAACATCTATAGTGGAAGCAACATGATTTTTATTGAGTCCTAGGGTGTTCTTCTACTTTAGCATTCTTTATTGATCTTTTCTTAGGTGCAACTTCCTATTCTTGATTGAGTGCTCTAGGGTGTGAAGTGCGGACGTTTGGAAAGATGCAACTATTCTGTTTGATGAAACACATTAGCAACTTGTGATTTGGCGGTGGGAATTCTAGGTTCACGATTACTAAGTGTGTTGGTGCTAATCTCTTAATCACGATGGCGGAAGTTGTTCATACTTTCCTAACTTTTCCGTAACTTAGAGATGGTGTGAATCGGATCTTGATTTTCGAGCGAATATTTCGACAAAATTCATGACATCTCTAGTGTGAGCAAGATAGTGATCAAGTTAGTTTGATGCTTCAAGTCGAGTCTTTTGAGTAAATCAAATATGACACCATATTCTGTTTAACTTTTAAAAGTTCTTGTTCATATTTTGAGATTTGACTTTTCAAAGACACGTTTGATCATCCAGTTGATCAAGTTTAGAATCGAAGATTTTGCACTCAAGCGGCGATTTTCTTTTGAAAACTAAGTTGATGATTGTGAATATCTTTTCACACCAATGAAAACGACGTTTTGCATTGTAAATTTCCGTGTGTGTCGTTTATTTTCGACTTTTAAAGACTCGATCTGAAGCACATTATCGGTGTTCTCCATGATTTACAGCAGTTTCAACAATATCGGAGAGATATAATCGGATGCAAATGGCAAGGCATGAAGTAACACAACATTATGGATATCGTACGAGATAACATCTTCCAAGAGTCGATCAACATCTTTTCTCAATAGTTTCTTTTTGCGTTTTGTGTTGAAATAGATGTTTGTTTTCTCAGCGTTTTCATTACCCAAGTTCCTTATGAAAATCCTTTTCCCGAGCAATTGCACAACTTTTCAAGTTTTAACATTAGGTAAAAGATTTTTACGAAAAATGTCTCTTTGTTCTCGCGCGAGGCGATTGAAAATGTTCAACTTTGATTTCGGGCGATATTCTATCTCATGTTGTAAAATTTTGAGGTCGACCATGAAAATGTCAAAATATCGAAGGATTTTTCGATTTTCGGGTTTTGAGTTTACTTCACTAATGGAAGGTAAAGGACCATAAGTTTGTGCAAATTACATTTTGGGATTAACATTAGAAGACTCGGTGTTTTGATGATAACCCTTGGTGTGTTAGAAGAGTCCGTTGGTGTGTGAAAGTGACCGCGTTTTATAATTAAAGGTTTGTTGTAAACAACATTTTTTAATTTTGATCGACTCTCGTCTTACGCATCTAATTCCTCTTGCGATGATATTCAACAACACTCATGTGATATTATCAATTTTGTATTACTTTGGAAACTTGAGGAGTTGGTTTGAATGTTTTTAGTGAAAGCTTTGGTTTATGTCAGCTAGATTTTTCCATATCCTTTTGGATTGGGTTTTAAGGTAAACTTTTCAATAGGCATTACGGATTCACCATGTTTGTAAACAACAGTTTTAAACTCTTTAAGTTTGTTTTGCAAGCCGAGAATTTCGTCAAGAAGGTCATCTACCGATTCGTTGAATGCTTTTTGTATCGAGAAGCTGTTTTTGACAATTTAACAACTCGACCTTAGCTTTTTGATTTTCCAAGGTGAGGCGTTAATTTGCTTTTTATGTTCGTGTTTGAGTTGTTCTAATTCGAGACAACAAAGCATTCTTGATGACTAGATCACGCATCTGTCTCTCTAAATATTTTTCATTTTGATGAGATTTTGCAAAGCGGCTTGAAACCTTTTCACGGTTTTCTTGAGTTTTGAAAAAGTTGAGTTGCATTTGTAAGCATTCAAAATCCTTGGTTAACGATGCATTTTACTTTTAAGGACTGATTTAATGCATAACATTCCTCCATTTTGATTTTATGGTCTTGAATTAACGAGCAAAATCCGGATGAGGCAATAGATCATCTTGTTCAGCGTGAGTCTCAACATGATCATTCTTTAGATCCTCAAATGCGACCACGAGTCAATTTGATTATCAAAGGAAACCAT
Source organism: Chrysanthemum lavandulifolium (assembly GCA_022545495.1). Taxonomy (NCBI): domain Eukaryota; kingdom Viridiplantae; phylum Streptophyta; class Magnoliopsida; order Asterales; family Asteraceae; genus Chrysanthemum; species Chrysanthemum lavandulifolium. The sequence continues at coordinate 128,931,486 of CM040241.1, read as the reverse complement.
AAGGTCATCTTGATGCGTCAAATGTAACTACGAGGTTAACGAAAATCATCGAAAAAAGATGTAGAAGACTCATTTTGAGCGATCGATCCGTCTTGGGATTCGAGATATTGGCGGAGAGATTAGTTCGAGATATGATGATGGTTTGTTGGTGTACGAGACAAGCCATCGATGTCATCTTGGGCTGTATCACTCATGTGCGAGCTCATGCATATTAGCCATCAACATAACGGTTGCATTAGCTGCAAGTCCTCCATATCATCATCAGTGTGCATACGCCATAAAGCTACATTCTTTATGCGTAAGAGATCCACCGACTTCATCCTTAAGAGCCAAAAGTAAAGCCTCTTTGAAATAAAGCGCCCTAGTCCTTGGCTTTGGGCATGCATTAGCAAGTGTCCCTTTTCATTGCGGTTGTAGCATCTAAGACCATTTAACCGATTACGAGCATTTCCTGTTCCACCACTTGAGCTCATTGTTATTCCTACCGCAACATTAAACCCTTGACCACCGCCCATCGGCGACCATAATCACGATTACGAACTTCAACCGTCCATTGTTCACAATGAGCTTGAGTCCGTGTGTTAGATGAGAGCGAATCGATTGTTGGATTTGTTGGTGTACGGCCAAAAGCATTAGCAATCATCACAAATCCTTGTTGCAATGCTTGACGGATCTGTTTCCTCGATCGCTTCAACGACATATGCTTGAGCATTGTTCTTTGTATGGAACCAATTGATTTTGTTGAGGTTGTGGTTGTGAAGGTGTGTTTAAGCGAGTTGGTTGAGTTCTTTGGTTGAGAGGATAATTACATTGAGCATACAAGGCAAGTTGTTGATTGTCCGGTTGTATTTGTTTAGCAATTTGAGCACGGAGAATCCTTTCGATCAACTTCCTTTTCATGAGGCTTCAAGTAATCGTACAACAATCCATAAGTAGAATGATGCATATTCTTAAGCAGCGGAGAAAAATGACATACTTCTCCCATTACGGACCAAGACTACTCGGGAACTTAGTATTCACTTTGCAATTCTTGGCATGATGATGTTGTGTTTATCTAAATCATTGATGATGTCGAAAATCGATGATGATAGGACTCTAGTGTCTCTCGGGTTCAATCATGAAGTGTTCATAAGCCAAGTAAATTTTGGATTCCAAATCCTCGATTGAGTCTGAGATCCTTCCATAAGAAGGCGAATATGATCCCACATTTTTGTGCGATCTTTTGAGCATCAACACTACGAAGAATTGGGTTTGGTAATCCTAAGAGGATGTATTCCATTGCAAGTTCATCGACTTCATAGTGTAGAAGTTCGGTAGGATTTAAATGCTGTGATAGCAATGTTGGTTTGTTCATCTCTTGGTGGAGCAAGTAGGATCTCCGGGTACAATGACGGTAGGCATCTCAAATGGACCTTCAAGATAACCTTCTTTAAGAACTTTCCATGTGGCTTCTTTAGATCACAAAACCTAAAGAACCTTATCACCCATTGATCGTAGTTTCTGGAGTGAGCATTGGAGGTCTATCAAGTGATCCAGCTTCATGAATTGATTGTTGGCTGCTTAAAGCTTCACACATCTTTGCAAACCAAGTGGGTTCCTTCATAGTGTTCCTTGATGGATGTTGATTGAAATCGTTTGTGTAGGGTAGAGCTTGAAGACTTGGTGGTGGTTGAACCATTTGTGGTTGTGGAATTGCACCAAGTTGTGGAGTATGTTGCTGATTAAATTGTTGTTGATAAATAGCTTGTTGTTGATTCCATTGTTGATGTTGTGGAGTTAATTGTTGTTGTTGTTGATGATTATAAGTGTGAGGGAAATAGTTAGAGTATGGTGGTTGAGACATGATGATAAACTTGTGTGGTAAAAATGGATCTTTGTAGTCGAATGAACCTTTGTTGATGAAGTGTCCTTAGGCGTAGAAAAGACAAGAACCAAGTAGCACTTATGCGTAAAAACACCAAAAGTTCGGCGTAACAATGAGGAGTTCTGGCGTGGGTTTTAGCTTCTGGCGTAAGTAGGTAAAACACTAAAGTTATCGTGAGCGAAGTTAGGCGTGAAAGCGTGGGCGTGGGATTACCTTGTCGTAGACCTTGGTTTCTGGCGTAAAGTGAATCTTATCGTAGAATTTCTGGCGTGGCTTATCTTATCGTAATTTTAGGGTTTTGCCCAAATGATCTTTACACTTCACGGTGCAAAGATATCCAAAGTCGACGTATTTTCGGACTTATCCAAGTAAGAAAACACGGAATAAACCCGAAAATTGAAGATCAAACCAAGGAAAATCTTACGCGTAATATTAGGGTTTTGATACGCGTGGGATTACTCGTAACTTTGATTACGCCCAAATGTGTTTCTAAACCGGTTTTTGTTATGGAATAGCTTCAATAGTACCAAAGAACACAAAAATGTGAAATTTGATGTACCAAAGCGCTGAGCGGGTTCTGCGTGAAACGACACCCTCGAACAAAACAAGCTTAAAAGCGTAAATCCAGCGTAAAGTTTGAAACTTTTGCCAAAAACAAGTATTTTAACACCTCAAAACATTGAAAGTACAAGAATCTTGGATTAAAAGTGTAAAAAGCGAGTTTTAAGATAACCAAAGATTGCGTTATCTTTCGCGTAAGATTCAAAACCAAAACTTCAAAAACAAGCGAGTACACCCAACTATTTGGCGATTGATACCTTTGTTAGGTCACTAGTTTTACAACACAAGCTTATATGAAAGAGATAGAGAGAGGCGGATGAACAAGCTAAACAAACACACACAATACGTATGAATAAACACGGTTAAGAGAAAGAGTGTGTGAAGAAAACTTGAACAACCAACCCTCGAATGAGGGTTTACAAGATATTTATAGGAGGAAGCTGAGGCAACACTCCTGGTTCCCATCCTTTCTTATGTGGGCTTGGGCCTCGACATGGGCCTTCTACATAAGCTTGACCTTAAACAAACATAAAGGCCATAATAAAGCTACCTATTACATATGAAATATAAATACTTGAAATCTTGTTTAGGAGTGATTCCAACATCTCATAGAGGCAAAAAGTTTGGTGACGGATCTCTCTCTGCATAAAAGTTGAACTTGGGTAGAGGTGTCTAAAATCATTTGCGAAACCTAGGGTACATTAAAACTTATTCTTTTCCTTTGAATATTCTCAATCATGTTTTCAAAATAAACTTAGAAGTTATAAGTTACCCTTGGGAAAGATACAATACCACATCCGGTTGGGTGAACTGGTCCCATCCTCGACTTATTGCTAATACTGCGAAGCAGCGTGTGAATCAAGAACCTCCACATAGGCGAGAGATGCTTCTTTAGCCACATATCGGTCCTCGTACCCCGATAATGATCGCTCTCGACGATTGATAAGTACCTCCATCCATTTAGAGTGATATACTCCATCGGCATCTTCAAGTGAAGCTTCCTCCTTATCATCTCTTGGTAACCACATGCTCTGTTTAAGTCAATCGTAGCCAATCTCTGTTTCGCCGTTTTGAAGCGGATGCCCAAAGAAAGTAACAAGAGATTCGAGATATTGCATTCGGAGAATGTGTTAGGGCATAACAAATCTTGGACCTTTTAAGAATTCCACCATGGGTTCATACAACTCATCATCTTTAGCTTTTCCCGGAAAAGCAACTTTGTGTGATCCTTCTTAAATTTAAGCGCCATGTGATGATTTGAGATCTTAGGGTTATGATGCTCGAAATGAAGTGTTATTGGATGAAGAAGAGGAATAGGTTTGTTTTGAAGTGGGCGAATGTGAATGGTGGAGTGGTAGCGATTTGCCCAAGTTATAGTCAAAAATTAGACCGTTTAGTTGACCGTAGCTTACGTGTATTCAACTTGACCAGCGAAAGTGTAGCGGCAGTGACGGATGGTCAATCTGTGAAGTTATACACTTGGACAACCATCAAAGATAAAAATATCTTGGTAATATTCTAGAGAGTTCTTGTGCCAACCACTCGCATTAATTTCCATTGAACCTCGAATCCGTCTATAAAATGATCCCAATGCACACATAACTCTTCATCAAAGATCCCCAAATACCATACCAAACCCTAGTTTCTTCAATGTCCCAAAATTAATCATCATCGACCATGAGTAACCCGATCATTCTTTCATCGGATGACAATGAAACCTCCATAGCGGTCTTGAGAGGTGGAAGAAGAATTATTGGCAAGCGGTCAAGGGCTCATCCTTAAGTTCTTATGTATCACCATGAAGACTCGGATGAGGAAGCAACTTCAAAAGAAAGTGAAAGAGCCTCCCTTCTTTGTTGTGAATGAGCCTTCCCTTCCGTTGATGATCTTGATGACTCACAGTAAGGAGAACAACTTACTTCCAACCTCGGCACCTCGGCCTCCACGAAGGCCACGAGCCGAAATCCGCCACTCCTTAGGATAGAGGGTGGTTCTAGTCTTCTGCACCATGTTTTGGTGCATCAACACATGTCGTATAAGGGAAGGGCTTAAGGAGGGTGGATGGATTGCATTTTGGTTGAAATGAATAGATGAAGCACAAAGGACATATTATTTTTCTCCATCATCATGTGTGGTCATCGTCATCATCAACGTTTGCATCAATCCATCCTCTCCATTTTGATCCTTAGCGTCTTCGTCGTACTGGTCATGCATATCCATCCATTAATATAGAAGGAATGGGTGGTTATGCAAGATTTGACAAACGCATATCCGACATCTAGTGTGAAAGATGTGGCGATCATGCATATCAACATTATGTTAGATGTTGGAATAGATGATATGTACTAGATTAGGATAAGTAGAATAGCTCTTTTCTTGTAGTTGCATTGAAGTTGATTGTGGTATGTGGTACATGGTAATTTGAATGAATGAATGAACAATTTTAACTTCAATACTTGACTTGATTATTTTATCTTGATGGAAACCAATTGCTCACTCCATTACTTAGCTTTCGGAGGAAACAAGCTTTAAGCTTACTAGACCATATACCAAGGACCACACTTGAGGAGTTTTAAGCTGAGCAGGCATTACGCAAAATAAATTGAGAGAAACACAAAGACAAAAGCAGAGACAAAGCAGACTAAAAACTATGAACAAGCAGTGTTAGCAAACAACATATACACAAAGTTTACTATGAAATCCTCCCACAGGCATATGCCTCCCTTAAACTTTGCGGTTAAGGGAGAAAAGATCCACCATTGTTCTTGGGTTTCGGTAAAATTTTGGTCCTTTATCCTTCCAAGAACATCCTGTTTGAAGTGCCCCGACTTCCTTTAGTGCCCTGACTTCCTTTAGTGCCCCAAAATCCTTTCCTTTATTCATAGAATCAATATATGCGAGCCAATAACCATGTTTAAAATATGGGCTAGTAGGTTGCACATAAGGTCTATCTGGCGATCTCCTCGAGGAGAGTCGGTTCTAGCTTAATGGGACATAAGGTGGAATATTTTTAACATTGGTCCACTGCGGTCTTTGTTTCTGGCGATTAGCACTAACACCCAATCTTTGCTCATAAAAATCACAATCCTTAATAAGATGAATTTTACTTCCACAAACAAAGCAAGTCTTCCTTTTGGAAGAAGTATTCAACAAAGAAAATGTTCGATTGCATGTAGAAGTACTTAAAGCAGGGAGCATTAAAGGAATTGTTTTAACGCACAAATTATGCAAAGAATTAAAAGACAAGACTTGGGGAAACAGGCTTGGGGGTGGATTCCTCGTGCTATCCTAGAAGGCTTGTAGAGAGTCTTGGGTGCGAGGCTTGGGTGTGGCTCGGTGAGGGCTTGACAAGGTCCGACTTATCACTTGAATCACGGTTGTAAGTAGATCCTTGATCGGATGAATTGTCCTTTGTCGGAGAAAGAGACAAAGTCATAAGATGAAGCATCATTGTCGGCAAGTCTTTGACTTTACGCCATATAGATGGTGTGATCCATCAAAGTCAACGATAATGGATAGGTCGGTGGGCATAATTCACCTCTAATAGGTCCAGGGACAACATGTAAATCACCTTCCTTTCTAAAGTATTCTAAGCTGCGAGTGTAGATTTCGCCCATCGTGCCTAGCTTACAATCCTACATACTTAGAAAACCTAAGCCTATTCACGAGTTCACAGATTGATTATTATGGAGTTCTCTAGCTAGATTGTCACGAGATATCAACCATTGTTTATTTCTAGCTATTTCCTCCGCAATTTTCTCTTTTAGCTCTAGATTCTCGATAATAGTATCGACTCTTTCTTTTCGGTCGTTTAATGTTAATATTAGCAATATCTAGATCAAATTGAAACACCTTAATCTTTTCTTCATATGCTATCGATTCTTCCGAAACCAAACCTTTTGTCTTTCTAATGTTTTTAACGAGAGTTTATAAGCTTCATTATCAACATAGCATGCATTGTACTTAGGTTTCATAGTATCATAAGATTCTTTCGATTCATTGTATCTTTCACTACAACCAAATATACGAGTTGTGTACCCGAGAAAGTCCCATGAAGGCAAACCGATCATGCCTATCTTCCAAGTGCATCCGACAATCCAAGCTTCATGTCAATGACTTCCTCGATCATGAGTTCATGTGCGGCCAGTTGACACGCTTTCATCCATGGTGACTAGAGCTCAAGTGCTAGCTCTCTCTCGATTCTAGCGATAGGAATTGTAGCTAGTACTCTCTTCACTCTTTCTGTCTTTGCACTCCCTTGAGAAGTGACCCATCGATGACACGAGAAACACTTGACCTTTCTCTGTCAAATCGGTGGATCCTTTCCTTGAACCCAAACTTCCTTCCAGCCTTCTCTTCAAACCTCTTGATATCCCTTTGAAAGCATGGCCACCGCCATTTCGGTTTCATCTCATCCATTTCAAGTGCGTCCACGATCAAAGTCTTCATATACGGATCTTTCTTGAGTATCATAATCGACAACAAATGAGTGAAGAACATCCTCCAATATCTTGCCGACTTTGGCTTGAGGATGTGAAGGAGTGGGACGATAAGATGATGATGGTAAGTAAGATGGACTTGAAGTATGCATCATCATATTCGAGTGGGATGTCCCAACAAAGGTGAATGACCGGAAGATGGTGCGGTAGGGAGATCGACATCGGTTCAAGAGATCGAGTTTATTGTATAGCTCATCAAAGGTGAGCATGTTCGACCCACCTTTAGCTTTAAGGGCTATGCTCACATGTAGCCATGATGGAGGCAAAGATCTTAGAAACTTAGAGTTGCAATCATCATTGTCGGGGCTTTGCATTCACCGTTAAGGTGACTCGAATCTTGTGAAACCGGCCGATCCTTGTGGATACCCTCTTCTTCGAGATGTTGAACTCTTGGAAGTGTTGTCTCAAAGATAGACTTCCTCGTCCTCCTTGACTCTTCATTCCCACAAACCTAGCTTTCAGAGCCATCCAAATGTCCTTAGCATCAACCATGTGGTGAAAATCACCTAAGTGATCTTGAGGAATAGATTGAAGAAGGATGGTTCTTACTTTGTGCTCCTCATCTGCAAGAATCTCTTGGCAGGTTTGGGAGGAACAACAGTAAACTTACCATCAAGATCCAGGATGGTCTTCTTTAAACATTACCATTCTTCACTATCTCCCATGATTCCAATCAATATTGGAGATCCAACGCATCTTCATGGTCCACAGATCATATTCTTCCTTCTTTAGGTAAGGAAACTTACCATTCTTGTTGGAGAGACTCGATTCTTTGCATAGAGGTAGTGTTGTGTTTGATGTTGTTGGTGGTGACTTGATTCATCATCGAGTTCGTGCATGGTGAATATGCTTTTGGTTGTATGGGGTGAGGTAAATAAGGTTCTCATGATCGTAGAGACTCTCCCGAGGCTCGATACCACTTGTTGAAAACTCTCGGACCTTGGCGGATCTTTAGCTTTCGTGGATCGTTAGTGTTGCCTATGTAATCATAAGCAAACTAATAGATCTCTAACACTTGTATTCTATAGCGGAAAGTAAACACAAGTTGTTATAACTAAGAACACTTGGATCCTCTATGGATCTTTTATTCAATTTGAAACTCTATGTTTGAATTAGTTATCTATTACAAACTATTTGGTTCCTTTTATAAACAAGGAACCCTAATCTCTACTACTCAATCGACTAAACATGTTTGCATGCATTTAATGACTAAAACATTAAACAAATATAGAGTAGACTAATAATCGCCCATGCATCCTTGGGCCGTTCAAAGATAATAATGAGTGAGCATTTAATTCATAGGCGCACATCGATCCTAGTCGACTTTCACCGCTTCAGTGATAACACGGCAATGCTTGTACTCTTGATAGAATCACCTCTTGTTGATTCGCTTCTCCTTCTCAGAAACCATTGGCTATGATGACGGTAAATCCTACTTCACATAATTCCCAACAATAAGGGTGGTGGCAACCATGCCTAAATTATTTTTTCATGCCTAATCACCCACCAATTATATCCTTCCATCTCATCTTATACCAATCTCATACCTAACAATATATTTTAGTGGCAACCATGCCTAACTCATACCTCATCTATTTTTATTTTTTCTTTATAATTATATTAAACAATTTAATAAAAACATAATATTTTATTAATACTTAAAAGAAAATTACATAGTACTTATTAAAAAAAACACTAGTCATCAAGGTATGGTAAGTCTTGGCGTCGCATACTTAAGTAAGATCATAGCGGAGGCGGTGATGGATATTTTCGTCTTGTAACTCCGGTAGTACATTCGGGTCATAAGCGGCGTGACCGGCGGATCCATTATATGAACCGGTGATATTGCCACCCGTCGTCTTTTAAAATCATATTTTGTAATATAACACACGTATGAGCGATTTTTGAATCTTTTAAACGGACATAGCTTGGGAGGATTTACGAGAATAATCCATTTTGCTTTAAGACGACCAAAAGCTCTTTCGACATCCTTTCATGCGAGACTCTTGTAGCTTCTTGAATCTCTTTTCTTCGAATCGGTTGGATAAGGATATGCTTTAACAAGCGTTGAATATGTAGGATAGATTCCATCGGTAAGATAATATCGCGTTTATAAAGCCGTTCATTTAGAGTAAATGAACTGTTTGGCGCCGTTCCATTTCGATGAGTAAGATACAACGGATATTGATTCAAAACATTGATGTCGTTATTTGCGGGAGGACCAAAAGCGAATGCCAAAACCACATATCATTTGAAGCAAGCGGCTTCAAGCATAATAGTCGGTATTGGTGATCACCTCTTTATATTGCCCTCTCAAATGCCTAGGATAATTTCGCCAAACGAAATGTGTACAATCAATGCTACCAAGCATTCCAGGAATGTGATGTTGCTCTTCATGTGCCTCGAATAAGCGTGCAACGTCGTGGGTTGTCGACCTACGTAAGAACTCTTGCCTATATAATTGGATTACCGCTTCACAAAAATGATCAAGCCATTCACCTACAAAGTATACCGAATTATAAATAACGAAAACATTATAAAAATACATCGAAATATAAAAAATATTGAATTATAAAAAATTAAAAATATTGAATTATAAAAAATTAAAAATACCGAATAATATAAAAATAAAAAATACCGAATTATATAAAACTAAAAAATACCGAATTATAAAAATAACCCGATGTTCTTCGTGCCATGTTTAAGTAGTCATCGTATCTATCCGGAGGTCCACCCGTTGCGAGTTGATGAATAGCCGATGTGCATTTTTGCAACGCCGTGAAACTTTTTTTCCCCCTAGCGTCTACGCCCTCTTGAAACCATTCGAAATTCGCTTCAATATCACCAACAATTTTTAGAAACAAGCTTTTATTCATATGAAATCTTTCACGAAAAATATCAGAGGGAAACTTTGGGTTTTCTTCGACGAAATAGTCATTCATTAGAGTTTCTAGAGCTTTTTCACGATAAAGGGTAACATGTCTTCGGGTTGAGCTAGTCGTGTCTTCAATGCTATCGCACGCGGCTAAATAGATTTCTATGGTAGAACCAGTGGAAAATATGTCCTCGGAAGAGTCGGGATAGAAAATCTAACTCGTCCTCGGATGAAGAAGATGAAGATGAATCCATTTTGTTTGTGAAAATAGAAATGTTTTTGTTTGAGAAAAATAGAGATGTTTTTGTGTTTAAAATTTAAATAGGGAGAAAAAAAATGTTTTTTTTTTTAATGCACCTAACGGTACAATTTGACTAGCAACGGCTAGTTTGGTGAGCATGTAGATTTGGCAATGTTTGCCGATTATTCACTTTCTCATCCCAAACCGAGTCATGCCGATTCCTACGTATTGCTCATGCCGATCGGCATGAATGACACCGATGGTCATGCAGAAGGCGTTGCCAGTACCTAAGTAAAAATAAGAAAATATTTGGGAAAATATGTGCAATGCCTATTATTGGTGGAGCATGGGTATCACCTGATATTTTCTGGTGTAGTCGGAGGGAATCTATAGTCGGTCAGTGATTCGTGTAAGAAAATATGTCTTTGCGTGTTCTGCGTTTTCTTTTTTAACTTTTCTGCTTTTTTATTTTAATTTACCTTGTAAAAGGTAATCACTCGTCCCAACTCCCAAAACTATAATTTTATGTTTTTATTTTTATTTTCTCAAAATTCTTCTTACTTCTATTTCTCAACAAATTAAAGAGATTTTAATGGAAAAATATGATATTTGATTCATGAATATAATGATTAATAGGAATTTGATAAACTTTGTGCAAAATTGAAAGTGAACTTAAAATTTGAAATGAAGGGAGTAGTTTTCAACTTTTGTGAAAAGCAAAGTTGATTGAATGATTATAAATAGGGGCGGCAATTTTGCGACACGACATAATAAACGATATGAAATCGACAAGAAGTTAAACAAGTTTGGGTTAAGGATAAACAGGTTTGGGTAAAAAAGTAGATCAACCCGTTTAAAAAACGGGTCTTTTTTGAGTTGAGTAAGTATTAAACAGGTTAACCCGTGAACCCGTTTAAGTATATAAGTCTCTAAAAAAATAAAATATATAACTTTGTTTTTATGTTAAATATGGATTGAATGTATTTTGTTATGTACTTAATATGGGTGGATTATAATTATAACTTGCATCGAAATTGTCGTATAGGTATTTGTATGCTATTTTTATCTTTTTTAGATGTCCATATCTTGTTTGGATTTGAACAAGTAGAATCGACAAACCACAAACCTTATACACCGTGTGACCTATTTACTTAAACAACTTAAACGATTCATAAACGGGTTACACTTGTTGTACATGTATGGGTTTGGGCTGAGTTTTTTGACACGATTAATAAACGGGTCGCGTTTGGGTTGAGGTTATACTAACCCACCAACCAGCCAACACGACTTGATTGACACCCCTAATTATAAGCGGTTACTTATTGAATTTTAGAGCACCCGTAACGTGGAAGAAGTTGCTAGCTTAGGCGTTATGGTGTTCGTGGTAAGAGTGGCTCGATTTCACCACTGTGCACAAGAAGAGGAAGCGGTCAGCTCGTGGTTATGCTGCTTTGTCTCTTCAAAAGCCAAATAAACAACAAAGTTATCTTTTACTATTACTAATTTATTTAAAAAATAAAGTGGTTAGTGTTAAGAGCATTGGGTGTGGAGGTCGTTGTGCCTCGACGTGGTGACATGGCAAGCTCGCCGCGGCTCGCCACGACACCGGTGGATCTCGCCAAAGTTCAGCTCGTCGTCTGCACGATGAAGGAAACAACCGTCCTTTGTGTCAGTGGTGATATTTTTTTCTTTCTATTCGTTTTTTTGATTTCAAGTGTGTGTAGTGTGTGTGAGGATCGAGGAAGAAGACGCAAGTTTTTTTTTTTTTTTTTTTTTTTTTTTTTTGGGGTTAAATTGGGGTAGGAAGTTGGGATGAGCTTGTGATAATGTTTTCTTAAAATTCAAGGTTTTTTTTTTTTTTTTTTTAAGTTATAACTTTTTAAATATGTTGTATTACATTTTTATTTTAATAAATGAATTTAGTTTATTTGGAAATGTGAAAAAATAAAAATAAAAAATAAAATAAATAAATTGTAAGTGGTGGTACTAAAATGAGTAAGTTGAGGTTAATTGTGATAACGGGGGTTGTATGAGGAGGTTTGTAAAAGTGAAGTGGCACCCCGTGAACCCCAAATGAGGAGGTTTACCTCTTCACCACACCTAATGCGGCGGTCATTATGGGTAAAAGTGATAAGTATATTGTGATGTCGCGTTAAGTTGGTCCCAACAATAAGCAGTGGTAGTAATATATAAAAGATAAACTCGAATGCTTTTAGCCGGACATCGTCTTTCTGGAGTCATGATGTGCTAGAACAAAAACTACGCATCACTACGACTACATACTTGCGTGTTTCATGCATAAGGAGCAAAAGAAAATCTCGCACATTCAGTCACAACTCATAATGATGACCTATGAAAAGGAAAAATAAAAGGAGAATGTGTTTATGTAATTGATAGGTAAGTTATTTATTTTATTTATTATTATTATTATTATTATTATTATTATTATTATTATTATTATTATTATTATTATTATTAAAGTAAACCCAAAATACATCCTTATGATGACCCGATTCGCGATTATCATCCTCTCGCATAAAGTTTAATGAGATCGTCAATTAGTAAAAGTTAAACTATATACATCCACGAGGACGAGCGGTTGCAAATTTTGTGTCGTTAACTTGGACACTCGGCAGTTAAGTAAGGGTATTTATGTCATTTTATGTTTCCCAGCTATTTCACCACTCTTTTAATACCTTTTTCAGTCAAACCCAAATCATAAACACAAATCAAAATCTCAAACACAAATCAAAAACCCAAATCAAAAACACCAATCAAAAACCCACACTTCCAATTTATGAAAAAAAAAACACAAAGATCTCAACTATGAAAAAAAACAATTCATACACATTCTTTATCATCATCATGATTATAAAGTTGAGTTTATATGAAAGTAATTTAGCATAGAAATCATAACGAGCACCTAAACTCAAACTTAGCTATGAACTAAATACACTATAAAATAAGCTTCTTACATCTAAAAAATCTCATAACCAAATACTAAACATAACTACATGGTTCCTATATTAAGTTTGTCTAAGGAAACATGAAATTAAAACTCTCCGACCACACTGGATCTCTTGTATAGCATCTTGAGTTGCAAAAGTTGGAGGAAGCCTAATTTGATTTAAAGATCCAAAACTAGATGAAACTTTTGGAACTCCTAGAGCCAAGCGGGATCTTAACGCCATAGTTTTTCTACCTTCAATAAGGATGATAGCGACTACCGTCACCATAGACTCCGCTACCATAAGAGCCACCATAACTAGAAGTTGGACCAGATATGGACCATGCTCATTACCACTTCCAAAACGACCTATAGGTATTATACCCACTATAACCATCAACTATTCGGGGTAACCATCAAGAACTCCGGGGACCCCGGATGCCCTAATGGGACGAGGGCCATATCTACCATCGAAGCTATCATACCCACCATCATATCCGCTAAATTTATCCGGGAAACGTGACCTAGACCTACTAACAAGTGGGGGTTTGGCGCTTTCTTTCGCTGCTTTTTTTTATCTCCACCTACAAGAAAGTAACTTAGTCAACCTAATTCAACTGTAAATACACTATAAGATTAGCCTCTTAGAAGACCTACACCTGTAAAATCTCGGCCTACATCATATACATTATGCACAATTGGTGTTTTTGATTTGGGTTTTTGATTTGTGTTTGAGATTTTGATTTGTGTTATGATTTGGGTTTGACTGAAAAAGGTATTAAAAGAGTGGTGAAGTAGCTGGGAAACATAAAATGACATAAATACCCTTACTTAACTGCCACGTGTCCAAGTTAACGACACAAAATTTGCACCGTTCGTCCTCGTGGATGTATATAGTTTAACTTTTACTAACGGAGTGACGTATCTGTTGAAACTTTTGCGAGAGGGATGTATAGTGCGAATCGGGGTAAACCACAGGGATGTATTTTGGAGTTTACTCTTATTATTATAAGTAAGTAATAAGTAATAGTTACCGAGATGGGAGGGAAATGAGAAGATGTAGCACTTGTGAGTTGTGACAATAAGGGGAATTTGGTATGTCGCTTATTACATTCAGCTTTAGAGAGTTGGGTGGTGTATTGGCGCAAAAGCAACACCAATTTTACATGTCAAGTTTTGGCTTTCCTCTCTCTTTGTCTTCGTGCGCTATTGTGCAATTAGCCAAAAGAGGTTTTTCTTTTTCTTTTTAATTATTTTTTATTGGTTTGTGTTTTAATTAGGTATCGTGAGACTCAAAGTGTGGTTTGCCTAGAATGATATATATATATATATATATATATATATATATATATATATATATATATATATATATATATATATATATATATATATATATATATATATATATATATTAAGAGAAATAAAAGCGGGAAATGATAATTTGGCATAACACGACACCACTTTTTGGTTGGCTTGAACCTCTTTTGATGTGTTTTCAAGGTTTGATTTTGGATGAAAAGTTAAATGAAGTGAAGAAAACAAAAATTTGAGTGTGTTTTTAAGTTTTTTTGGGAAGTAAGGTAAAAGAAAATAGGGGGAAATGGATGGGTTTTTGTGTACTTTCGCTCCACTTTTAGGATGAAAGTAAGCGGAAATAAAAGTGATGAATTTTTTATGACGAAATTGACCCTTATTTACTTTAACTTGATGCTTAATTAAATCTATGATTGATGACATAATTGTCAAATAACAATTTTCTCATCACTTTCTTTTTTTCTGTCTTTCAATTCAAGAAGACTATCAGTTTCCTCTTTACTAACAAATTTTTAACAATTTTTTTTTTTCTCCCCGCCACTTTTTATATTTCCCTTTTCTTTTCTCTTCCTTCAAATAAAAAGTAAAAAACATAGTCTTAATAATGATAAATTAATAACGTAGATGTTATTCTTTGAAAGAGTTGTATAAAAAAAGAGTAAAGTCCAAAATACATCTTTGTGGTTTATCTCGTGTCTCGCTTTACATCTTTAAACTTTTTTTTTGCCACAAAACCATCCCTCCGTTAGTAAGGTTGGCACAAATATAACCATCTGTTAGTAAAATCAGTCAATAAAGACTAACGGTGCAAGTATTTCTCCGTCATCTCCTAACGGAAGAGAGAATATTTGCACCGTTAGTCCTTAAGACTAACTATGCAATTTATTTTTGGAAATAAATTGCATCGTTAGTCCTTTACCACCATCACCACCACCGCCACCTCCACCGCCACCCACCACCTCCACCACCACCTACCACCCAACGCCACAACCACCACCACCTTCACACACCACCACTACCCGCCACCGCAACCACCTCAAACCAACGCCACCACCACCATCACCGCCACCCAGCCCTACCGCCACCACCACCGTCACCAACACCCACCACCACCATCAACAACCTTGGGAGTGATGGGTAGTGGTGGCAGTGGTGGCGGTGGATGACGGTGGTGGAGGTGGTGGGTGGTCGTGGCATTGGTTGCGGTGGTGGTTATAATGGTGTGCAGCGATGGAGTGGGTGGTGTGCAATGGTGAGGTGCGATGGGTAGGCGGTGGTCGCAGCAGTGGCGGGAGAGTGGTGGTGGTGGCAGTGGTGGCGGTGGTGGAAGTGATGGGTGGTGGTGGCGGTAGATGGCGATGGTGGAGGTGGTGGGTGGGTAGCGGCGGTGAAGGTGGGTGGTGGTGGCAGTGGTTGCGATGGATGGCGGTGGAGGTGGTGGCGGTAGATGGCGATGGTGGAGGTGGTGGTTGTGGTGGGTGGGTAGCGGCGGTGGAGGTGGGTGGTGGTGGCAGTGTTGGTCGTTGGTGGCGGCGGTGGAGGTGGGGGTGGTGGCGTTGGGTGGAGGTGGCGGTGGAGGTGGTAGGTGGCGGTGATGGTGGTGGAGGACTAACGATGCAATTTCTTTTCGAAAATAAATTGCATAGTTAGTCTTAAGGACTAACGGCAAATATTCTCTCTTCCGTTAGGAGATAACGAGAAATATTTGCACCGTTAATCCACATTGATTGATTTTACTAAAAGAGAGATGTATTTGTGCCAACTTTACTAACGGATGAATGATTTTGTGTCAAAAAAAGTTTAAAGATGTAAAGCGAAACACGGAAAAAACTATAAAAATGTCTTTTAGACTTTACGCATAAAAAAATGAAACAAAGTTGGCAACTTGACATAGCATGATATATTGCTGGATACTTGGAAAATCTAGTGGCTTTGACTTGTCTGTTGAACAACATACAAACCACATGATTGTTGGTGTGTATTCGCCTAGAACAGGGTAAGATAATCAAAGACAATAAGAATACCACTAGGTGGTTACCGGATATCACTTGGAATCGTGTAATCACTTTACAAAGTAAACTATTCGACCCTAATGCCTGGGTTACACGAATATCTACTTGGGATAAGACCAAATGTAGTTATATAATTAGGCACAATTCAATAACCCTTTTGCTTAGAAGTATTAATCGTTTTCAGTGTGTCTTTCATGCATAATCAGATATCCTATTTATAGGAGATTACTCTTAGCTAGTCAAATGGAATTATGAGAATTAATCGGCCCATTAATCGCCTCATAATTATCCTCATTATAGCCGTTAGTGGTTACATGACCAATTAAACGTGGTCATTAAATGCTTGAAACCGCCATTTAGCAAGACTTACATAGCACTAGCCGTACTTTCATAATACTAGCAAGATTTCCACTAGCAAGATTTTATAATACTAGCAAGATTTTCCACTAGCGAAGACTTTCAACTAGCAAGATTTCCACTAAAAGAGGCAGTGGTGTTCAGGGGGACCTTATGGGTGTACACTCCGCACCTCCCCGACCCATTACTGTGTGAACTAATCCACAAGTGTACTAAATTTTCCAACAATCCTCCCCAAATTTAGTTCACTTCCTTTGCATGAAAACAAACATTAAACAAAACATGTGCATAAACGAAAATATCCTGAGGATTGAATTTCCATCTTAGTACATTACACGCTCAATTATTCGAGAATCGTGGTGTTCTAAGAATTGAACCCTTCAACCCATTTGAATACTTGAAGATAAAATACACACAAGTTTTCAAACACTTATCGCCTCCCGGCACTATACAAGCCATGTGTCCATATCCAAATTCATAAATGTTGTAAAAGCTAAAGTCCAAAGCTCCACAAGCGGCAAAACTTCAACATTTACATAGGTGGTTCCTCTTTATTCATGCTTACGCCAAGCACTTTTCAAAGAAAATTAATCATTAAGTAAAGACCTTATCCCCTTTCAGCAGGTTCTCGAGCACAACCTTGGGATGTAAATAAAACATGTGCTCCAAATCCTTTGAATGTTCAAATTTTCCACATTGAACTCAGCTCCCAAGTTTCCTCAAGAGGATTTGGGTGTCCTAGCATTCAAGAATTAAGTTGGACTTAAACCCATCCATTTAGCGACTTTATAACCAAGTCTCTAGCCGCACCTTCGTCAAGTGATCGCTAAATTTTGTTGAGATCTAACAAACTCTATAGATACCACCCCATTCATGATAAGCTCACGAATCATGCTATGTCTGACACCTAAGTGTCTAGACTTACCATTGTACATCTGGCTATCACAACGGATAGAAATTGGTGCTATAGGTTAGGCCACAATGGAATCTCAAGAAGCAAGTTTTTCAACCATTCAACTTCTTTACCAGAAGCTGCTAAGGCCATGAATTCATATTCCATTATTGAACTGGTGATGCAAGTTTGTTTCTTGGATGCCCAAGAAATTGCACCTCCACCAAGTAGGAATACCCAGCCACTGGTAGAAGAATTGTCTTCGATGTTACTAATCCAACTTGCATCGCAGTATCCTTCCAACAACGATGGGTAACCAAGATATGAGAGGCTATAATCCATAGTTCTCTTCAAATACTTGATACCTTTTCAACCGCCAGTTGATGAGCACTAGGATTACTAGTATACCGCTCAATTTTCCCAATGCAAAACCAATATCGGTCTTGTACAAGTCATGGCATACATCAAGCGACCAATTACCCTAGAATACTCAAGTTGAAATGACCTTGCCATTATTAGGCATTAGCTTCTCACAGTATCAATAGGTGTACTCACCGAGTACAATCAAGGTAATTGAATTTCCTCAACACCTTCTCAATATAATGAGACCGAGAGATAGAAATTCTTTTACTTTCATGTTTAATCCTTATACCAAGGATAACATCGCCTCCCTCATGTCCTTCATGGAGAACCTTGATGACAAAATTCCTTTGTCAAGTCAACCTCGATTTTGGTCAGTGCCAAAGATCAACATGTCATCAACATATAGACAAATGATGACTCCTTTACCGTATTCATCAAATTTGCTATGTACACATTTGTCACTGGTTAAGAACATAACCACTAGACAAAACCACTTCATCAAATTTTGATGTCATTGTAGGTGCCCGATTTAGTCCATAAAGAGACTTAACCGCTTTACACACCTTATTTTCCTTGTCGCATGATGAAACCTCGACGCTGGTTCATATAAACCTCCTCTTCCAATTCACCATTCAAGAAAGTCAAGTTACATCCATCCGATGAATAATCGACAGAATCGATGCCAAAGCAATCAAGAATCTAATGGTATCGAGCACGAGCCACGGGGCATAAGTATCAAAATAGTCTATCCCCGACTTTTGTTATGTAAAACCCTAAAAATCGTAAACGTGTAAAAGACAATTTTGCCTCTCAAGCTTAATAATTGTAGGATTCGTAAAATATGTCAAGCTCGTTAGATATGTTTAACATTTAACTCACAAATGAATTATGCAAAATAATGATAACCAACTCACAATTATGTCTACAAATAATATATCACACGTTATATAAGTTAGTTGGACCTAATTATGTACAAAGTTTACAATATACATTAACTTGAAAATAAAACCAACTCATTTTGTAATTAAGGAAAATTAAATTAGTCATTAACTCCCCCCCTATTTTGGCCGAAAATCAATCCCCATTAATCCCATGATTTCTCATTTAACCCCATTTACTCTCTCATTTGTAACCTACCTTTTACCAATTCAAAAACACACACAAAAATTCACCACGACTCCATACGAATTTCTGGAAGGGATCTAGCATTTTCCGGGTTCTTCATCATCAAGAGTAGCTGGGAAAAATAGGTTTTGGTTTGTTGGAGGCTTGGTTCGATCGGGTGATTTTCTTTGGTCGATTCTTCATCCGATAGGTATGAAATTCATGCGCTTGATCCACACGTCCTAAAATCGATTGGGTATTTTTCTCATACTATTTATATCATATATGACCTAAATAAAATGATAAAAAAAGAATCATGCATGTTTAAATAGTCGAATGGGAATTACATGCTTAAAACGTATGCAAAACTATAGATCGGGTTATATGAATTCTCTGGGTGGTGTACATAATTTTTATGGGTGTCTTAGTCATCATAAAGGTCTGGAAAATGGTTGTTTGAGTTGTTATAGCTTGGATCAATCGTAATAATTTTGAGGATAAAACGTGTATAAAATCTAATCTAATTGCATGCAATTTTCCGGTGTGAAACCCATTTTATTTAAGACCTATACGACCCATATGATACTGGAAAAATGTTCATTCGAATTGTTATTGTCTAAAATGGCCTTGTCGAATTATTGTTTATAATCGGGTTTTTATAAAAAAACGTATAAATGGATAAACAAAATTGGAACGATCGACCTAGGGTTTATGTTATGGTCTAGATCTGATCTTAATGATGAAATAATGATGGAATAATGATTGTTTTTGATTTGGGGAATTAGGGTTAGGGTTTGATGATTTTATTGTATTACCGATTGAGTTTTCAAAATAAAAGGGTTGTTTCAGTAAATTATAAAACTTGTGGACTATTTTGTAATATACTTTGGACCAGGGGTGTTAGTATAAAATGTAACATGAGGACCTTTTTCGTAAAATATGTGACTTAGGGTGTATTTTGTAAATCGGGTAAATTTGTAAACCGAAATGTAATTATTAAAAATAGAGGGCTTGTTTGTAAATTCGGAAACTTGGGGTATTTCGTATAAATAAGGATAATGAGGGTGTAATATGAAAATTGGACACTTAAGGGCTTGTTGTGTAAATATGTTGAATAAGGAAACTTTCTAAAATGGAAAACCGCTATTTTGGAAACACGCTAAATATGGAGAGTTACTAAACCGGAAAGCCGACTAAAATAAGTAATCTGAATTAAATAAGTTTTAATAAAACTAGTCATGAATTCGTGTAGATTCACGGAGATGGAGTTTGCTTCCGACCTTGGTATTTCTGTTGTGTTTCGTTTGCGGTATAAGGTACAGATATTCTACCTTTTCAAGAGAGGTTTCTCATGACTTTTCGATCCTTTGACTTTACTCCACTTATGATACTTTTGCTATGATTCCCTTTAATATGATCATTTGATATTGCTTTGTTCGCTATTGATATTCGCTTGTTATGATTATGAACTTGATTATGAACTTATATGAACCTTTGATATTGAGCACGAACCTTGAACCGATGATATGAACCTTTGATATGAACCTCGATTATGAACTTATGATATGAACCCCGATATGAACCTTTGAATTTTGAACCTTTGATATGATATGAACCCTTATGATATGATTATGCTTTGACCCTTCGTTTGATACCGAGCCAAATTTGTTTCCTAGTCATGAAGGTAACATCCGTGTCATTGATGCACCAATGGCATGACTCTAGTGTGGTTGAGTGATGTTACACACCGTCCCCATGTTTGATATATGATTATGAGCTCATGAAAGATATGTATGGCCACTATGATTTGATTTGCGTAGGGCGTATGGATGCATCCTAGATTTGATTTGATTTGATTTGCATTTGATATGATATGATATGTTTTGGTGATGATGTGCGTGTGCAATACACCCCTCACATTTGGGAGCTAGCTACTCCATTGGTTCTTGAGGTCTCCTCTCTATTTGGTTTGGTATTCGAGGTCACCCTCCGAATACAATGGCTACTATTGGATACTATTGGCGATTATTGCCACTATTGATATGGTTTGTTTTGTTGGCTCGGGATAGATTTTTGATAACCCTTACACTTTTGATAAACCTATATTGTACCTTCCGTATTCCCCAACGCACCATAATCGTATTACTTGTTCATTACTCAATACCCTTATATGATTCACTTTACCAAGATATAGATACTCCATTACATTGATCGTCACACTTTCATTCCGTTACTTGGACTATGGTTCCATTCACGCATCGGGTTATTATATGTCATTGGATTGATTTTGATATTCATGTTTATCGACTACCGATTACTATGTATGATATGTATGTATGCGATATAAGATTTACTGTTGTCATCGATTGATATGCTACCTTCATGTTATGTGATCCTTTGATTTGTCTCGGTAACCGTGCTTGTATGAAATCGATTGTTGATCCGTTCATCCTTTGTACCTCTTTCGATTTATCTCGTGGACTATGACTATCCGTGGTCCCCTTATATCGCTTGTTGTTGACTTGCCATGTTTGCATTTGTTTATGCTACGGTTTGATGTGGTAGATGGTTCAACTTATGAAGTCTAGCTTGTTAACTTGTTTAATTGCCTGCTATGTCTTTAATTCTTTTAATTATAGTGTTCATCTTGTATTCCTACTTGTCATGTGTGATCGCCATGTTTTATTTCGTTGTTAGTACTTCCGCTGTTATGATACTTGTTATGTTTTCATCTAAGGCTTCTAATCTGTGCAATTGCCATGCTCACTTATTAATTAATTGCTTCCGCTTTCTTGTAGATATCTGTTTGGCTTGCATGTCTTTTGACTTCCTGATTTGATTGTATGACATATATGTTGTGTGGATGCGACGCCTGCTATGTTTGCTTATGTTTCAGTCCTTGTATGCCTGGTTTGTATGTGCTTGATTATATGTCATCGATGCCTTGCCTTGCTTCGTTCTCCTCGTTTTCGCTCATTGTAGATATTTGTAATAATTGTGTTCGCATGATTTCTCTTTGACTCATTATTCTCATTTCACGTGACTTTGTTATCCGTTTTCCTTCGTTTCGTTTTGCACTTTGATTTTATTTAGCGTTCGCTTTGTTATATCATTCCTTTGGGCTTTTTAAGCTCACCGCATTTCTTTTTCTGCGGCGGGTTTTAGGTTTGAAGATGGGCTTTGTTTGGGTGAGAGTTGGATCATTTGAGTGGACTAACCATAGATACCTTTCTGTTGGACTTATTTTGGCGGGCTTTTGTTTTGAGATTTCATTTTATCTTAGACATTTTGGGTTTTGTAATTTTCCTTGTAAATCATTGTTTAAATGACTTGATACTTTATTCTTAAGACTTCCGCTTTTAATTGTATGTTCTGATATGACACCAGAATGTGATACTTCTACCCTTGTCGGGTTGGGGTGTTACAATTATGGTATCAGAGCCCAGGTTTCGTCTTGTTGACCTTAGGATTGACCTGTGAGGACTTGGGTAGACACTAGGCTTCCGTCTGTTATGATCTATTCCGATTCCTTTTGATTGTCGTTCAGTTTTGACTTCTATAATCTTTTGTCTTCACTGTTTTGGTCTCTCCTCTTCACATTTGATTTTATTATTTTGTCTTCGCACATCCGTTTGTCGATCGTTAGATGGAGACTACCCGTGGAGCCGAAGATGATGGTGCCGAACTGCGTTGTCGCAAGCGATCTACGAGTGGAGAGGCTCGTGAAGCAGAGCCACACCCGACCGCCGTCTTCTTTGGAGGCATCGGGATCTTCTTCAAGGAAGTCGGACGGACCAACCAAAGACGCAAGAGACGGAGACAAGATTCAACCGGTGGCTGAGAAGGTTCATCTACTTCATATGATTTGGGCGCGACTGGTGTTACTCCTATTCGTTTGTCATGCGTTTTGAGGCGGGTTGATATCCTGTTAAGTGATTCTGATCGGTATTGTTTTTCTTGATTTGTTCGGAACTCGGTTTGAATCGTGAAGCTTTATCGTTTGGTATTTTGTTAATATCTCAGCTTTTCTTTTGGATCGTCGAGAATGAGTCATGAGGAACCGTTTATGCAAGTTGGTGGCATCCTTTCATTGTGATATAGTAAGTTGTTTGATGCAGTTTATGTTGTGCATATGAATCTGGTCTACTTTGGTATGTTACTTGTTATTTGTATGTGATATGTTTTGTGTGATATTGGCTATGTGGTTTGTCATGACCCGGGACAGAATATGGTGACAATAAGGGCTTGTTATGTGATGCAAGTATTATGACGCCTGATCAACGTGATAATACCGAGATCATATAATTTGAACTTATTGGAATCATACGACGTTTTGGGAAATGCCAGGGGGTTGGTACGTGAATGGACTAAGACTTATAACCGTTATTTGTCACTCCTCATGTTCATTTGAAATTCTGTGAGATTCTCATCGACATATGTTACGTATACGTTTTGTACGTTTTGGAAACCGAAATCGTTATGATCTGTGTGAGACTATGGATTGCTATGTCTGCCTTAAACTTGTACGTTTCTATGTACCCTGACGATTTCAATTTTCGAGGACGAAAATTTTCTTTTAGAGGGGAAGAGTTGTAAAACCCTAAAAATCGTAAACGTGTAAAAGACAATTTTGCCTCTCAAGCTTAATAATTGTAGGATTCGTAAAATATGTCAAGCTCGTTAGATATGTTTAACATTTAACTCACAAATGAATTATGCAAAATAATGATAACCAACTCACAATTATGTCTACAAATAATATATCACACGTTATATAAGTTAGTTGGACCTAATTATGTACAAAGTTTACAATATACATTAACTTGAAAATAAAACCAACTCATTTTGTAATTAAGGAAAATTAAATTAGTCATTAACTCCCCCTATTTTGGCGAAAATCAATCCCCATTAATCCCATGATTTCTCATTTAACCCCATTTACTCTCTCATTTGTAACCTACCTTTACCAATTCAAAAACACACAAAAATTCACCACGACTCCATACAATTTCGGAAGGATCTAGCATTTTTTGGGGTTCTTCATCATCAAGAGTAGCTGGGAAAAATAGGTTTTGGTTTGTTGGAGGCTTGGTTCGATCGGGTGATTTTCTTTGGTCGATTCTTCATCCGATAGGTATGAAATTCATGCGCTTGATCCACACGTCCTAAAATCGATTGGGTATTTTTCTCATACTATTTATATCATATATGACCTAAATAAAATGATAAAAAGAATCATGCATGTTTAAATAGTCGAATGGGAATTACATGCTTAAAACGTATGCAAAACTATAGATCGGGTTATATGAATTCTCGGGTGGTGTACATAATTTTATGGGTGTCTTAGTCATCATAAAGGTCTGGAAAAATGGTTGTTTGAGTTGTTATAGCTTGGATCAATCGTAATAATTTTTGAGGATAAAACGTGTATAAAATCTAATCTAATTAAATGCAATTTTCCGGTGTGAAACCCATTTTATTTAAGACCTATACGACCCATATGATACTGGAAAAATGTTCATTCGAATTGTTATTGTCTAAAATGGCCTTGTCGAATTATTGTTTATAATCGGGTTTTTATAAAAAAAAACGTATAAATGGATAAACAAAATTGGAACGATCGACCTAGGGTTTATGTTATGGTCTAGATCTGATCTTAATGATGAAATAATGATGGAATAATGATTGTTTTTGATTTGGGGAATTAGGGTTAGGGTTTGATGATTTTATTGTATTACCGATTGAGTTTTCAAAATAAAAATGGGTTGTTTCGTAAATTATAAAACTTGTGGACTATTTTTGTAATATACTTTGGACCAGGGGGTGTTAGTATAAAATGTAACATGAGGACCTTTTCCGTAAAATATGTGACTTAGGGGGTATTTTGTAAATCGGGTAAATTTGTAAACCGAAATGTAATTATTAAAAATAGAGGGGCTTGTTTGTAAATTCTAGAAACTTGGGGGTATTTCGTATAAATAAGGATAATGAGGGTGTAATATGAAAAATTGGACACTTAAGGGCTTGTTGTGTAAATATGCTGAATAAGGAAACTTTCTAAAAATGGAAACCGGCTATTTTTGGAAACCTGCTAAATATGGAGAGTTACTAAAACTAGAAAGCCGACTAAAATAAGTAATCTGAATTAAATAAGTTTTTAATAAAACCAGTCATGAATTCGTGTAGATTCGCCGGAGATGGAGTTTGCTTCCGACCTTGGTATTTCTGTTGTGTTTCGTTTGCGGTATAAGGTACAGATATTCTATCCCTTTTCTCTTGAGGGTTTCTCATGACTTTTCGATCCTTGACTTTGATTCTAGCTTATGATACCCTTGCTATGATTCCGAGCCTCTTATTATGCTTCATTTGATATTGCTTTGTTCTTTGATGAATATGCTATTGACTTGTTATGAATTATGAACTTCGATTATGAACCTTTGTTATGAACCTTTGATTATGAACCTATGATATGAATCTTTGATATGAACCTCGATTATGAACTTTGTTATGGAACCCCGATATGAACCTTTGATTTTGAACCTTTGATATGAGCCCTTATGATATGATTATGCTTTGACCCTTCAGTTTGATACCCGAGCAAATTTGTTTCCTAGCCATGAAGGTAACATGTCCGTGTCATTGATGCACCAATGGCATGACTCTAGTGTGGTTGAGTGATGTTCCACACCGTCCCTTATGTTTGATATATGATTATGAGCTCAAGAATGTTATATGTTTGGCCACTATGATTTGATTTGCGGGCGTATGGATGCATCCTAGATTTGATTTGATTTGATTTGATTTGATATGATATGATATGTTTTGGTGATGCGGTGCGTGTGTGCAATACACCCCTCACATTTGGGAGCTAGCTACTCCATTGGTTCTTGAGGTCTCCTCCTATTTGGTTTGGTATTCGAGGTCACCCTCCGAATACAATGGCTACTATTGGATACTATTGGCGATTATTGCCACTATTGATATGGTTTGTTTTGTTGGCTCGGGATAGATTTACGATAACCCTTACACTTTTGATAAACCTATATTGTACCTTCCGTATTCCCCAACGCACCATAATCAGACACTTGTTCATTACTCAATACCCTTATATGATTCACTTTTACCAAGATATAGATACTCCATTACATTGATCATCACACTTTCATTCCGTTACTTGGACTATGGTTCCATTCACGCATCGGGTTATTATATGTCATTGGATTGATTTTGATATTCATGTTTATACGACTACCGATTACTCTGTATGATATGTATGTATGCGATATAAGATTTACTGTTGTCATCGATTGATATGCTACCTTACTGTTATGTGATCCTTTGATTTGTCTCGTAACCGTGCTTGTATGAAATCGATTGTTGATCCGTTCATCCTTTGTACCTCTTTCGATTTATCTCGTGGACTATGACTATCCGTGGTCCCCTTATCTCGCTTGTTGTTGACTTGCCATGTTTGCATTTACATTTATGCTACGGTTTGATGTGGTAGATGGTTCAACTTATGAAGTCTAGCTTGTTAACTTGTTTAATTGCCCTGCTATGTCTTTAATTCTTTTAATTATAGTGTTCATACTGTATTCCTACTTGTTATGTGTGACTGCCATGTTTTGACTGCTGTTAGTACTTCCGCTGTTATGATACTTGTTATGTTTTCATCTAAGGCTTCTAATCTGTGCAATTGCCATGCTCACTTATTAATTAATTGCTTCCGCTTTCTTGTAGATATCTGTTTGGCTTGCATGTCTTTTGACTTCCTGATTTGATTGTATGACATATATGTTGTGTGGATGCGACGCCTGCTATGTTTGCTTATGTTTCAGTCCTTGTATGCCTGGTTTGTATGTGCTGATTTATATGTCATCGATGCCTTGCCTTGCTTCGTTCTCCTCGTTTCTATTCATTGTAGATATTTGTAATAATTGTGTTCTGCATGATTTCTCTTTGACTCATTATTCTCATTTTTCACGTGACTTTGTTATCCGTTTTCCTTCGCTTCGTTTTGCACTTGATTTTATTTAGCGTTCGCTTTGTTATATCCATTCTTTGGGCTTTTTAAGCTCACCGCATTTCTTTTCTGCGGTAGGTTTTAGGT
Source organism: Chrysanthemum lavandulifolium (assembly GCA_022545495.1). Classification (NCBI taxonomy): domain Eukaryota; kingdom Viridiplantae; phylum Streptophyta; class Magnoliopsida; order Asterales; family Asteraceae; genus Chrysanthemum; species Chrysanthemum lavandulifolium. The sequence goes on along the minus strand of CM040241.1, from coordinate 128,904,347 downwards.
TTGAAGATGGGCTTTGTTTGGGTGAGAGTTGGATCATTTGAGTGGACTAACCATAGATACCTTTCGTTGGACTTATTTTGGCGGGCTTTTGTTTTGAGATTTCATTTTATCTTAGACATTTTGGGTTTTGTAATTTTCCTTGTAAATCATTGTTTAAATGACTTGATACTTTATTCTTAAGACTTCCGCTTTTAATTTTATTGTATGTTACGATATGACACCGAATGTGATACTTCTACCCTTGTCGGGTTGGGGTGTTACAATGCAATCAATGCCTCTTTCACCCAAAGTTTTCGCCTTTGGATCGTGGAGTCTTACAAAAGCCCTACAACCCTGCACTTCGAGATAGTTCAGTTGGTTTTTAGTCCGTAGTTCATAAGGGTAACCTTGTTCCTTTGTTGGAACCCTATTTAATAAATAGCAAGTCGTTAACATAGCTTCACCCTGTAACCTTGACTCATTCTGAATAGGACAACATGGAATTAACTATCTCTTTCAAAGACTCGCTTTTCCTTTCGTAAATACCATTTTGCCGAGGAGTATAAGGGCGCTGTTTCATGGATTATACCAACAGATCCGAAAATACAGAGTATCTATGTACTCACCTCCCTATCGCCCTTAATCTTTTGATCGTGACCCAAGTTGTAATTCAACTTCGCTTTAAACACTTTGAATTTATCTAATGCTTCATCCTTGGTATGTAATATAGACATAACAAAACCTTGAAGCATCATCAATAAATGTCACAGTACTTTATTTCCCAAAGAAGGATTGGCATGCAAATCACATGTGTCATCGTGTATAAGCTCCAAGAGCTTAGTCTCACGACTAACACCTCAAAAGGTTTCTTGGTTATCTTGGTCAACATGCAAGTTTTACACTTTTCAATGTCCATGTCAAAAGTCGATTAACCCATCCTTATACATATCTTGCATTCTCTTATAGTGTACATGGCCAAGTCTTGCATGCCATAGGTAGAGTCAACAGTCAATGTGGTCACAAATGTGAATTAACACTATCATGATAATATTAAGCATGAACATTTGATTACACAAATATCCAAAACCAATAAAAACACCATGCTTAGAAAGAACAAATTTATCGACTCAATAACTTGTTTATATCCATGATTATTCAAAATACTACTTGAAACCAAGTTCTTCCCGATATCAGAACATGAATAACATTAAACAAAGTTACAATCTTTCCGTAACTAAAATTAAGATCTACACAACCACGACCATGCACCAAGGTCGTTGACTCATTTCCCATGTGAAGAATAGAACCATCATCAAATGACTCATAAGTCTTGAACCGACTTCTATCTTTACACACATGAACTGCACCGTAGTCAACCCACCACGCAACATCATCATCCCGCACATAAAAAGATTCAGACATATTTAACATAATAAATCGAAAAGACTTATTAACTATATTCGACCTTTCAAAGAGTTGGAAAATCACCACCCCTAAACCATTAGTGCCTCGATCCATTGGCTTTACCACCAACCTTAACACCTTTGCAATCCCTTTAATGTGACCAGATTTGTTACATTTCCAACAAGTAGGTGTCATGCCTTCTTGTTAGGATCTTGTGTTGTCATGATATTTGCGCTTGCCTTTGTTGTCATTGTACCGTGGAGTTGTTATGCTCCACCATATTGACAATGTGATGCACCAAGTAGTATTGCTACTATTTGGCTTGTCATTATCCCGCATCTTGAGAGATTCCTCAATGCGCAGATGATCGCCCAACTCAATCGTGAGTTAACTTCTCCTTTTATGTTTCAAGGTATGCTTGAAATCTTCCAAGAAGGGGAAGTTTATCAATGACACAAGAGACTTGTATAGCCTCATCCATGTGCATATTGTGTTGTGTAAACCTTCCAAGTATACCAAGAAGTTCATTGTATTGTTCCATAACCGGTCTTGAATCACCATTTTGTAATTTGTGAAATTACTTACAAGGAACTTCTTACTTGATGCATCCTCACCATATATTTGGCATCCATGAACCACACGATTTTGGAAGATTCAAAGTTCGATAAATATCTAACAGAGAATCGACATACCATCGAGGATTAGACCTCCGCAAATGTAGTCATCATTCTCCCATTTGCTCCTCCCACCGATCCGCCCACAAGAGCATCATCCCCATCATCGAGATAGGAGTGGTTAGCACATAAACCACACTCATGCTTGACAAAGAAGAAGTGCATCTTCTTCCGCCATCTCCCAAGTCCACCTCTTCAAACTTATCAAACTTGGCAAAGTTTGAAGCCATGTGTTTCATTGCAAAGAAGACCATTGATTATCATAAATAGTTTACTTTGATTGTTGGTGTGTATTCGCCAACAGGTAAGATAATCAAAGACAATAACAATACCACTAGGTGGTTACGGATATCACTTGAATCGTGTAATCACTTTTCAAAGTAAACTATTCGACCCTAATGCCCTGTTACACACGAATATCTACTGGGATAAGACCAAATGTAGTTATAGAATTAGGCACAATTCAATAACCCTTTGCTTAGAAGTATTAATCGCTTTATGTGTCTTTCATACATAATCAAATATCCTATTTATAAGAGATTACTCTTAGCTAGTCAAATGGAATTATGAGAATTAATCCATGCATTAATCGCTTCATAATTATCCCCATTATAGTCAGTTAGTGGTTACATGACCAATTAAACGTGGTCATTAAATGCTTGAAACCGCCATTTAGCAAGATTTACATAGCACTAGCAAAGAACTTTCATAATACTAGAAGATTTTTCTACTAAAGAAGACTTTATAATACTAGAAGATTTTTCCACTAAAAGAGTCAGCGGTGTTCAGTGACCTTATAGTGCATATCTGCACTCCCGACTCCATTACTGTGTGAACTAATCCCACAAATGTACTAAATTTTTCTAACAATGATTTGTTTGGTTCTTTGTTACTGTACTTCCTAGTTCCTACATAGTATTCGTGATAAGCAAAATCGAATCTCCATGTATTTTATGGGGAATATACAAAGTAAGTTATTTGTTGTTTTTTTCCTTCCATTTCTGCATTTTGGACTCTTTATGTATTAGCTTACTTTTGTGAGTTTGTCGACATCTATTCTAGTCGTCAATAATCACTACGGAGTAAAAGAGAAACACGTCTCTTTTTTAAGAACCAATTTACAAAATTTACAAATCTTGGAGTAAGTCGTTATGAACTCTTTTGAAACCGTTCCTTTCACTATCGCACCCTACATTGTAAAGATACCCAGTTGGCGTATCGTATCCGTGATATGATATCAAGCATACATCATGTGCAAGTAACGCTAAATGATAACAAGTCGTCATCCAAGTACATTACAATTTAGGAAATATGAAGACTATATTTATTGTATTAGACATACACTTACCACTTTCGGACTTTGCACGACTATCATTAAAGAAGTTTCCCACCTTGGAGATAAGCCCAAGCACCGAACCCCTGAAAGTAACACTACGCAACTCAAGGACCGTGGTTTCTGAACAAGTCTCTTCCCAAAGCCACAAGTTACCAAGTCCAAAGCAATTATTCCCACACTGCCTTGAAAATTCAAAGACGGTCACTTTAATCCGACTCATTCAAACACTTTAATTTCAGTGTCCCACTTGCTAAAAAATTAATCCAGTTTTTTTTGGGGTGTTTGTTGAAGCTTATTATTCATATAGTTACGATTTATTAAAGAGTAAACCCAAAATACATCCCCTGGCTACATTCTGTCAGACTTGATACATCCCTCACCCAAAGTTTAAGCAGATACATCACCCCATTAGTAAACGTTAGTCATATACATCCACAAGACGAATAGTGCAAAATTGGTGTCAGTTAACTTGACGCATGTTAAGTAAGGGTAATTTGGTCATTTTATCTCCCACCTACTTCAATCTTTTATCACTTCCACCATAAACACAATCCCAAATCAAAATCCCAAATTAAAACACAATCACAAACAAAATCACAAATCAAAATCACACATCTAAAACCCAAATCAAAACACAAATCATATAGGCTTTTGGGTGCTTTAAGATTTACATGTGAAATGACCGCAATAATCGATAATCGTAATCACTTTTGTGAGAGCTACTTGAACAAACTATTTAATCAAAACCACTTTGCTATAATCGAATAAACATCGCTAAGCTAACCATTTGACCTTTAAATGGTTTATCATCGATAAGATAATGGCCCGCTTTATCAAAATGCAAAAAGCTATCTACCATTTGGAAACGGAACAATCATGTAAATCACTTTCAAAGCGCAATGCCAAGCACCCAGCGCTCTAATGATGGATCATCGTGCACTTTTCATAAAGTTGTTTAGTATGCTAATTGTGATCTTTTTATTTCGCAGTGTTGCAAAATCATCAAGACTTAGGGAGGACGTCGCCACCACCTCTAGTGGCTCCAACCTCTTTTTTCGATCGAGCCACCAAGACAAAGGGCACCCACCGCCCACCGATGCTAGCACCAACAACCGCCATCAGTCAGTACGTAGAGGAACTCCACCTTCCACCAACACCAACTAGATCCCTTCGAGAGAACCTTATTGGTTAAGATTTAGATTTCCAGATGGTGAATTTGATTCTTTCAAATTTGAAACCTTGTACAAAATCAGAAGAAGCATAGAACAAACAACAAACAAAAAAAGAAACCAAGAGTTTTGATTTTCATTTATTCAATTCATTAGTTTTTTATTTGTGTTTTTTGATTTGGGTTTTAGATTTGTGATTTTGATTTGTGATTTTTGTTTGTGATTGTGTTTTGATTTGGGATTTTTGATTTGGGATTGTGTTTATGACTGAAAGTGATAAAAGATTGAAGTAGCCGAGATAAAATGACCAAATTACCCTTACTTAATCGCCACTGTCCAAGTTAACGACACCAATTTTGCAACCGTCGTCTTGTGGATGTATATAGGCTAACGTTACTAACGGGTGATGTATCCTCTAAACTTTTGGTTGAGGGATGTTGATGTAGACTAAATAACGAGATAACAAAAATCGACTGCTGATTCACACGAATACCGTGAACGATCCTACCAATAATCGCTGATTCACCCAATGCCGATTATGGGGAATTCTTAGCAAAGCCGCCAAAAATAGACTTTTGGTATTTCATAAAACTCATTATCCCACATTACAAAGGAACTATTAAATAGGAATACAAAACAGAAACAGGCCTTAAAAGACAAACGGGCCGAAAGTTATTGCATAAACAAAGTAAAAACCCGAAAAACACTAAATGCAAATAACTCATAAAATAGAGTGTTTCGGGGCTCAAAGTTCGAAACCGACGATGTCTGCTTTCCACCACGGCTCCTCGCTCCAAGATTCGATTTGACTCGTCACGCTAAAACGAGCCCTGTAGCCCAAGTTATGCCCATTTTAGTGAGGCCCTTTGTCACACGATCTTGGGCCTCCAGAAACATCATAGCCTGCTCATCAACACTTGGGCCCACATAAGATGTATGATGCGAAACGGGGTAAACCACAGGGATGTATTTGGAGTTTACTCTTTATTAAAATTAGGAAAAGTAACTCATTCATTTATGTTTACAAGCCTATGAATATGAGTTTATCAACTTATATAAATAAGTCAATACCTGTTAAATAGAGGTGGCAATTTGTGCCCAAAATAAAAAAAAAATGAGCTAAATGGGCAAACTTTTAAAAGATTTGGGCACATTTGGGCCCTCTTTTTTTTTTTTTGAAATGGGCATGTATTGCCCATTTAGAAGTTAAATGGGCATAATGGGCACATGTTTTTCTCGAACATTAGATTGTTTTTAAAGAAAAACTTATATTTAAATTTTTAAATATAAATGAGGTGTTACGTTCGAGAAATTTATTTCGTCATTTTGGGTCTTTTTAAAAGCGATTCGTATAACATGAGCCCGTTTGGCCCGTGCCCGTTTAGCCCACGCCCGTTTGGCCCATAGCCCGTTTAACCCGTAGCTAATAAGTTGTCTAAAAGTTAGAAAGTACATGCGATGAAACAATAAGCTAAAATAGCACTCTTTTGAAAGAAAAAAACCCGACAAAGTTAGGTAGTGTTTACACTGTGTTCTCGAGTCGGATTAATGGAAGAAAAAGAAAGAAAGTGAAAAGGTTTACTCCCACATTGTGTTCTTCAGTTTTACTTAAGGAGGAAAAGAAAATGAAATGGAAGTAAAGTTAGTATGGTTTGTGTGATTTTGAAAGTAAAGTGTTTCCTCCCAAAAGTGGGAGGAAAATGTTTACTCCCACTTTACTTCCCTTTTCTTTAATGAAAAAACTCGAGAACACAACGTTAGTTGTAGAATCACTTTTCAATTTTTAACTAGAAAAATGAAAACACTAATGTGTCATTCTTCACTTTATTCTCTCTAACAAAGACAAATACAGGATTTTACAATATACCATTCAAGTATCTTATTCTAACCCTAATTACCATCGTTAACATCTTCGCTTTCCACTCCCACCATCACGCCCATTGTTGCAACATAGGTATCTTTTAATATATATATATATATATATATATATATATATATATATATATATATATATATATATATATATATATATATATGACTAAAATACACCGCTGGTCCCTAAACTTGTACCAAAGCATCACATGGGACAAAACGGGCCTTTTCATCGCCACAGTCCAAACCATGGCCTTTAAATGCCAAATTAGTCCTTTGACAAAGTCAAATTCTGATTTTTGTTTTGTAGTCGAGGGTATTTTAGTCCATACACATTTATACTTTAATAACACATTTATATTTTAGCCCTTAATCTTTCATCCTTGTCATCATCTCCCCAACATTCATCATGATCATCATCTCCCCTGCTCGTTCATTGTTGCAATACAGTTCATCCTTTTAAAATATATTTTAGTCTAGAATATATTAAAGTTTCCAAGGTTTTTGCTCTTGATGTTTTTAACATACTAAAAACCACTCTGGAGGTTCTTAATTATGATTCCCGAGCAAAATCAAGTCTTCCAACAGATTCTTTCGATGTAAATACTCTTGGATATGCCTCCGCATACTAAGAGATATCGTGCATTTGATGGTAATGTGGATATTATTGAGTCGTTATTATCATTAGGGCTTGTCCAATTGCTTTTAGATTTGCTTCGTGAGCTCGAGGCGCTTATTGGGAATTGTGCCTATAAAAGAAGAATGTTCAAGATGAGATAAGAGAGAAAATGGATTCTCTTAATGTTGCAAAAGAATGTGTTACGGATGATGAAAATCCATTCTTCATGAGTGGGGTATATGGGTGTGAGGAATTTAATGGAAGGAATGTTGAAACCAACCGTAGTTAGTGAATTGCAAAGTCAAGGATCACTCAACTTGCCGTAATTTGCAAGAATGGGGTCATGAGTGGACGTGGATCCGCCGACCGACGCAAAGCTTGTAAATATCGGGTGAAGATATTGATCGTGCAATTCTACTACATGATCCATCCTTTTAAAATATATTTGGTACACAAATGATCCTGCTTTGTTAATGATGATTTTTCTTTTGATATCCTCAATATTGAATGCATTTACATTAATTAGATGATAAATTTGACAACAAAGGTGTAATTATAGAGGTGATATAACCATGAAGGTTTAATAATCAGCCTTTCTAATTTAAAGAAGTTTACGCTATTTATCGCTTTCATCTACCTTCGAAATTTTCATATAGCAGCATAAATTACATTGTTGTCATCATTTTTCTTTTTGTTGACATCAAGTTTTCGATCAATTTAGAGTGAATTTTCCACTAATTTACTTGACACCGGGTTGATTTGGGTAATATTTTATCTCAAATAAGTCACATAAAAGCCTTACTTAAAAACGTAACGGGTCAAATTAGATGAACAGGGTAAACGGGTTGATAGCTCCCAAAATGTATTTAATGAATATAACCTCATAATTGCTTCATTTGAAGTTTAAAGTGAAGGAAAAAGCGTTGCCACCCTAATCATTTTAACAAGTAAAAAATTAACAATTTCGATCCGAATCGGATATCTGTGACCGAACCCACCAGACTTGTCATTTTGCCACTTTTAGGTCTCATTATAGTACTCTTTAGGTGTGTCACTTTTGTTGCTTGTAAGTTGAGTGAAGTTTTGCATATAACTTACGATATTGGTTTCAAGTTTCAAATAATAAACATACATATTTTGTTCTAAATGATGTGTTGTTCATTTAATGCTTCAAAACTTGTGCCACCATGGCACAAGTTAGAAAAACCCTTAAAAGTGGAAGATAAATGTGAATCGATATATGAATAGCAAATTTTTATGCTTCAGTTTCTATGATTAGCTACTGACTCAAGAAGGTTTGTATGTGCAGGTGAGTGATGCCACAAATTTTATGTGAGAGGGATGAAGTTGCAAGTAAAACAAGCACCTTCTCCAAGATACTAGGAAGTAGGAATTTTGAATGCTTTTATCAGATGAAGACATTTGTCAAATGTCCTAATTTTCATGAGCTAGCTTCAACTCGGGCATTCGAAAAGGGTGGATTTAGTGTAACAAGACTTAATTCTACGAGATTTTTGTTTGTATAGATCCTTGTTCGGAGTTTCTTTAAACGTTAGTGCCATCTAAACTAAAGATGCCACAATGGGTTTTATGGAGTTGTTTTAATTGATTAGATACTTTCAGGCTTTTAATGGAGCTTGATATCAATACCTTTGTATGATGCTTTTGTTGGTTTTCATTTACTTTAACTTCATTCCATTCCATTTCTCTTTTCAGCTAATACTTGTTCCGTGTTACTCTGTAATTCTTTGTGTTTCTTCTATGATATGAGCCGAACAAAACGTTACACGGTTCATTGACTTTCAATTTAAAGACTAATTTTGTACCTAGTTTGCTTGAAAGAATCTGCATTCATTCAATTTAGTTTACGGACACACCCCCGCCGATCCAATGAATATGATTAACACCTCTAAAGCATACATCTAATGTTACTTGTCAGAATGAGGTGTAAAAAGAGTTAGAAAGATGAAATGGAGCAAAATGGCCAAAAACCTTGAGTTTAGATTGTCCGATGGACCCCGCACATCAAGAAGGAAAATGTTGAAACCAAAAGATTACTTATTGACATTCGTGTTCGTTAAATTTGACGAACACATAAGAAACAAATTGTGTTACAGGAATGGTTATGTGATGTTATGATGACATTTCGATGCTAATACATTGAAAGGGTAAAGAGTGTGTAGTCATTGTGCTATTACCAGTATGAAATAATGGGTAACTAATCTTAGCCATGTTAATATAGAAGTCCACTTAACTGCAACAAACTACCATTCTAAAAGTAAACGTCGTATTAGGCAAGAACAAAACAGATTATAAATGCCATTCTCGTCATTAAAAATGAAACTCTATGGCGACCACTGTTTTGGCTTCACCGATGATATAATCATTGTTTTGAAATAAAGTGCTTGGTGATATAATCATCATTGTTGTGAAATAAAGTGCTTGGTGATGAACTGTATTGCAACAATGAACCAGCAGGGGAGATGATGACCCTGATGAATGTTGGGGAGATGATGATTTGGGGAGATGAATGATTTGGGGAGATGATGACAAGGATGAAAGATTAAGGGCTAAAATATAAATGTGTTATCAAAGTATAAATGTGTATGGACTAAAATACCTCGACTACAAAACAAAATCGAATTTGACTTTGTCAAAGGACTAATTGGCATTTAAAGGCCATGTTTTGGACCATATGGCGATGAAAAGGGCCAGCTTTTGTCCCAATCGTGATGCTTTGGTATAAGTTTAGGGACCAACGTGTATTTTAGTCTATATATATATATATATATATATATATATAGAATCTAGATCAAATAAAATCAAACTTAAAGTTGTTAAAATAATATCCAACTAAATTTTGATGTTTACACTCTCCTTACAACAAAATAAAATTTTTATTAACTACAACTAAAATTGTTAAAGTTTCGATAGATTTCTTTTTCAAATTTACTAAACCTAGGTGATATAACGATTAGAAGTGTAATGTGTATCGTGTTTTGTATGTGTATCATATTTTGAAATATTTATTAGTGTAATGTATCGTGTATCACTAATCCAAACTCATGTATCATTTGGTTATTAGTTGCTAAAATGTTAATTTGTATTAAAATATTATTTTATGTGTATTATTGCTAAAATTGTTATTTATAAATGTTTTAGTGTTTTTAGACTTTATCTTATTTTTACAACTTTAAGTTTGATCTCACATTAACTCTCCTCTCTCTCTCTCTCTATATATATATATATATATATATATATATATATATATATATATATATATACTAGTGTCAAAATCTCCGTCCGATGGACGGGTATGACTTATGGGAAATGTTCGAACAAAGTTGCATGCCCGGCTGCACCAAAAATGGTAAATGGGCAATAAAATGTTAGCTAACAATTCATAATAAATGTGTTACAAATGATTGTGTTTTGTAGGTAAACTTTCATGATTTTTAACCTCGAATATGGATGCGTCGCTTTTAAACTATGATGTAGCCAAGGATATTGTTGGAAGAAATATGATGAACATAATAATCTATGAAGCCAATAATATATAGGTTCGATAACCCAATATGGAAAATTATACAAAAGATAATTCCACTTGTTTTCCGTGATAGGAAGATTAATCAATGATGGGTTGATCGAAAACTCATCAAGCCACAAATGCTTGAAGTATGATGAAATTATCCCTGTGACAAATAAAGAAAAATATTCATTAACTTAATAAAAAACCCAAAGAGTGATTAATGATATTGATCTTTCAATTAAGCTTGTTGCCGCAGTAGGTGGCGGCGGTAACTTTTAACGTTGTCGAGAGGTTTATTAATATAACTTCTGATCATTTAGTTTTTTATGTACTACGTTGTCGAGAGGTTTATTAATATAACTTCTGGCATTCTATCTTCATCAGTATTGTGAAAATAAAATAAAATAAATAATAATAAGTTGGTTGGTAGATATCAAATTTATTGAATTGAGAACATGAAAACAGGAAAGGAACGTTTAAACGAGTAACACATAAACTGTAATTTATCACAACATGCTTGAAAGCTACTGATAACTCATGTTCAGTATAGATTTCATGAACTACCTGATAACTAAATAACTTATTTTCTGTTGATAAGTTTATTATTATCAAGTATATCTTTATACATATCAAATATGGACTGCTTAATGCATATGTCTGTTCCTCGATTAATTGATCAGGCATTAAGTGCTTGGTTTAGGAGTTAAATGTGTATAGAACACTGTTTTCAATATCATATTTTCATTGGATGTGTCACGTAAACCATACTGCAATAACATACATCCAAATTATATATATGACTCCCTGCTGTACCCTGAATGATAACTTTTAAATTTTAGTGACTTAGGAAAAATTTAAAAGATTTCATACTAAACGTATTTAATAAAAAAAATCAAATGAAGCATATACCAGGGGTTTTGACAACCCTGTGCTGGTTGGATTTGGTGGCATAGTTGTGTCTCTTCCTGTAAGTCAATCGCTGCACCATTTTCACCTCTCTTCTTCATTCCCTACGACAACTATGGTATGGAGGCTCAAGGGTTTTCTTCAAATGATATGATATGAATATGTGACTTGCATTGTTCGTTAAACCTCTACAAATTTTAGTTGATACAATAAACTTCAATATCACAACTAATGCAAAAATTGGGAGAGCTATCGCTCAAATTTTCCATCTACAATGGTCTTGCGCCAACTTGACCATCTCAAACTTTTAGTCAGTCCTTAGTTCAGAATTGACTATTCTTTTACCAATTTGAATTGACTCGAAAAACTAAATCTAGCCAACATTTGTCATTATAAATAATAACTTAAAAAATGATAAGACATTGTCATTAGTAACTTAGCACTAAAGGTGGCAATTTTTACCCAGTTATTCACAATCGGGTTAATTTGGTTTATGTTTTTATATCAAAGAGATCGAATTTTAAAAAATTAGCTAAATGGGAATACGTCATATAACCAAACAGGTTGAAAGTAGTCCGTAGTCTATGTTAAAACATAAAACCTCCTAAATCATTTTATTTAAAATTCTTGATCATTATTGATATCGTTTTTGATCATGCTTCACGAGTTGATTATTTTATATATATATATATAGGGTAAAGTTAAAATAAAAAGACAAATATCCATAAAAGAATAAAAGATTTTTTATTTTTTAAAAATTCTCCAAAAATTTTAAAAAAAATCCACAAGACCCGGTATGTTGGTGCATAAAACTTTTGTGAAATTTTTTTAATAATTTTGAGTTTTGATATCGCTTTTTTAATGCACAAAAACTAATTTTGATAAAGAAAAATTTTGATGCACAAAATTTTCAACTTGTTTTAGTTAGATGCAATTTTATTTTGATGAAAAAGTCAAAAGAAGTTAGGCATAAAACCAATTTTGATGCACAAAAAAACGATTTAACGCGCTAACGTATTTTTTTTCATATTTTTTTTCGAAAAATATCCACTTTTAGAAAAAGTTTTTACAACTTTTCATGCACCATCATACCCGATATTGTGGAATTTTGGGGAATTTTTCGAGAATTTTTTTTTGAAAAAAAATCTTTTATCTTTTTACGGATATTTGTCTTTTTATTTGATCTTTATCTCTATATATATATATATATATATATATATATATATATATATATATATATATATATATATATATATATATATATATATATATATATATATATATATATATATTTTAAATATGATAAGAAAGGACAAAAAGTGATGGCGGTTAACCCAATCTCGCCTAGCCAACTTTGACCCATACCAAAATATTACTCATTCTGACCCGAATCTATTTTGACACGTGACCCAACCCGCTAATCTTGCCACCTCTACTTAGCAGCTATGAAGGGCCGACTATACATTTCATCAAGCTTGTTAACCGACTCAATTATTGCTAGTATAATGCTAATTGAAGAATTTGATGTACCTGATGAACCATACTCATGTAGATGGCCATGGGAAGATTTGTTGCAAGCAAGAATAAGATTGTCGCTTGATCTTCCAGAGCTTTTGGTGTGTGTACTTGTGGTTTTCTTGATCTTTTACCGGATGAATATTTCCGCTTAACATGGCCAACGAATAACCGTGAGAAAGCTAAAGCTATTGGAAGCATTGTGGAGGACAAACTCATAGTCATACTCTAACCGATGAGTATCATGTACAAAAAATAATAACCCTTTCCATCCATTACGGGTGATTTTATGTTGTAAATGAACTACCATATTGGTGTAAAAATGAAAAAAAATACATATATATTTTTGCAATAGCAATTAGTTTATAGATTTAGGAACCATAGCTGCAAAAATAAATATTGCACTCCTCATCTTTTTGTCCAACATAGCTTATTCTTACAATGCTTGGTGCTAAATATTCATTTTCGCAAGAAGGCCATTTGTTAGAAAGAATAACCAAGTATGATGGTTCCTAATATATCAGGTGGAAGGTGTGGCAAAATGGGCGGTCACTCGGTCAGTCGGGTTGAGCTAGCTTATTCATTTTCTTGAAGTTTCTGAATAATTAAAGTATTAAATAGCAGTTGAGGAGCTTATGCATTTATCAACATTTCACATGACTATCAACCAGCTTGACCAGTTCAAGATCAAACATAACCCAAATCAACCCATTTGTAGGTAAACGGGGCGAAATTGCCACCTCTTCCACGTGGATTGGCTCACTCTTTAAAAGCCTTAAAATTGAAAGATACATTGTTACTATGGAGGCAGACATACCTGAATTCTTTGTGCCCTAATACACTATAAAGTGCTAAAACCCACAAAATGAGTCCTGAAAGCTTCCGGTTTTTAGATTGGATCATGCCAACCACCATGAAAGGTAGGAAAGTAAAGATCATGACAAGAACTCTGGGTGAAGTACCAAAGGCTACGATGAGTTCCATAATAGTCACCTCCTAAGATAAAAGTTGAACTTTAGAAAGTTTAGAGGCACTAAAATCCACGAACCATACATCCAACGGTCCAGCAAGAATGTCAGTCCAAGCACAATGAACCTGATAATAAAATTAAAAATATAAGTGCTTTAGCAGTAGCCAAAGAGTCAAGAGTCAAGGCGGGTCAACTTCTGTACACGTAGAATTAAGTTGGGTTGACACATGCGCATTCTTTGGGCAAAATCTTTAATAAGAACTTGATAAATAATTAATATGTTATTATTAGTATAGTAATAATCTAAATTTCAAACCTTTGAAAAAAATGATTAATAAGTTGTATACATTAAAGTTAAACTCCGGCGATTTTCACCCCGTTTGACCCATTCTCCTTTTAGCTAAAGCTTTATATTTGACACGTTTGAAATAAAACACAAACAAAAGTGACCCGTTTATAAGTAAAGGTGTTGAAATTTCCACATCTACTATTATTCTTGGGGAACATAATTGGCTATAAGACCTACCCAATAGGAATGACCTCAAGGAAAATGAACTTCACCTATCACGAGACAAAAAGCTCCATGAGGCCTACATAAAGCCATATTATAGCACTTGTCGGCCGATGGCACAGTGCAATGGCAACGCAACCAAAGCCCATGTTCTAGAAATCAAGGGACGTTCGGTTGAATTGACCTCAAACAGAGAGTAGAGACCGATAATCATAGAACAGCTCTAAACTATTGGATAGAATGCGGTGATGCAAGAGAACATAAACCGCTTTGATAGTCGCAAAAGAGTGAAATAGAATTAAGTACAACGTAAAAGAAATGTGATATCCATAAACTTATAAAAAAATTCATTACTATTATTACGGGGCTCAAAATCAAAACCATATCTATTGAAAAATTCCAAAAGGACTTTGAGGAAAGACTAAATATAAAGAGTATGACACAAAAGGATACAACCCATTGGGCAACACGGCCACCATAGAGGACATGAGAGAGTTTGAACAAGTAGAGATCACCAAAAGCTGACAACATAGACTGCAATAGTCGTGGAGCCTTAATATGCATTGGCAGACATTATAGAAAGACAGAAAATTGTTCTTTATTGTTCAAAAGATAAGCACGCATAAAACCGTAATATAAGATATACCAACACCATAAATATAACCAAAAAAAAAGTATCTAACCATGAATGAGGCGACGAGATGTAAAACGGATAGAACTTTGTAAAGAATCGCAAATAACATTGGATGCAAATAGCTATGTATTCCTTCGTCCATTCCCATGTTAAATGTCCATATCCGCTTAATAATAAAGTTAAAACTTTATTAACAACAATATCTCGCTTAATACAATGTCGAATGGAACACGACATACCCAAAGGTTATTCGATGTGCAACTTCGCGCTTGCCAATGCTCATCCGGGTTGAAATATGTTTGCACAAATAAGGAATTTGCCATTCTGAAAACTAAACATATTATAAAGATTTTCATGGACGACGGAAACTGACTGGCTTCTTGTTTTCTATCTTCATGCAGTGATTCGGGATTTGACACTTCATCACCAAAGTAGATGAAACTTCCTTTTCTACAAAAAACTGTTTTACAACTATTTTCAGTATGGAATCTGATTTCTCCTTGGACATGAGGCGCTTGGAATTTTGATCAATGTCTAACCAAAAACTGTAGAAGCTAGAAACAACAACAAAGTTAAAATGACATAACAGTAAAACACATAGTTACTGAATTAATACGCATATATATCTTATATTGCACAAGATCTAAATCCATGTATCTATGGATACAGCCACCAACCCAAACAGTAACACTAATTTTGGATCCTTCTCAGCAAAAGACACATCAATAGACTCATCATAAGTCAACACCAATATAGTTGGGCCTTTATAAGCCTTAGCAACTTCTGCCACAAGCTCTGTTGATAAGCTAGTAAAAGTAACTCGTCTATATCTAGACATTCCGCATATATTGACTGGTCCAAGCCCATAATCAACACACTTGCATCTATGTGTCGGGCTGCACCCATTGCATAATTACATATAGGAAGTTGTAGATCAAGTATAATTGCCGAGGGCATGAATTTAGAAACAATTAGTGGGTGGCTCAGACCGATTTTAATCATCCCTTTTTCTTTTTTCATATCATTTTTCTATTTACAAATCTACACAAAACGCCTCCACCCACCCTATATTGACCTGCACATTCTCCCTGCAAAACTAAAAAACAACAGCCACCCAAAAAATTCAACCAACGGTTAATTCGAGGGTAAAAAATCATATTTGGTTTTAAGATCTTACTTCGCAAGAGATTGAGCCACTGGATATCCTTGTAACAAAGTAAAAAGAATATATGATATCTGATAACACTATAACACTAAAAAAACTGCAAAACTTGTTACACTTATAAGTCGGGAAAAAAAATATGTTAAACTGAAACTCGATAAAAAAAATTTAGGGACTCTTCACCTGTAAAAGTAAAAAGTCGATTATACTTTTTAGGGATAATTATGTTTAGGAATAAGATATTAGGGTGTATTTATACACAAAAAATAGGTTAAAAATACTCATTATAAAGGTACACCGCTGAGTTGGTCACACGGCTCAAGATATTCTTAGAGTCGCTGTGGATCGGACTTGACTACCTTCACATCGAACAATATGGAATCCTACACCATGATATTAAAAATACCAATATCTTGTTGGATAAAAAATATGTAGCTAAGATAGTGACTTTGGTTTGGCTAAATAGGACCAATGCATCACCCACTTACATATGTTAGCACCGGAATGAAAGTCACCTTTTAGTGACAGTGGCGGATCTATACCCATATTTA
This sequence comes from Chrysanthemum lavandulifolium, assembly GCA_022545495.1. Lineage (NCBI taxonomy): Eukaryota > Viridiplantae > Streptophyta > Magnoliopsida > Asterales > Asteraceae > Chrysanthemum > Chrysanthemum lavandulifolium. Next base: position 128,887,516 of record CM040241.1, on the reverse strand, counting down.
TCATTAGAAAAAATCAATGAAGCTTAATATTAGATATACCAAGAATATTTGAAGACTTATTTTATTGATATGTTATACGGATGACACAATATATATATATATATATATATATATATATATATATATATATATATATATATATATATATATATATATATATATATATATATATATATATATATGATCTATGTCAATATTGAGCCAATTATATGATGCAGCAATAAACAAAATAAAGTTACCCGACCGAGATCACGATGAATATCTTCAAAATAATTCAATGTAGGAGAATATATTCTCGATCCAACGGATGACACCACCGTTGTATATGTAATATCACCACGGCTACCGAAAGGTAAAAGCTCGATAGAGAAATATTTATGTAGTTAAACAATGCGTATATGGACACACAATCTTTATAGAGATATGGGAAGAAGCAATTAACAAAATCGATAGGGAATATAAATGATAGTATAGAACTAAGTATGGATAGTGCTTGATCTCTTTAAGGTATATAAGATGTGTTAAAACCTCATGAAGCTAGAGCATCATTTGTTCGCCACCAAGAATTAACACACTTAATCGAACACACTCGTCCAAATCGTTGGATATTACAAAGAAGACCCGATCCAAACCTCGTTGGAATAATCCATGCCAAATTAGTCATTTTTCAATAGTTAACATCGAAATTTAAGAAATAAATTGACATGGTACACAAAATGTCAAAATCATAGCAAAATAAGGATTCAAATTCATTCTAAAAATTAACTTATATACCGCTTGCCATAAGGATTTTGTCAAATCACTAATCTTGGATTCATTGATGTAAGTAAAAGAATAACAATACAAAACAAAATAATATGCACAAAAAAATAGATGCATGAGTCGCTTATCGTTGTTAAACCCTAATGAGCGAATGAGAAAGTTCCACATGAGGTGATTAATTTGTATAACATATAAGAAGCCAAAAGATGCATGAACACATTAACGAACCTCCGCTTACAACCATACTGAACACAACATCTTTCCCGCGATCAAACGATGGGCATTGTTTATCTCGAAATATTATAAAACATAAAATAGAATACTAACCTTGAATTGAAGTGTTGATTGTCTTTCTTACCTTTTGTACCTAATATACATCTCGTTATTAAACTAAAAAATTCACAAAACCTATAAAACTCATAAGTCGATTAAAAAAATTAGGGTGTATGCAAAACCTGTAAAAACCTGTAAAAGTCGGTTTATGTTTAGGAATATTATAATAGGGTGTATAAAAAATAGGTTAAAAATATATAAGGTATAATTATCTTGTAAATAATATATATCATATTTTTTTTAATTGTTATCTTTATAATATACATTCCTAAATTACAAATTGTGATTTTTAATATCTCTTATTTGTATTGAATTGAAGATATAAATCAAAATCATTATTTAGTGGAAGTTGTTTATAAACTCATGAATGACCAAGTTCAACCAACTATTGTCTTATTTTTAATTAAACAATTTTAAAATAAAAATTAACAATATATATATATATATATATATATATCTATACATTATATATAAGAGGAGATGCCACATAAAATGCCACTTGGCATCCCATAACGCCAAGTCATATTTCCATGTCATCATTATATTTATGTGGCATTTGTTTTATTTTTTTAAATGATGTGGCATTTTAATTAATATATGTACATTTTTTAATAAATTGTAAAATTCGCTTTTTTTTTTTTTTTTTTTTTTTTGTTAATTTTGAATTTTAAAATTTTTTATTAAAAAGAAGACATTTGTTGAGTTGAACTTGGGTCATTCATGTGTTTTGTAAACAACTTACCACTAGAGTAAATTGTTTTTTATTTATATCTTTCAAATCAATACAAATAAGGAGATTATAAAAATTATGGAATTTGTATTTTAGGTATGTATTTTATGAAGATAACAATTAAAATATTTATCCCAATTTATAAATTAAAGCAACGCAATAAACAATATTGATATAAAACTTGATATTGGTAAATATACTCCTCCTTTTTATCAAAACCCTAATAATCCTGTATGTGGAACGACTTTCTACACATGAAAAGAACTACAAGAAAATCACATGCACAATTATATTGACGTGTTTTTTATGCAGGAATTGGTATTGGATTCAAATTAATATGATAATCAATATGTGCAGCAATTCAATCGTTGTCAGTTTATTGAATTAGTTTTGTGAGTCTATTGCATGCCCATGATTATTTCCAGATAAACATTGCCCATCGTTTGATCACAGGAAAGATATTGTGTTCAGATATGCATGGTTGTCAAAACTCGAGGTCAAACGGCCATGATAAAGGTAAGGGCTATTGTTAACAGCTAAAGGTATGTTGTATTACATGTATGGTTGATGCGCTTTGAATTACTTAGAATTCGGGAACTTCAGGATTTGTTTTGTCAAGGAAAACGTATTTAACAGGACAAAAACATGTTGGTTAGTCTTGATTACACGAGTCATTCTAGAAAGAAAAAGAACCCATTTGACGTGCTCTTGTGATCCATTACCCATGTTGACCCATTATTCATTACGTTCGATTTAGTTTTCTAATTTCCGAGTATGCAATGTCATGTTTCTGGTACCCATGCTCAACGCCCCATGACAGTTCCCTGAACCAAAATAAAAATTAGTTAGTAGAATAGCTTTTTGTGAAGTTCTAATATTTTTCTTAAAGTGAAGTCTTTGAAATCAGTGGAAGTTGGTTTTTGATTTCAATTCGAATAAGAAGAGATGTACGGTTTAGTAGAGTCTAGATAAATATTCGATTTTAGGGATGTCGTGTTAGAGTTGTAACTACATCTTCGTGTTTAAAGTGGATTAAGCTAAATGTCGCACTTCTGTCTCCTTAGTCATCACAGTATATGGAGGCAAAAAGATGGACGTAAACCAAAAATATCAGGAACAGTGAATTTATCTGGTGGGACAGTTGAGCAAGAAACCGTGTATGTAGTTTGGGAGAGAGAAATAACAACAGTTGGATGTGTATGCCTATGTTATAGCATGAGATACTCTGGTGGAACATGCACCATGAGTGCTTATGAGCTTATGGATTCAGCTGATGACTTGATGTATTATTGAAATATTTTTTAACCTTTCCATATGTGATGGGTTAAATCTTTGTTATGCGACACAACCATAGGCTCAAATGTAGATACTTGATACTTAGTTTCTTATTGATACTTGCTTCCTTCTAAAATAATGCGAAGTTAATGTTTTGAATGTTTTACTTTGTGCAGTGTTCACTACTTTGGTCTCTAAGACGCAGAAATGCATCCTCTTCTGGCGTTACATAGGCACCCAATGTGTGCTGAAGTAAGTTAAAAATAAACTTATCTACTCTTTTTCTGATATGTTAACAGTTATATATAACTATGAAATGCTTTTGCACATGCACCGGGAATTGATACCTTATTCAATAAATTTAGCTTTTTCCGAAAATACATGTTTTGATGTCGTTGCCTGAAAATACAATATTAGGGTAGCTCTCACATGCCCTTATATTATCGTTCAAGGGTACTGCCTCTTTCTATTAAATGTAGCATATATAAGTGTTGCTCATATAGGTGCACAGGTCTTATGCTTGTAGCTTTGTTCATATTGGGCAACACATTGAAGTATTCAATCTCGAAACTGATATTGTCTAACGCCTTCTGTCTTTTGGTGTAGATAATTGAACTGTTTCAGAAGTGCTATAATGACCTTCCTTACGGAAAGTTCTTTGGTGAGTGCACAGATCTCAAGATAAAGTCGATAAGTGTTTTCGACAAGAAGTAAGCTTTTTTCAACAATTGTTTATTTATTTCATTAATCCTTTATAGAATTAAGTGTCTCATACCTTACGTCTTTCTTGTTGGGTCTGGCAGAAAGCTGTGAAGAGGAAGGCAAATTTTGAAGAGAGTAAGAAACTTAAAGAGAGGCTACAAGCTTTGAGGAAAGAAGCTGCTGAAACTGAGAACGTGATGTAAATCCTACAGAACTTTTGGTCATGTGGCAGTATGGAAACGATGACATTCATTCAATAAGCAGATAAGTTTCAATGTACGTAGTAGTAACTGAAAATACATGGGTAAATCGAGACTACCTCCAAGTGATGTTTTGTAATACATTTAGTGAGCAGATGTTTTTTTAATGGGATTTTGCAAATTATAAAACTAGAGTTTGTAGCTCGTTTCCTTCGATTTATAGGAAGTATTAATTCATCAATGATTTGATTCAGTTTGTATTAATAGCACAAAGGAAAGAAATATAATAGCTGCTGACTGTGCTTGTATCCTTTTAATATGCTGGTGATCTTCAAGTTTTTGGTGCATAATTGACTCTTCAGAGGTAATTTTGACCCGTTTATATACAAATCAGTTGTGTTTTAATGTTTAACAAGTCAAATGGTGGCTAATTTAGCATCTGCCATTGTGCAACCTTTTAAAAGCTTTTATTTTGCAACATAACCTATTGATAGAAACCATACCAGTGCAAAAAAAGTGTTATTTTTTCCTTCTGAAATAGATGGCGACATTAAAAGAGGGTGTAAAAGTGATATCTCGATTAGACCCTCCCACGCAGATGTAAACAACATAGTAAAACCTCCCATTGAAGGTGCTCCGAAAGGAAATGAAACATGGTGACCCGATAGATGTATTCAAAGCGCATCAAATTGCATTAAATCCTTCTAAGTAATTCATGATAAAGGTATGTTGTATTAATGGTTGTAAACTGTCACATCAGAAGGAATCATAAATTAACATACCTCAAATAATATCTTAAATTTTTTACTGTTAATTAACTACCGTAGTATATCTTAAAATTCATGATATTGTGCTCGCCGTCTGATTGGTTTTAATTTGAACTTTCAGCTCTTCGAAACTGCTACAGTGTTAGTCATGGCATTCATGTTTCCCCCCACTCTCTCAATGATCAAGTTTGTACAACAAATTTGTAAGCACTAATTTGTTAGGCACAATTAGATATGTACGCTACTTATTTTCGTGGAATATTTGTTAAATTTCTTTTGAAATATGCCCGTGAACATAAATGGCTGTTATGCAATTTGTGGTTTGTCTTTTAACTGCTACATGACATGCATTCGTTATGCAAATTGGAAGAGTCCAAGCCTGGCCTTCAGGTCCGTCATTGGTAAAACCCATGATAAATAAAAAATGGCAGAGCTTAGGAAAAAGGTGGAGGAATATGATGACTACTTGCTTTTGGATATAAAAGAGTATTATATTAAGGTCCCATACAAAACGTTAGTCCTCATTGAATTTCTTAATAAGCAAATTGTGCGCGCCGTCTGAAATTGGTTCTAATTCGTATGTCTATTACAGGTTAGTCGTCTTTTATTGGTTCTAATTTGCTCTAAGATTGTATGCTACCTTTTTCTTTGATTTCATGTTTATATGCAGCTTTGCTAATTTACTCCATCTGCTTGGATTATTTATATGTAACTAAATTTGACTTTGAAAAGTTGTGCTAATCTTAATGGGGTTTTCTTAACCCTGATATGTTTTGGCATTTAACTACATGTGAGGGACGAATACAATGACGATTGTAGTGGTGGTTGGAGAAGCTTGCAACCGGAAGTATAAAAAACGCTTTCTCCTCTTCGATGTTATATGTGAGCTTCTGAAGACTGATTCTATGCTCTCAGTTTCTCATAGATACAACTATGTGCATGAGCAGAGCTGACCAAATCCGAAACAACTGTAAGTATATGTTCATGCTTCCATATTTAGCTATAATATAATTTCACCATGCATTATTCTTTATCCGGTAAACTTTTTTATTTTTGATATAATGACTTATTTTGGGTAACACGGTTGTTTTAAAGAGCCAATCTGACACCAAAAGCAAGAAACAAGAACGGCATCTAGAGAGTAAAATGAAGAGCTGGGAAGATGATTTAATAGAAATTAGTGGTCGGATTGAAGATCGAAGGGAAGATAAACAACAAACATTTGACCAATTGACCGCAATACAAGAGTCGATTGTAAATTCACAACAGATTTCAAAATTTTCAGATACCTGTATCGATGAAAGTGAAAGCAGTTGGGTTTCACGCAGACGGTCTGACATCAAAAGAGAAAAAAAAGAAGTGAATTTAGAGACTAGGATGAAGAACTCGGCATATAATTTAGTAACAGTTGGTGGTCGAGTTGAAGATCAAAGAGATGAAGATTACCAAAAAATTTCCAATTGACCGCAGTTCAAGAGTCTAGACTGAAATTGCAACATGTATCTGAAAGCTCATATAGTTATATTAGTAACACTTATAACACCTCAGTTTCACGGAGACAATCCGACAATGTAATAAAAGTTACTCATCAATTTAAAGACCGAAGAGGAGAAAATTACCAAAAAAAAATGACCAATTGACTACATTTCAAGAGTCTAGAGTGAAATCACAACAAGTATCCAAAATTACAGATACACGAATCAATAGAACTGAAAACATGCACTTATGTCTCACTTACACAAGCTGACATTAGAATCAAAAAACAAGAACTGCAGTTAGACACTTCAGTTTTGCAAGTTTCGTCAACTGGGGTGATAATGAGGGAGGGAACCAATGAATCATTAAATACCGGTAGAAGAACAACTAAATCTTCAAGTTTTAACGTCTATATGCCTAGAGAGGCATCAAGTAGCTACAGAGCTTTGAAGTTAAATCTCGAACCTAAGTTGCAAGAAACCGGCTATACTCGCGGTGGTGGTGGTAGTAGCAGCTCAATTTCAGTCGTTTCTACTTCATCTGCAGGTGAAATCCACGAGCCTTTGAGAGACACTATTGCTTTAGCTGATCAAGAACAAATATCCTCAAGGTGTTATGTCAGTGAAGTTGTTACGAAGGAAAAACACGAACTCACTGGTTCTAATGCTGAATTAGTGTATAGCTTTGTATAATGTTTTTTTTTTTCCTCAATAACAGTGGTTACCAAAAAGGTAATGATACTGATGCAAATTTCCCAGAGAGGCACATGTGCTTTCATTTACTTTGAAAATGCTCTTATTGACATTGTTGTTCGTAGCCGAGCCTGTACTAATAGAGTTTCAGAGACACATAAACCGGGTAATGTTGTCTTGCATGATCTTTGTGTATAAGTTTTGAAATTAGTGAAACATCATATGGGTTTACATTGCTGATATACAAGTGAAAAACACAAGTCATTAACAAGCGATGCAGGAAAAAAGACTATTACATGCGTCCGTCAGTGAGACGGCTTTATGTTCAAGGAAAGTAGATAAATGAAGTTGGGATCAATGCAAGTTTTGCCGCCCATCAGGTTAGTTACATTCCTCAGTTTCATATGTGTTGTGACATATGGGCTTCATGAAAACACATTGATTAACCCAATAAGTGTTACGCTTATTAGCTTAATAAGCTATTTAAATAAGCATCTCCTTAATGGCAACTGAAAAGGAGCTTGTTTGTGCCAATAACTTCCTGAAAAAGCTTACCCAAACACCCACGAGTGTCTGATGAATGATAAATTAATACTATATTACACATTGGGTAATGGTACATGAATTTTTAAATGTTCTGCAGGGTTTCAGAGTTAAAGAAAGATTATTATTTTATTGTTATAATAATAATAATTATTATTATTATTTAAGAAATGAAGAGGCGAAGGAAGCTCAACTCCCTAATTTTCAACTCTTCAATTTACGGTGCTTAGGAGAAAGAACAAATATCATCAAGGTACTGTACATATTTAGTCTCCTAAACATAATCTCAATAGGGACATTTATAGTTGAAAATATGTGGTACATCAGAATATTGAATAGATATGTTATCGAAGTTAGAAGATTATGTTGATGATAAAATAAGTAGATACCTGCCAGGTTGATTTTGGAGGGTTTATGCAATAAATACTGCCAATCCATTTTACCTGTCAAAGATACAATGTATCCCGAATGGACTCATTCATTAGTAGCGGGCTTTAACTGGCACCTCAATTGTTACCAAGGCTCAAGCCTCCCCGACCTAAGTTAGTAGCATTTTTTTTAATATCACACGAGTTCCATGTTGCATATATAAAGTAACCTATGCTTTGAAAATGCATTTGGATACTTGGTTTTGTTGTTGAATACACGAGTTATTGCTTCATTGCCGAGTTCCTAGGTTCCCGAGAGGTGTCAATCTAGAGTTTTATCAATTATAAAGGCTTTTTTATGCTCGTGTCTTATGTTAGTGAACATTATTATTTTGTGTGTCATGTTAACAATTATTAAATAATATAGCGAATTGCTTTTGATTTGTGTATAACAATTATTAGATTGATATTACCTTCTTAATGATAGTGGCACAAAACAAGCGACACACAGGCTAAAGATTTTATTTGGTTTGGCTGGGTTTAAAGCTACTGAGCTACATGGAACTCTCACCCAGGCTCAACATTTATATGTAAGTATTAAAGTATCAGGGGATACCGATTGAACGATGGAAATATAGAAAAATAGGTTAATGTATTGAGTTTACATGTGGCAATTTGATATGTAAACTGATAAATGATCTGATTTGGGTTCACTTTTATCACTCACTGTTTATTTTGACCTATAAACAGAAATAGTATTATTTTCGATCTAGAAAAATATTTGTATTTCAAGTGATATCAAATTTGTCAAACATGCAGACATCGGAATAGCTGATTTTTAGAAACTTTAAGACATCAAACGCCATCTTATACTGGACATTCTTATGACGGCTGATTGTAACATTGTGATTAGTCAATCACAATTGATGACTTACAAAATGGCTATCTACACACCCTTAATGAGTTGTAGTATGCACCTTTTGATGAGGATTTTATGATACCTATTCATCTTTTTGATAAACTTAAATATACTTGTACATATGCTACCTTTTATTCGTTTATATTAACTTTTATATTATGTGTTCATCTTTATAGTTATTTTCATCAAATGGGTCGAACTGCTCGAGCTGGTAGAGAAGGGTATGATGTTACTTTTGTCACCGACAATGACCGATAGATCTCTTCTAAAAGCTATTGTGAGTACATGCTTACCATTAACATTGAAATTGGTTTTTTGTACCTTCTAGAATATATAATGATGGTCTTGGATTCTGGTGTGATCGAAAGAGTAAACTTCTCTTCAAGGATATGGTTGGTATAAAGAGTAGGTTCAAAGCTCAAGATTCGTATTGTTGTGGAGCAATCAATAACTAAATGGAGCCAACAAATTGAGCAAATGTAATTGTATTTTCTTTGTTGCTTTTTTTTTTTTCTTTTTTTCACTACTTTTTGGTCTTAGACTCATTCATTCTATGTTGAGTAGAACAGGTAAATAAGATTTAGTTGCAAGTATATTGGTGCCCATAATGGAACTTGTGCGTATAATACAACTATGGCAAGTAAATGTGGTGCAATGTTGATTAAATCACTAATATGGATGCAAATCCCACAAGAAACTTACGCTGAAGTATAAATGTACATAGAATTATTATTTCGTATATGAAAAAGCACCATGTAGTTTATTTGTTCTCAAACTTTTCATTGTTGTGTTTACATATAATACATGAACACTATAATACATGAACACTCTCTTTTTTTTTTTCTAAACAATTGTATTTAAGATATGTGTCGTTACACATTATTTATTTATGTCCAATTATATGTTGTCAAGTAATATCTTGAAGGTAAACACAAGCCCGATTGATGCTCACATAAATGGCCTGTTTCAAAGCCACTTTCTATCCATCCAAATAAGTTAAGATTTTAAGTGTGTGGATTAAAAGATACACATATATGAAAGAAACATAATTTATTAATACTACAGAAATTGGATAGTCTTCATTTGATCTTGGATGATAAGTTTACTTAACTAGAGTGCAAAACTCTCGTTTGATGTGGATGCTAACGTTATGACCGTAAAGGGTACCTTTAATCCAATTAGAAATTTACACGTGGAAGGTTTCAGGAAGGCCGGTTATGATTGGAATTCCAAAGAGTGAAAAGGATAAATTCAACAAGGATTGCTCCATTATTTAGGTACCACAACAAAACAAACTTTTGGTGTTTGCATTCTTGATTGCAGCATGTTTTTGTGGAAGATATACATTAGTGATATACTTATCGTAGGCCATTAGATATGCACATGCATATGATGTTATACTTAATGGATGCACTTCTGGTATGTTGCAGGTCGCGTTGATCTGGTGCATCAAAGTCGTAACAATGATACTCCTTATAATGCGAGCAGTATCGGGATTATGGGCGGAATGATTTCTGATGATATTGATTCTGGCTATAGATCGACCTGATGACAGTCTATTGAAAGTAAAATTATGAATACGAAATAAAACAAAGAAGGAGACCCATATTTTAACGTATTAGATTGCTTTATTCATAATGTGTTAGTGGAAACATGCTAAGATTTCTGGTCGATGGAGATATCTGTTGTTATTTAGGTTTTTAGATCATTGGTCTGGTTGTCGTATAACCAAGTTTTCTTTTGACACTGATTAGTTTAGGATATTAATGTAGATACCCTTTAGTAACGGACCATTACATATAAGTATGAAGGTGATATTAATGTCTTTCATCACAAAATGTTTGAAGTGGCAAGATCATCTAATGATTTATTTAAATTGTTTGGTCTCTTATATTAAAAGAGTTATAGACATGTGCACAAAGTAATATGCATTAACAGTTCAAAAATATCATAGAATTTATCATTTCTGCATTCTATGTACTAATGTGACTTTTTATCAAGTAATGTCATCATATGTTGAGTGTAATGCTATATTTAACAAGCAGCTATATAAGTATGGTTATAACATTTTTACGGAGTATTAAGATTTTGTATGTGTATGTGTGTTGTTACTATAATAGGCTGGCTTTGCACTTTTGATGATGTTAGGTATGCTTCAACCGGAAAACTTACCACCAAATCACATGTCTATAGCTATGGTGTTTTTTTGCTAGAACTCTTAACGGGTCGTGCACCTATAACAAACAGAGTTGCAGTTGCTGAGATGCTCGATCAGAATCTACATGGCCAATTTTCAAGGAAGGATCTAATTCAGGTTAGTCCGGCTTAGCTCCTTCTGAATAATGACCACCATATATTATAATGTATATTCTATGCATCCAACACAGTGGTTCATGAAATGCTTATGTTATGTTTTTTAGTAGGTGGTTTGCGTTATTGGTAATGATGGAACGCGATCTGATATTCATGAAATATGTTGCAGCTGAAAAATACACCACTAAAGCGCTTCAGGTTCATCTTGATTACAGATTGCAAATATCATTTTAAAATTTAAGCATACAATAACTCCCATCTCTGTTTGTTTCGGGCAAGCGGAACTCTTACACACATAGTTTGTCTTGATTCAGGTTTGCCTTGCACCAACAATTTTCAGATTCTGTTTATAACTTACTTTTGGCTACCTGTTTAATCACTGTATCTTACTCTTTACTTCCGTTAGTGGCTAAAATGAGTTGAAAAAATGTTCCATGTAGAATTATGGGTCAGTATGTTGGTTCAAGTGAAGTCGTTCAGTGAGTCGGTTCAATGATAGAAGAAGGATTCAAGCCAAATCAATTTTGTGTTTCATCAAAATGGCTAAATCAATTTTGTAGCTTTGCCCAGATTTTAATAACTGAACTTGTCATCATTTCCTTGCAGCTGACCACTACATGCTTCTGGTGATCCAAGGGAGTATCATTTTCTTTCCTCTTTTCAACGAGGGCACGTGATGTAGGGAGTAACTGTCTCAACAGTCACATGAGTGATGAGTAGAGGTGGTAATTTTAACCTATAAATGACCCATTTTCGGTTTCTGACAGTTTAAATGTCTGACTTTTTTAAGACAAAGGTAAACATGAAAATGGTCAAATGCACTTATGTGCTTACAACCCTCTCAATCGTTTTATTTGTATATACAGTTGGAGTTTTGTGTAAATAATAGACCTTTTGTAATCTATTATATGATCTATTATTAAATATATCGAATGGAATGGACCAAAATTGTTGTTTGGTCAACCCAGCCAATAAGTGTAATTTTTCCACTTTGACAAGTAACCCAACCTGTCACATTAGCCTGTTTTGCCACTATCTGATAACCACAGGTGATACATTCTAATTTCCTTTGATTTTTTTAGTTAACGGGGTGTTTGGGTAAGCTTTCAAAAACATCATAATATTTAGTAGAAACCAATACCGTGGCATTACTCATGTTTTTTACTCTTTCGCTAAGGTCGTATAGAAAATGCATTTAAAATCAATCTTTGTTAGTACAAAATAAATTTTGTTATTCACGATGGATAGATAAACGCCTAAACATTTAGCCGATATTATAGAATGCTTATAATCGTGGCTATAATTTGCACATTTGGTTGGTGAGTGATTCATTCAATAATTAAATTGCAATTTTAACATGTTTTATATTGGACTTGAATATTGACACATGTGTTGACATCTATTCTATTTTGACTTTTACATAATCACAGAGCTACTTGAGCCAATAGTGATGCTAAACATCTTTTAGAAACAAGTGTCATCTGTTACAATTATTTTTGAGTTAGGTGATAAGCATGAGTAGCATTTTGAAATAAACCATTGAAGGAAAAGCCGGATCATGTCTTTAAGACACTTTACATTTAATTAAATATCTATAATTCTTAGTTATTTATTATGTATATGGCATTTAGAAGTGAAATGCGTGCTTTTCTTTCAAGAGGGGTCAAAAAAACTCTTTATGATCTTTACGATTTGACGCGCTAACATCAATTCATGAATTGAAACTTTAAGAGGTGACTACGCACCAAAGCAATGTGAAGCTTAACAAGGGTGATATTGTTGAGGTCAAATAAATTACAATGCTCAAGTTTGTTACATTTACATTATTTGTAGCACATATTTTTTGATAACTTTTGGTACAATAAGATTCATTTGTTATGATTGATATAATACGACGGACGTAAGTGTGACTTTTACATTTTCAAGCTTGGATGAAGCTGAGACTTTTGACCCATAATGGTCCAAATTACCCACGGAAAATCTGCAATGGGGATATGCGCTCAAGGGTACTAAACAAGGGGTTTAGGGCATTTTGGACTTTAACGTTGGCGTTAGAAAAGCTCAAAATACACTCCTGTTTTCTTTAGTATTTTATAAACTGTCGACATCAAGCATAAAGTTCTCATGTGTTTCGATGCCCCAACGTAAAATTTCATTCTCTTTTTAGCCTCTTCTCTATTAGATTCATAGCTAACAACTTTTTATGACTCCTGTCAAGTTTCTCATAAAAGGGTTCGATAAAATTATCAATTTCGTCCCTAATTGTTTTTCATTTTTTGTATGCAGTTCGTCTCTGAACCAGACTGAGTATAAATCATCATGTGTTGGATTTGTGGCCGTCGATCTAGCTAAAAATAAGCTTTCGGTGAGGTGCTTGATTGATCACTCTGTGGTAAAAAGCTTTGGGCAGGGTTTCGTATGAAGAGCCCGCATAGCAAAAGGTTATATTACTTAAAAAAAGGTCATCATTATATATTTACTCATTTTTTTTACCTTATGGAATACTTAAATGTTGAAAAATGGGCGGGTAAGTTAATTGGTTAATACGGATAAATGTGTGTCAAAATGGACGGGGTGACCTATAATTACTTTATTTTGTTTTTAAGTTATTACTCTGTAATAACAAATGTGTCTGAATGCACAAAGTGATTTCAATAAATAAAGTTGTATATTGTTGCATTTGATACAACAGTGGTGTTTCGCTATGGTTCCTACAAGTCTAAGAATTGTTTGTGTCTTGTCAGAACATAGGTACGATGTTCATGTCGAATCGTACTACCAAGATGCTCATATGTTCTAAATATGCAAAGAATCAATTGTTCAATTGGATGTTAGTTTGATACTCTTTACAAGATAATGAGTATCAATTTTCACAAGTTCCAGCTGTTAAAAAATGAGAATGTTGTCAAGCTAACTAAGCATGAATCTAAAACTCACTTCACAAAAGTCATTTACAAACTTTTATATAATGATGGGAATAAAACTGATTTACTCTTTTAAATAAGGTTCATGCTTTGTTATATGAACTTTTCTCTTTAACCTTTACCCAATGTGTGTGACTAAGATGTTATACCACCGTATTTGTAATAACAGATTAACGATTCTATAACATGTGTGTGCAGGAATGATTTTTTGTAATCAAATGTTTCTTGAGATATAACCTATTATTAGTAGTAGCTACTGATATCGGCTTTCTTGGTTTCACAGTATTGAAGAAGGGGTCAAATTGGATTGCCACTGAGTTCAATTTGATGATGTCCGTTACCAAATTCAGGTTAGCCAATCAAAGTTTTTCTTAAAAATGAAAGAATATGGGAAATATAGCACATAACTTGGAATGGTAGTTATTGCAGGCATCAGTAAAGAATCCACATCTGCGAGTATCACTTCCGACTCCACCTCCAGAGACTCCTTTCTCAAGTGGCCTTCCACTTGGAGCCATTGAAGTCAGTTTACATTTATAGGACCATGATGTGTGAACTTGCACGATATTAATGGTCACTTTATGGGTAGACATAGAGCATTTACTATCTACTTGAAGAACCTCGACAAGCACAAGGTATTCCACCCGTTTCATTTAACTTTTAATTACTTTTTAGTATATATTTGTTCAACTAAATCCTAAAAATAAAAACAAATATCAAAATACTTACCTGCTTATAGCCGTTTTCGGATTATGATTTTTAGTATATATGTGTTCTACTAAATCCTAAAAATAAAACCACACTCATACCGTCCATCGGACGGGTTTTGACACTAGTATATATATATATATATTATTTTGTGGGAGAAGGAAAATAGTTCGGTAAGCCACCTTTACTCGAACTAACAGCTTATCCCATTATTGTGCTTTTATCTAATTGCATAAACCTTAAGCTTCGTAATTGTTAAATTTCTTTACTAAATAGAGTCATACTTTGTTTTTGGAACAATTTCATCTACAATTTCTATGAAAATAAGACTTCATTGCTTGAAAAATATTGTTTTTCTATATACATGCTTTAAAATAGAAAGATTATTAGTTAGATAAAGTGTTAATAATAGTGTCTATATATAAGAGGCTTTGTGCATCAATACTCCATGTTACGTGATATTATCCCCTACCAAATACTCCATGTTAAATAAAGTGTTAATCCTTTGTTTTTTCACTTTGTATGTCTATACTGTGTATTGCAGATTCTTCCTTGCTTGAAAAATATTGTTTTTCTATATACATGCTTTAAAATGGGAACATTATTAGTTAGATAAAGTGATAATAATAGTGTCTATATATAAGAGGCTTGTGCATCAATATTCCATGTTATGTGATAATGTCCCGCACTAAATAGGTTTGTTTTTAAGTCGTGTTATAAGCATGTGAGATGAATTTAGTGAGATCAACTGTGTGGTTTATATATTGTGAGATAGTTAGTTATCGCTCTAAAAGAATAAGATAAATAACAATGTCTATAAACAACTAACATGATCGATGTATTTGTTATATTTAATTGGAGAATCCAATTCTATCAATGAAGACTCATGTCATTTAATAAACATAATTCCAAGATTACAACTATATAAGATTAAATTTGCATCACTAAAAGATAATAGAAATTGCCTATAGGCGCTTGAACCGCCGCTTGTGGCTATAGTGATCAATAGCATTCCGCCGACTCGATCTTTAAGATGGTTTTAGTTTACCTCCAACAGAGCCTGCGAGTGGAAGAAAGCTATGCAACAAACTTTATGTTTATGGTTGTAGTTTACTTGTTGGATTAAAATTATGAAATATTATTTTTATGTTCTTATTTATTTGTTATTTTTAGATGATAATTTTAGATTGAAAATTACCTTTATTAATTATTATTCAAATAAACCGCAATGCAAGAATATTTTGTTGTGTTGATACAATAAACATAATAACTAAGATCCCCATATAACGAAAAACTTTAAGTTTACTTTAGTTAGAAAAATGTAAAAACGTAATACACCCAATGCTACGAGCCTTTTCATGGAGTACTAAAAGCATGTAAAACACGATTAAGTCATTGTCAGCTTGTATCTTTGGACATATTTAGGCCCATTTTAACTAACAAATTGAAGTTATAATGAACTCCCTTGAATCAAAAAGACAAAGACATGCACCATACCAATCAAAGGCCCTTGCAGATTATAGTAACTACACCTCACCGAGTCACGACGCGACATCTTCATAATGAAAAGCATACTTGCTTTACTTTAAGAAAGCAAATCAATTTAAAGTTTGACGACTCCATATAAAGTGGTTGTAAACAGTATCTCTAAACTTAGTATGTTAAAACAAAGAGTGGCTCATTTATTATTAGGAATGCTTGAGAAGAAAACATCAAAAGTTACCTTGAAATAGACATTAGATAAAAGTTTAGTTTCTAATAGAATTTTTTATTTTATTTTTTATATACCAAATCAGGTTTCAATTAAAAATAATAATAATGAATAAAAAAAAATTATAGATTACTCATTACACCAATATACACAAATTTAAAAGTAACCGTATCTATTATTTCAAATATGTTTCACCTGACATTAATATATAGATGGTTCGACATGGTCGGCCACTTGTCTTGGCATCCTTGTTACAACCGAGTTTCTTGAAATAATGCGCCAATAGCCTTTTCCATACTTCTCCGATGCCTTAAAGAACCTAATGTGATTTTAATTCGGTTATTTAGAGGAAACATATCGTAATATTTTGGTGTGGATATAACAGCGGTCAAGATAACTTGATGCAACAATAGTCATAACGATTAATCAATCGGGAAATCTTTAAGATTTTGGCACTCTTTCAAAAAGATTAACTAGGACTCACCCATTTTCCATTGCCTCTAGATTCATACAAACTTCTTTGACCCTTGATACCGGAGTGAAAGTCGGTTTTTGATCCGAATCTGTTCCATCAGGTTGAGCCTCAAAAACTTATATGTTGGTGCTGCATGGTTGAATCTAAACTTCCAATAATGTTCAAGTGAAGGAAACTTAAATTAAGCCTGTATGTTTAGTTGTTGTATCACTACCATTAGAACAATCAATTGCCTGTTTATTTTCGAATATACTATATGACAGCTGAAACAACATGAACATTTATACAAAACTGAATATTATTTAACATAGTGTAAGTGATTCATTATTCATACTTTGTATGTATATTAAGCAAACTTGGACACTATATTAGAATTTTATAATTTTGGCAATGGCTTAGTCATAATTGCAGCAATCCAAACACATTAAAAGTGCTTAATTCTTTTCTAAAATGCAATAAATAAATAGGCACTTGAAATCTGCAATCTCATACACCTTCTTACTTGATAACTTATATATAAAATAAGCAATAAGCAGATAACCAGGTTTAATAAGCATTTGAAAACACTTAGCATGACTTTCTACCAATTTGGCGTATATGTTCACATGTTTTTACTTCAGCTAAGTTTTGTAATTGTAAAATGCATCTCAAAATTTACCCCATTAAGCAAATGAAAGAATGCATTGACATATTTTTTCAATCAAGATAAAAGAAAACCCTTATGCAATATTAAAAGGTAAAACAGAAAGCACTTGATATGAATAAACCAATAGTCAACCTCCTTTAATTATTGCTAATCAAATACAATATCATGGGTAAAGCATTTGATCTCGCCATTAGATTTTTAGTGTGTTTCTACAAACTAACATAAGTTATGGAATGTGAATAAGTGTACGGACATCGTAGGTGTATTTAACTCGTAAGGTGTTGGTGCTAAATTGAAAAGAAACCCCGAATTTATGATGCATCCCTTGGAATTCTTCTGGTTTTGTTGAATCAACCAATGTTGATGCCTTATCCTCAAGTGATGGTCGATCGACATAGGGAAACAATTTTGTATTGCCATAGATCAGGTACCGCACCCATTCAAACTTCTTTTTTACTCATTATTTTTATTCCGATACTAAATAATACTATTTAAAAGAAAATAATTATTAAATAGATTTTGGACATGAGTCTATTTAAGTCATTACCGTTTTAGCCAAGTTTGGTGACCTGGGTCTGTTTGGGATCTAACACAGCCTAAATTGATCTATTTATTCTAAACCGGTTAAAGTTGAAGTGTCAACTTTGACTGTCGAAAGAGATGTTCACATTTATCATGAATGCTCAATGTTGCGGGGGAGGTAAGTTTGGTTACCAATGAACTATTATATTTGTATTCTATGGAGCTCAATACACATGCATAAAACGGATTTGGTGAATAAATATAATTTAAATGGTTACATATGCATTTGTCCTATGTTTCAGCTGGGCAAAGGGCTAGTCGCAGAGAAGTGTATAATGACCAATTGTGATTTATAAAAACAATGACCAATTGTGATTTCTCAAAATATACCGATTATTGGCCAATTATCCATGCTTATGCATAGGGTGTCATTTTCAAAGTGATTATCAAAACTTGAGAAATCACATCATAATCAAGTTGCTTAAAGCTAAAGACGCTTGGACAATGTTACATCTACCTCAATAATCAATTTCTCACCTATCAAATTACTGTGATCCCAAATAATCAAAGAATTCAGGTGGGTGTCGAGAGTGACTATTAAGGCCGCTTAAACACTTATACCAAAACAACAGAATATTAGTAGTGACTCACCGACAAAACCGAGAAGTTATCTTCCCATGCTCGTCTTCGTGTTTCAATCGGTCATTCGTCCGTTATGAGTTCCAAAAGAACAACCCCAAAGGCATAAGCATCGCTTTATCGACACTCTCCAATGTTGAGAATATTGAGGAGTCAAATACATGCAAAATCTCAATCAAAATCTTACCCGAATATTCCTTTCACAAAGATTAAAAGAAAAGGAACTCAAGGGTAGAAGTCCATGTGGCTAATCCAAAATCACATTGCTACAAACTCATTAATAGATTATAAATCATTAAAATGAATGATACCTTCAAATCATAGTACACATTATAAAATTAAATCATATATGTTCCTCATGTTAGGTTATTTTCCAAGAAAATTTGAAGGCTTTATATCTCAATAGAGCACACATCTTACAGCCTGCTATGTAAATACCTCACAATTTCAAGAATTTCTTTAGCGATCTTATACCTTCCTGGAGAGGACATGAGTTTCATTAGGTTTCATGAGTTTCAAAAACATCACCATGTTTCATTAGCTTCCTCTTATTAATTTATTTTCATTAATCACTTTCAGTGCATAAACAAACAAATTTCAAGCTTAAACAAAGGATGTCCACTTAAAGGTTCTTATATTAAGCAGGTGACATGTTTTGTAATTTAGAAATAATACATCGAAATTAAGATTAAAGATGTATGTCCATTTTTGGCGTTCATGTTAGTATCTTTCGTCTCACGACAATCTAATATTTTGTACACTTGAAGAAAACGTGAATGATGATCAAGAAGCAAGGAACGGTAGACAAATGATCAGGGCAACCAACGTGTTGATTATGGATGTAATCTCGCCGGTCTATTGTTCCATTTACAGAAAGAGTTATGGATGAAAGATTTAAATGGAAAGAAGAGATGTTGGCTGAAAAAAAGAGTGAAAATCATTGAAGATGTTCAAAAGAAAGACATGATTTAGTAGTCAAATAACCTTAAAATCTAATTCAACCTATTATAACAAATTACCAATAACCTCGCATTAAAAAGCTTTTAAGGATTCATAATTTTATTTGAGAAGAGATTGGAGCAATAGTAAACCCGAATGGTGGTAACTTGAAATAGGCTCTCGATGAAGACCTTTATGAATGAAATTCTAATACTTCTTATCTTTTATCCTCCATAACCTCTCTAGCGTAACTGCTTTGATTTCCAATTGACCTACCGTCAGAACTGTAATCAACCCATTTTAAATATGAGTAATTAACAAAAACATTTAGCAATATAGAAAGAGTATAACAAATTAACATATGAAACGATAAAGATTTTTAACTTACAATACTATTAACTAAACCGTGTAGGTGTGATATATGACTTCATGTACCTATTGCGAGTTGAAATTTGACTATATCATCGTATGCATCAATTTTGTTGCTACATAAAACAAACAATCCAAAATGTATAAAACAATTTCCCTACTTTCAAGAAACACAATAAGGATATAAGATTTATAAATTATCAAAAAAACCAGCTACGTATTTTGAGTATGACAATAGCTGCAAATCTCATTGTTACAACAGTTCATAGCAGACGTGATTGAGTATCCAAACACCTTGGCACAACAGCGGAGAAAGTTGTTTTTTCATAACGGGTGCTTATCTAGAATGAGCTTCATGAGTTCATAAACATAACACTCATAAGTAATTAAGCAAACACAGTCACCCAGTCGCATATGTGTATACTACATGCTAGTAGATGGACTAAGGCTGACGGTGACCAAAAAGGATAAATAAAGAGTTCATGAGCTTGTCGCCAATTAACTAAGAATATGGGAATCTGGGCGATAGGAGAATACCATAATTTGGAAAACAATAAATTATCTGAAAAGTATGAAACATCAACATAATTAAGTTCTCATTTTCACACCTATAGGTAACAAAACATCATTATCGCTTCAAAGTCATCACAACTTTGGTAAGTTTTGTATGAGACACACACATCATGATTATCACCTATTCATCCATATCCTTGAACCAAATGTAATGCCATAATGTAATAATAGGCTCGATGTCTTTTTGATACTCATATCACCAAATTAACAAACATTACCACAAAGAAGCACAATAAGTTAATGAAAATTAGCATCAATCAGATAAGGCAAACCAAATGCTTAGATAGTTAGATTCATTCCAAAAAGAAAGAATACAATAGTGCGAGCTATGAGTTGATAAGATAGATTCAAACAATCTTGCAAGTAGTGATAAAAGAGATTAAGGTAACAATAGACTTCGCATCTTAAACTTTTTTCTGCATACTATCAGTTCTAAGTATGAGGTGGTATGTTTCCTTTTACATCAATTGTTATACTTTTTTTATTACCAGTGGATTTGACCTCAGCTGATACATTGAGTATACCATTGACATCTATGTTAAAACAAACCTTAATCTTTTGTTCACCTGCACGGGCTCTTGGAACACCATGTAGATCAAATCTGTCGAGGAAGATGTTGTTCTTAGTTTTGTTGTTCCACTGACACACATTTATTGACACAAAGATCTTGGTTGTCTTTCCGTGTCACATAACAACATTCCTTGATGGTAGGTATGGGTGTGTTCCGCAAAATCACAACACTCATATCATCTTCATTGGTTCCAATACCAAGTGAGAGAGGGGTCACATCTAATAGAATCAAATCACACACTATTGCATTGTCATTACCACTTATATTAGCGTACCAACACTGCAACTGTAAGCAACAACTTCATTGGCATTTATGCTTTTGCAAAGTGTCTTCCCATCAAAGAATTCCATAAGCATTTGTTCTTAACCTTGGAATTCGAGTTGACCCACCAACAATTATTTCATACATCATCAACATCACTTTTGTTCATATTCCCATCTTTCAAGCAATTTTCTACATGCTCCATGCACTTTATAAAGAAACCTGCGTTAGCTCCTCAAATTTTGCCCTAGAGAATTTCAAGGAAAAATCAAACTTGGTACGTAGAATCAACTTCAATTGAAGTTTGCGTTGTCGATGACAAATCCTCTTTGCTTTTTCACATACCGACTTTCAATCTACCCATTGCCTTTGCATTTTGAGACACATCCACCTTTTTTCCTTTTCATGAATTCTTGTACACAATGATTCACCATCACCATGTCGAATCCTCACAACCTAAATGAGTGTCACCACCTATCGCTTATCAAGAATGGTTCCACCCTGTCGATAGTCAAGCTTTAAACATCAAACGTCCCAACACCTAAATCAAATATAAATACATTTTCTCCTTTGTCCCATTTCACAAGACTTTCTCTAAACCATACGCAATTGCGTACCAGCTGCTGCTCACTAATCAAGCGTGATGACGTTGAGACCAAAGAAGTGTCCTAGCATCCTTTGTCGCTTGTCTTTGCTTGTCATCGAAATAAGCAGAACCTGAATCATCGCATCGCTGACTATTGTTCCAAGAAATGCTTCAGATGCCTCTTTCAAATTCTTTAGAATCATGCAAGATCTTTCTTCCGGTGAATATTTCTCTTTTCGTACTTGTGTTCGACCAATATCATTGGTTTCTCTGCAGACCCTTCTATTACTTTGAAAGGCCATGAATTAATATCCTTCTTCACTGTGCTATCAGTGAATCTACTTCCCATCAACCGCTTAACATCTGAAAAAATATTATAAAGAATGAAGCTTTTACAAAATTCCCCACCAAGATCCGGACATGTTAAAATATGTTTTTGACGCTTATACATAGTAATTACATTCATTTGTTCCATCCGTAGTAAATATAATAGAGTAGCAACACTTATCTTTGTGAAAATCCTCATGAAAATAGTCCAAATTCATCATTATACCTATTTTTATATTGAATGTATAGGCATCGTGTCAAATATAGATGTTACACAAGCATTTAGTAGAGTAAAAAATCGCTATTTTAGTAAACTTACGGAATAGATGGAAACTATATATTACTGGAGAGCCACCATTCACCCATGTTTTGCACCGCGCACCAACTACAACCAAATGGCATCTTAACATTAAAAATATCAATGCGCCTTTCAGATTCAAATATACCGGATTAAAACAGCTACTACTTTTTCCCGTATCTCGAGACCCATAAAGTTCTTTGGAACCGTGATTTCTTAGCAAGCTACATGAGAAATCGCCACTCCTAGATTAATGAAAATTGTTGGATGATTAGGACTTTAATCAAACAAGAAATCAACTTTAAGACAAGGGTTCTAGTCTCTAGGGCATGTCATGTGCAAGTATAGGTTCACATAGTAACACGCGGTGAGAATTTAACACGATGGTCACATGGCGGCAACATCCAAATGTCTAATCCTCGAATCGTGATCTATATAGTATGCGACGCCCAAGATAAACCTAAAATTATCCCACTCACTTTCCATACATCGGATCGTGATCATATACTATGTGACGCCCTAGATAAAACTCTGACTTAATTCAAGATGCACACATGTTACCACCAAACGCCTTTTCTAGAATCCAAGGTGTAGCAAATATGACTCGTTTAAAGTTGAACCCATTTTGACTTATGACCCGCCTATCTTGACACTTTTAGTATGATATGCCTCCCTTGTTACATATATAATTTAACCATAAGATAAGTGTTGGTATCTATTTTCTATAGCAAAACATCATGAATCCCCTTAAAATGACATAATATGATTAAAGTGTGTACCACATATCAACTATGGTTATGAGTTGGCGGTTTCCCTTTGTAAACTTGTTCCAAAGTTTTTTGATTTCCTTCCACTCACTTTTTTTCATAAGTATCTAGAGGATTGGAGTAACATCATTTCAAATGACAAAACTACATAAATCAAACCAAGCAACCATTAGCATTTGTGTATGTATATATTTGGGCCAAAAGATGATCTTTTACTATAAAACATAAACACACTTTTATAGCCACTGTAATATATAAACAAAACAAAGAATATACCTAAGTAGCTAATTATAGATATATTCTTAAACCCTTGTGAATGAATTTGCGACTGATCATGCTTGTCATTTTTTTTCCTGCCTACATACCCGAATAAATTACTACTTCCTTACAAAAAAAAGAAACACTTATAAAGTTCTTTAAAATGTTAATGAGCCCTATAATAAGTTAAGTATGAGGGGCTTGATGGCTTAATAAATCCTCTATAACACACCTACTTATATTTTTTTATAAAAAGGATTACTATCATGCAGGAGCAATACAAAGACTATACATGTGTTTTTACTTTCCAAAACCCATACACCAACTTCTTGTATCAAAATCAGTATCATCAATCTTTGTATGATAAAATGGGGTTTGTAGGAAACTTGAAACAACTGTATAATGAAATATGGTGTCAGCAGTAGCCAAGACACCATGTACGGGTAGAAACGGGTAATTTCTATTGTATGGGTCAAAACGGGATTGAGTTGACCCGAGACCATGAACAATATTCATAAGCAATCTAAATTCCTAAACGTACCGTCAGAACACATTAATGAAAAATAATGCATTTTATATTTTTATATCCATCTTTTCAAGCAAATAAGCAAATCCCATTTGCCCATTTACATCATTTGCACCTCAAAACCATCGATTTCGTAAGATATTCGGATTCCCATTTGTTGTGATTGAGATTGTGATTCTTCGAGTCAGTTTGATCCAAATATGATGTGCGAAGTGATAACCTAACTTGACTACTCTTACAACATCAGTTGTATTTACCACTTTGAGTTGGATAATGACCTTTGAGGCATTCCTCGTACAAAAAAATAGCACCACAATACTCACAAACTTGATCATAGTCTCCCACGTCCTTATATGTTAAAGACAAACCTGTTGAAAAACCACACGATTAATAAAATACAATCATGCCCAAATGAATTAGAAGTAGGTTATATATATGGATAACAGACCTTGTGAAGAGGTTTTCCACTGGATTTATGAGCACATGAAGCATTGGCATCAAGGCCGCATCAAATCCCCTGGTATCATGAGAGTTTCTCCTCTAGTATTCTCGACTGATGCAAAGTTTCAAATACCTTCAAAAAGAACAAAATTTAACTGTGTAAGACTGTAGTCATCACATTAAGGTACAAAATTCATTATGTGTTGATCTTGTTTACTGTCTAGACCTGAACAACACATGCAGGTTCCGGTAGTTATGGCTTCGCCTAATCCTGTTCGTAGTCCTGTTTGTACACCAGCTCCTTTTGTTGTTCGGAGGCTCATAGCTGTAACAACCAAAGTGCAGTCAACAGCATCCAAATATAATCTTCACAAAATTGGCATTAATTTACTTGGTCACCTTAGCTCCAGTTGGGTCCTTCTTGTCAACAGACTTGATAACACCAACAACAACAGTCTGCCTCATGTCCCTCACAGCAAACCTTCCAAGAGGTGGGTATTCAGCAAAGGTCTCAACAACCATGGGCTTGGTTGGAAGCATCTTAACCATACCAGCATCTCCGCTCTTCAAGAACTGGGCTCCTTCTCCAACTCCTTTCCAGATCGCTCGTCGATCTTGGTCAAGATCTCACCAAACTTAACAAGAATGTGGGAGGTGTGGCAATCGAGAACCGGAGCATAAACCATTTCAACTCAACTGTGGTGGTTCATGATGATGACTCGAGAGGTGAAGTCGCAGACCCTTAGCCGGGTCATCCTTGGAGTTAGATGCAACATACCCATGTTGAGATCCTTAAAGAATATTCTTCACATTGAACCCAACATTGTCACCAGAAGAGCTTCAGCTAGAGCTTGTGGCATCTCAACCGACTTGACTTCAAGTGGTCAAACCAGATGGTCCAAAAGTAACAACCATACCAAGCTTGATGACACCGGCCTCAACACGTCCCATCAGACACAGCCCAATACCACCAATCTTGTAAACGCCTTGAAGTGGAAGACTGAGGGGCTTGTTTGATGGTCTCTTGGGCTCGCTCATCCGGTCAAGGGCTTCAGGAGTAGTCCCTTGTCAGCCAAGGTTGGTGGATCGTCAATCATGTTGTCACCTTCAAAACCGTAGATGGGCATGAAGGCAATTTTGTCTGGTTGTATCCAACCTTGTTCAAGTAAGATGAAACTTCTTCACATTTCCTCGTACCTTGACTTGGAGTACTTGGGAGTGGCATCCATCTACAAACAATTTAAACAAAAAAGTTAGAAACAGTCATATATAAACCAACATTCGTGATCGTTAAAAGTTCAAAACAATATACAATCAAATTCAATTATCATCACCTTGTTACAACAAGAAATCATTTGCTTGACACCAAGGGTGAAAGAAAGAATCGTGCTCACGGGTTTGACCATAATATTACATCGATAATATATAACATATTATCAAAATATTACAACGACATGCATCCGAAAAAATATACATACATATAGATGGAGACTGAAAATTATTACTGGTACCTATCATCAAAATGCAACATAAACTTGCAGTGTACCAAACATAATTTAAGATGCTTGTGTTCAAGAATAACAACGGATCAAGAATTACCCATCTTGCACGCTTTTCTCTGCTCCTACCATGACCGATTGGAGATTTCACAACGACTTTACTTTCAAGCAGAATCTATATATATATATATATACCAATGGTGAATCTCTATACATGCAAGAACACAAACACAACTTTTATATAAGTATTAAACTTACTGACGTAACCAAACCGAATATTGTGAGTTCTAAAGAGACTTACTTGTAGTTTTAGGATAAAGGTCAAAAGAAAACAACTTATACATACACGATATCTATAATTACAAATTTATCATTAGTGGTTTTGATAAAAGGAGGCAAAAATACCTTCAAAGAAGAAAGAAACTCATGTAAACCGCACAAATCACAACATACACAAAATCAAGAAAGTTTATAACATTATTATCCGTATAGATGAAGAATGGAGAATAAAGAGGATAGATATGAGAAACGTGATATCGTGGTTTCAAGAAAAGTATATCATGAATGTGGAGATTTTTTTAACGTGATATTAGCATTAATACTTATCTTATTAAATTAAAATAGTCAATAATAGGCTGTATTGGTTTATATATTTAGATTTGCAAGATATAATCAAAAAAAACTAAGTTGCTCTAGTGGTTAGCATGTGTGTTAATGATACAAACAGCCCAAGTTCGAATCCCTCTACTGTCATTTTTTAACTAATTAATTCGAATTTAATACATGAATATTAAAAACGAAATTAAATAAAATTATTAATAGCTTAGGTGGACTAATATTAAAACGAAATTTAATAAAATTATTAATAGAATACATGAATTTAAAAACGAAATTGAATAAAATTATTAATAGCTAATAGTAGTACTAATATTAAAAACTAAATTTAATATATATATATATATATATATATAGTGGACTAATGTGATGACATGACACTAAAAACATATTACTCGCATGACTTAGGTACATTAATGTTAATTCAAAATTCCCTATATATATATATATATATATATATATATATATATATATATATATATATATATATATATATATATTAGTATGTTTGTATTTTGTCACCAATGTTTTAAAAGCATTTTTTTGGACATGACTTATAATTATTTGTTTGTTATTTAATTGTTAATTCTAAAAATAAAGCATTTTTAGTACAAATTATAATTGTTTGTAGCTAAAACTTAAAAAACTTAAAATTATTTTGTTTTGATTTAATTGTGTTTTGTTAATATTTATAAAAATGTTATTTTTGTGTGTATGTAAATTATAGAAACGTAATGATATAATTTTAGTTAGTGTATGTTTGTATTTTGTTTATTTATAATTGTTTGTGTATGTAAATTATAGAAACGTAATGAAATAATTATAGTTAGTGTATGTTTGTATTTTGTTTATTTATAATTGTTTTAAAAAGCTTAAAATTATTTTTTTTGATTTAATTGTTTTTTAAAATTTTATTTTGTTAATATTTATAAAAAAGGAAAAGTTTTAAAAAAGGGAGGAGAAAAAAAAAACCCCTTTTTTTCAAAATTTTTAATAAAAAATTTTTTTGGGGGGGTTTTTTTAATTTTAAAATTTGGCCCAGGTTTGAAAGGTTTAAAAGGGGGGAAAAAAAAGTTTCCCCAAAAATTTTTAAAGGGATTTCCCCTTAAAGGGGAAAAAATTTTTTTTTGGGTTTTCCCTTTTTAAAATTTTTTTTTTTTTTTTTCCCCCCCTTTTTTTAAAAAATTTTTTTTTAAAAAAATTTTTAAATTTTTTTTTTGGGGGGGGAAATTAAAAATTTTAAAAAAATTTAAAAAAAATTTTTTTTAAAAAATTTAACCCAAAATTTTAATTTAAGAAAAATTTTAAAATAAAAATTTTTTTTTAAAATTTTAAAAATTTAGGTTTTCCCTTTTTTTTTTTAAAATTTTAAAAAAATTTTTTTTTTTTTTTAATTTTTGGGGAATTTAAATTTTTTTTTTTAAAAAAATTTTGGGGTTTTTTTTGGGCCCTTTTTTTTTTCCCCAAAAAATTTTTCCTTAATTTTTCCCCAAATTTTTAATTTTTGTTTTTTTTTTTAAAAAATTTTTTTTTTGGAAAAACCTTTGGGAAAAAAAAAAAAAAAAGGGAAAAAATTTTAAAATTTTAAAAATTTTAAATTTTAAAACTTTGGGATTAATAAAAAAACCCTTTTTTTTTTAAAAAATTTAAACCTTTTTTTTTTGGGGTTTCCTTATTCCTTTTTTTTTTTTTTTAAAAAAAATTTTTGGGGGGGTTTTTTTAGTTGGGGGTTTTTTGAAAAAAATTTTTTAAAAATTCCCGGTTCAAATTTTTTTTGGGGTTTTTTTGTTTTTTTTTTTCCTTTTTTTTTTTTTTTAAAAAAAAAAAAAAACCTTTAAAATTTTTTTTTTTCCCTTTAAAAATTTTCATTTTTTTTAAAATTTTTAAAAAAAAAAATTCCAAATTAAAAAGGGGGGTTTTTTTTTTTTTAAAAATTTTTGGGCCCTTTTTTTTTTTGGGGAAAAAAAAAAATTTTTTTTTTTAAATTTGAAAAAAAAAATTTTTTTTTTAATTTTTTTTTTTTTAATTTTTTTTTTTTTTTTAAAAATTTTTAATTTTTTTTAAAAAATTTTAAAAAAATTTTTTTTAAAATTTCAATTTTTTTCCTTTTTTTTGAAAAAATTTTTTTAAAAAAAAACCCCCAAAAATTTTTGCCCTTTTAAAATTTGGGTTTTTTCCTTTGGGGAAAAATTTTCCAAAAATTTAAAAAAAAAGGACAAATTTTCTTAATTTTTTTTTTTTTGGGAATTTTTTAAATTTAAATTAAAAAATTTAAATTTTTAAAATTTTAAAAGGGTTTTAATCCCTTTTAAATTTTCCTTTTTTAGTTTGGGTTTTCCCGGTTAAAAAATTCCCCAAAAATTTTTATTTAAAAAATTTTTTTTTTTAAAAAATTTAAAAAAAATAATAAATTTTTGGGAAATTTTTTTTCCTTTTTTTTAAATTTTTAAACAAATTTTTTTTTTTAAAAATTTTTTTTTAAAAAATTTTTTTTTAAAAAAATTTTTAAAAATTTCCTTTTTTAAAAACCCTTTTTTGTTTAAAGGGGGACCCTTTTTTTCCCAAAACCAAAAAAAAATTTTTTTTTTAAAAAAAGGGTTTTTTTTGGTTTTTTTTTGGGGTTTTTGTTTTTTCAATTTTCCCTTTTTTTTTTTAAAAAAAAATTTTGGTTTCCCCAAACCTTTTTTTTCCAAAAACCCTTAAAGGGAAAACCTTTTTTCCTTTTTTTCCTAAAAAATTTTTTTTTTTAAAATTTTTTTTTTTTCCCCTTTTTTAAAAATTTTTTCCTTTTTTTTTTTTTTTAAAGGTTTTATTTTAAAAAAAATTTGGTTTTTTTTTTTAAAAAATATAAACTGTTTTGGAGTTTTCCTTGTTGGTTTTTTTTTTGCTTTGTGCAAAGCGTCGTTGACATGAAAGCGAATTTGAGATTTAACCCTTGTTTATGTAAAGTGATGGATTGTTAGCATGACGTTGTATATAATTTTGTATTTGTTAATGAATCGAATGTTTTTTGTGAAGTTTAGATAACGAAAATGTATTAATGTCATATAACGATGAACTTAAATTCTAAACAAAGCTTCTTTGTAGACAACATTAGTAGTTGATTTTGCGTACTTCCCTTCTTCGTCACAGCATAAAATCTTCAATCCTTTTCTGCTTTTGACCTTTTGAAAGCGCTACGCATGCAGTTGTCGGGTGTGAAAAAGCTGTCGTTGTAGAAACAATCCAACTTGTGTTAAAGTTTGTCCTTGACTTTTGTTTATGGTCATTGCAAAACAAAATGCAACCGGAAATTGTCTACGATTGAATTTAAGCAGGATTTTATTATCGGAAGGACTTAACACCATCCTTGGGATTACGCAAATTGTACCACATTAACACCGATATAATTTTGGCTTCTATTATGTTTATTCCCATCCTCGCACTTGAAGCCTTGTTCCGTTGCATAATCCGCCATTTGATCTATGTTTCTCATACACATGCTGGAGCTCCTATTTTAAATGTTATGGAATGGTGTGGAAGGCCGGGAATGCGAATGCTATTTAGAACTCGGTTGTGTAAAGTGATTCGTTAAGTTCGCATCCATATCGATAATACCAAGTTGAGTCGTAGTGTTGTACGTGTTAGATTCTCTGGTAGTTTTGTAGCATTCGATCGTTGATCATATCCACAAGCTCATGAGTCGGTGCCGAGTTGCTTTTTCTTGGAAGAATTTTGGTGCAGAGGGTTTTGGACCAAACGGGTATGTTTCTTCGATGATTTGTGCGATATGGTCGATGAATCGGTATCAACATATCATCCGGAATTCGACCGTTGCTTCTCCGTCGTTCTTTCCACCGATTGCACTCGTTTCCTATGCTTAATATCCAATCCGCAAAGTCTTGTATTTCTTTTCTCTCGAGTTAGTTGATCTGTTCCAAGCCCGATGTTTATAGTTAGCCGCATGACTTTGCAATGTTGCCACGGATATGAAGCGTTGATCGAAGCATGAACGACATCATATCGTGCCGCTTGTAACCATCGGCAATATTTGTCGGAAGTCTCCGCCAAAGAGAACCACTTTACCTCCAAATACTTTTTCGGATCGTTCAATGTGGATGTCGACATATGTCTCTTAGCGCCCTATTGAATGCCTCATACACGGTTATACATGTGTCATAGGAGCCTCATCCCATATTATCGGTTTATACATTCTTAGCAATTAGGCTAGGTCATTGTCGGCGGAATATGACATCTTGAATCTTCCACAACGTTTATAGGGATTGCGAATCGAGAATGTGCGGTCCTTCCGCCTTCTAACAAAAGTGATGCGATGCCACTTGATGCTACGTTAATGACTATTTCGCTTTTGATCTTAATGCGGCGGATAATGTTTTGTATAGGTATGTTTTACCGTCCCACCATATCCGTATACAAAGTACATTCCTCCTTTTCATTGTTAATGTCGTCCATTTCTTTATTCGGTATATGTCTTTTGTTCGTGTGTTAATGTCTTGAAAAGTGTTCGTCTTTGTATTCTCAATTGTCTTTGTTGTATTTAAGCTCATCATACACCAATCTGTTGTAGTTGCCCATTGTTAA
This sequence comes from Chrysanthemum lavandulifolium, assembly GCA_022545495.1. Lineage (NCBI taxonomy): Eukaryota > Viridiplantae > Streptophyta > Magnoliopsida > Asterales > Asteraceae > Chrysanthemum > Chrysanthemum lavandulifolium. The sequence continues at coordinate 128,856,200 of CM040241.1, read as the reverse complement.
CATCTCGTTAGGGTATGGCATGTTTGGTATATTTTTTAAGCTTTTGTTGTTACAAAGTAGCATGTGCTCAATATATGTTAGACATATATTCTTCCTCTCAATGTCTGTAAGCTCCAAGTCTGCAAATGGAAACAAATGGATAGGTTATGTAAATTTTTTTATAATTTTTTTGTATTAAATGTATTTACGCATGTTACACAAAGATATCAAGTTGCATTGAACTTAGAAGATAGGCAATCATTTCACCTATTTTTTTCTCAACATTATATTTACTTATAATTAATACATTGTTTTGTTTTATTTTTCTCATAAATTATTAATCTCCCACCTAACTTCTTCCTCCACCGATTCTCCGCCTATCAATCTAAGGTATTTTGCGTATTTTTTTTTGGTAAGCCGTTAGTGTAAATTATTTTTATGGGTTTATAGACTTGTACTGTTGTTGGTTTATCAGTATGTTTTAATGTCGCCATTGAGTTGTTGTTTTAGTTTTCCTGTTTGAATAGTGGTTTTTAATATAATAAGTGGGGTATTATGTTTACAAATTGTTTGTTATTTGATTTTTATGTTTGATTGTTGTTTGGTTTTATATTTTAAAAACGCCTAACTTTTGTATTGATTAAAACTGTAGTTGTGTTTGCTGTTGTTGTTTATGTTTTGGTTTTATTGGGTGGAAAGTGTTTTATATAATAATGTATTGAATACAAATTGGTTGTTTTGTTTTGATGTTGTTCTATGGTTTGTGTTTGTAATTTAATTGTTGTTTGTTGAAGTATTGTTTTTTTGCATCCGGTTTGTTATTTGGAAGTTTGAGGTTGTGTAGCTTTGTGTTTGTCACTTGTTTTGTGTACATGATGTGATCATTGTTGGTTTAACATACTTTAGAAGCTTAAGTAGTTTGTTGTTCTACATGTTTAATTTTTAGTTTGACTTGTTATTTGACTTTTTATTTTTGTTTTTTTATGTAATATGGTATATGAATTGGAATAGTCATTTTGGTTTTATACTTTTGACATAGTTGTCGTTAGGTAATTACGTTTATGAGGTATATGTTGTTGTCTTTAGATAATCATAATGGTGACAACACATATTTTAATAAGTCATATGTTAAATGCTGTTTATAAAGTTTTCGTTAAAATTATTGTTAAATTGAAAATACGTTTTTTTTTTTTTAATTTGATTGTTTATGATTATTTGTAAATATTTAGTTCTCGTGAACTCATATTTACATCTTGTAATTTTGTTTGTATGGCGTTTTGTTATGTTGGTTTAACTTGTATGCTTTGAAATTAATAGGGAAATGGCTATTGAGTTTGTTACAATGCTGGATGTTTTTACTTTTCCTGATTGTCAGGTATTCATTGGTTTATTATGGTATGCTCTTTTATGTTTATTAATTTGATTAATATTCGCTATTTTTTTTTGTAGGTCCTTCCGTTTGTTTATAATTTGGAGGCTTATAATGGTAGTGACCACATTTATATTGTCAGTTCGGATGGTTATCGTTTCAGAGTGATGTTGAAGAAACCACGTTATGGACAATGGTACCTGTGTGGGGAAAGATGGAGGGAGTATTGCAACCGATACCTTGATGAGGAGGTTCAAGTTTTACACTTTGTGGAGGAAGGAAGCGATTGCTTTTACGTGGTTGGCTATTACAATGAATGGCAAAAAAGCTTATGGTTATGAAGGGCCGTTTGCATCGTTTAATAGGTTTAAGATGAGCGTGATGCCGTATCCGCACGTGCTTGTGTTGTGTAGTTTAATTCTATTTGTTTGTTTTAATTTTTAAAACATAATATTTTGTATGTTGTTATGTGTTAAAATTGTAGGATTTAGATTAACGCTTGTTTTGTTGGCGGTTTCGGACAATCCCGGTGAGCTAATGTTTGGATTAGGAGGAGGATGAAATAAGAGTTTATGTAAATGGTGTTTCTTTTGGTGTAATGTGAGACGTCAAACCGTAACTAATGAGTATCAGTTGGTTGCTGATTCATTTAACGCTATGATTGAAGCAATAGGACTTGAACCCGGAACATTATGTGTGCTGACCAAAAACAGGGGACGGAGATTCTGGTTTGATGCTTTCGGTGGCGATGGGAGTATTATTATCGACCGACATTTTCAAAGGAGCGACAACGTTAAGAAGCAAAGCGAGTCAGCTTGACGTTTCATGAAAGGCGTAAGTTGAGTTGGTTATATATTTTCTTCATATTGTTTTTACGCTTGTTTGCTTAATTCTTTTAGGATTTAGTGTTTATAAATTAGTTTTTGTAGTTGATGATAGGATGAAACATGTTTGCTCTTGGCGTTCCACATGGATCACTTTGGAGAAGGTCACAGGAGCTTTTATAAAGTTACGCATATTCAAGCTAAAAGCGATTGGTATGTGTGGTGTTTACTTTTCGATCGAATGTGTATGTTTTAAAATATGTTGCATTCGTATTTGTTTTAACTGTAATTTTGTTCAGGCCATTCCTGCGTCATTCCAAGTGAACAACCCTATGCACATTTACAAAAGAACTTTGATCATACACCAAGAATACAGGGACGAATTCCGAGTACGTATAGAGTTTCACCCAGAAAATTCTACCAGGACTAACCATGTAAATGTGTTTGGGAGGTGGAGGCTGTTAGCGGAGTCATGTCGGTCTCGTACTCAAAGTTGATCAGGTTTAAGTATGTTGGAAATGGTTATACGGTGGATGCTCGAGTAGGTGAAAACCTCGAATATCCGATATTCCATATCTGTTGAAAAATGTATTTGTTGTTCTTGTAATGGTGGAAGATGCACATTGTGTTTTGCGTTTTGGTTGTTGGTTCAAAGATGATGTCGTATGGTATAGTTGTTTAAGTGTGCGCTTATTTCGTAAAGGTGTAGATATGTGTTTGAATATTTTGTTATGTATTTATGTTTAAATAGTGTGTTTGGATGTATGTTCTTGTTTCTAGGTTGCGTAATATGTAAGTATGGATGTGAATTAGGAAGACTATGTTTCGGTTGTGTAAGATATTGTAATGTTATATTATTATGACGTGTTATTCTATTTTGTGTTTGTATCCTTTATTTTCTTTTAAATGAATTTTACATTATTATACCACAGACGGTGTGTTTTAAAATGGTGAGAGCATCATATGTTTCGTTGTATATTTGAATGTAATGACATTATATTTTTATTATTTTGTTTGGGTTGCGTAGGTTTTATTGTATTTTGTTATTCAAAGTTGTTTGTTTATTGGTTGTTGTATTATGTACGTGTCACTTGAGTTGTGCATCGTTTTGTTTTGATGCGAGTTTGTTTTAGCGATATATTGTCTTCGTTTTGGAGTTTCGGTTTGTTTTCTTCGGTGGTATATTTTAGTTTTTCGTATCGGTATTGTGTATTTTTAAATTATATTTTGACTTTTATTGTTTGCGTGCTGTGGAATTGGAGCTAAAGGTCATTCTGCTTAGTTTGTTCTTCGGATGTCGGGACGTATTCTCCGTGGATGTGGTTGCATTTTGTGTAAGTTTTTTTTTTCATATTTTTTATTGAATTAGTACTTTAGTGTTTGCTATATGGTTTATTTACATTTGTATATGTTATCCATTTATACATTTTGTTGGTAAAAGACATAAGTACCTTTTCAGTGATGTGGGTGGTGAGTGTTAAGTTTAATATGTGTTTGTTTTGATTATTTGTAAGTAGAAGGTACTTGTTGTAGACATACCTGGGTCATTTCTTTTTTTACGCTCGATATATATAACGTCTTCGCCATTTTTCCCATGTTTTTCAGTAAACAATCTCAGCCTAGACATCTTTGTCCGTCATAAGTAGCATCACATAAAAGACCGCAAGTAGTTTCTGCTCCCCAATTGTTGGCTTCCATCAAACCGTCTATATATTCTTTGTCATCTTCCAATGACCGCGTGCTTGTGTGCCTCTTTATATTTTGGGTAAACCACACCATCGTACTCCTTAAAGTCCTTCCAATCTGTTGCTCCTCGAACCTTGTTTAGCAATACTCTTAAGTAGAACATTTCTCGAAAGAAGGTGGCACATGATGTACGCGTTCAATACATGTGCCTTTTGCCTTGGAAGCCGATCCTTTCTTCTTGATTCCATACATAATGTTCGTGAAACTCATGGTAAAGAAGTTTACGAGCTTTTGTGTCGGTTTGTTTCGTTCCATCCGTGCAACAAACTTTGTTTCATTGATGAAGCCTTTTCAATGCAAAATCAATGCTTTCATTGCCTCAAATATAACAGATTGCTCTCCTTCTAAATGAACGGTAATCTTTCTCTGGTGGGAACACAGTAGTGTATGTCAAACCCATAGATCCTCCAAGTCGCCCCGCACGTGACTGATATCTCGATCGTAATAATCTTTGATTTCATCTACATCTTCACCTTCAAGTGCCATTGTCGCTCGTCCGGTCCCTTGTTAATATATTTGAATAAATATTTTATGGAACCAACTTGGTTGCACCACTCACGTTTATATGTGATTGAAAGCGCCTCGATGGCTTCGGATTATGCGGTACAACATATCCGTTATGCAAATCGATTCCGCTTTTTATTGTTGTCTTGTCATTTCTTCTTTTATAAATTGCATATCCGGACTCATCAATGAATGTTTTATCATTAAACTCCTTTGGGAATTTTTGGTGCATTTGTTCTTTACCGCACGTGAGAGGTGGTTCATCCGGACCACATGGACCGTGGATCATGTGTTCGTAACAATTTTATAAAGTTCGGATCTCCATTTTTGTCCGGAATTTCAGATGAAATAAACCGATCTATTTGTGCTGGATATTTTATTTTGTATTGTTCTTCCAGAAATAGCAAGATGTGAGCATGAGGGAGTCCTCTCTTTTGAAATTCAATGATGTACAAAGCTGCGTGAATAACAGAATGTCAGTGATTGTTTTGAAATTGATTGTTGAAGAAAGCTGATAATGTAGCATTAATTACATTTTTTTGTTTTTAAAATAAAATTTTTAAATATAAAAACTCGCTTTCAAATTTAATCAAGTAATGTTTGTCTTTGAATTCTCTCATCATGGTGTCTAGCTTTTGCTTAAAACACGTGTTATCACATCCGGCCTTTTCTTGATTTCAATCCTTCAAAGAAGAAAGCGCTCAATCTACGGCCAATTTGGGTTGCATGTGAATGTTATGAACAAATCGGATATCCATAAACCTTGCAAATTGTCATTGCGTCTAGGAAATTTCGCATCATATATCTTGGGCTTCCTGTGAAAGATGATGGCAACACAACTTTTTTCCTCCTCAACTTAACTCTAGAGTTCTCATCTTCGGATAATTTTGCTAATTTGGAGTATGTTTCGCACCTTAGATCTTTTTCTTTGGTTTTGATGTATGACATCCTTTCGTATTCGACCATCGTGTATGCGTCTCACAATAAAGCTGTTGACATAGCCTCCGTGCATTCAAAACCATTGAGAAAGTACCGGTCTTTCTTGCAATCGGTATGCAAAATATTCCTTCATTGTAACTCTTGTTTTTTATTTGTTTGTGTTCATCGGTGATACCAAAGTGGTAAATGTCTGTTCGATAACCATCTTGACAGACGGAAACAACAATGGGTATTGCGATGCAAGATATGATGGATGTAGCTCACTTATTCGCTTTAGTCCACCTTCTTTCATGTGCAAGATGATGTCTCTTTGATTTGTTGAAGAGTCAAAGTCTCCTACAATTAGTGCCGCCACCTCCGTAGATGTTGGAAGGTTGTAATTTCTTCCGTCACGCTCTCTAGTGCCAATAAGTCGTAATTTGAGTTATTTTTTCACTTGCTTTTGAAAGCGTTCTCCACCATGCGGAAATTACGCACTAATGGGTTAATTCCATCTAGCATGTCTCGTAAATCAACTGTTAGTTGGTGGTCGAGCATATGGTTCAGTGGAGTTGTTTTCTTCAGATTTCTTTGTAATGCACATTTAAATTAACCATTATATAATAACATTTTATTTTATTGTTAAATTAATTTTTTAATCAATATGTATCAAATAATTGGATACAAAAACATGTCAACCGATTCCTACATACCGACAATCGTTAATTCTATTTTGTATCTCATTTTCGGATCATAAATATATTGTTGGGCAAACGTTGGCGGCTTTCCTTGTTTAGGTAACAAAGTACCTATTTGATGGTAATTTTGCCTTGTATCCTATAGCAATATGGTCCTCGACCATCGATGGTGACATGTCTTGTTTGGCGCCTATTGAGGTGAATGAGAACATTGCGTTATACCGCCGAATATTCTCAATGAATGTTGCGCTTTTGGATGGTCACCGTTAAGAAGATCCATCAATGCCTTTGGTGGTGTCGGACTTCCTCTCTATTATTTTTCCTCTCGCTACAACACAAATGAATAGGAATCGGATGTTGAATGTGTTGCCAATCATACACTCGAGATGCCATAATAGTGCGCTACATGATGCACATCGGAAAGTTGCATCTCCGTGATCTATGTAATCGAGAATAAGAGATATTTTAAAAATTTAATTAGTATTGTATATGTTTAAAGAATGTTACTATGTTTGTTGAAATTAAAATAGAGTATTAGTACCATTTGAAATTCCGGTGAATGAATCTCTCCAGATGACACGTTCACTATTTTTGTTTGTGTCACCCAACACTTGTTGATGAGATGTTTTCGTCTTACAACTTTTGTTTTGTCTTTTAATCTTCTCGACTTGCGCTTTGATTGAATATCTTACCGGTTGATCATCTTCGCATACGTTGATGTTTTAATTGTTCTTTGCAGATTGAAATTTTTAAAATTTGTGTTTTTGTTTAAAATTTTATAATTGCTTGGAAACTATTACATAATATTCACACGAGTGGGTTTTGTTTTTGGTGGTCGTCCCTTGGTCGACGTGTTGTAGTGACTTCTTCGTTTGTTGTACCTGCATTTGTTGATGAATATTATTAACAATATACAATATTCTTAAACTTTTTGGATGCCTATAAAAAATGGAATTTACTTACATGATTTTGTTTTTTTCGTTGGAGGGTTGTCAATATTAACAGGAAGTATCTCATCGTTATTACCTGACATAAGTACAATAAATTAATTTTTGAACATATATTTTTGTGTAAATACATGAAATAATGAAATTGTGAATTTATTTATGTGTGTTTACTTACTTGAAGGAACAGAGTACGATGTCTATTTGTTAAGCTTTCTCCCAGGTCTTTGAATTAGCAGATCATTCTTGTCCAATCGTTATATTTGAGCATTTAGTTTACGTAATTTGTGGATTATTGTAAACACACATATTTATTTTGCAACATCGGTGTACCGGTTGGTTTGGATAAATGATGGTTGTAGCGTTGAACCGGGTCCGTTTGTTGTATGTTTAAATTTGAGTAATTGTTCCTCAGTTCACTTTCGTAACGATGATGAAGTAGAAGATGATGTATGCTTGTTTGTCTTTCTACCTGGTCTTTTAATTGTTATAGCATTTGGATTCTGAGAGGCACTTTCAGGTAACGATAATGAAGTAGAAGATGGTACATCTTTGTTAGTCTTTCTACCTGGTCTTTGAATTGTTATATCATTACTGTGTCCTGTTATAAGTTTTAAATTAGTTGCCCTGTTTTTTGTAGTTAAGTAAGTGGATGTATTTAGTTAGCAGTATAAGCGTACCTTGTCTGTTTGGATTCTCAGAGACACTTGCAGGTATCGATGATGAAGTAGAAGATGATATATGTTTGTTTGTTTTTCTACCTGGTGTTTGAATTCTTATATCATTCTCGCGTCCGTTATATGTTTAAAATTAGTTGAGGTGTTTTGTGCGATTATGTAAATGGATATTTTAATATACAATATAAGCATCTTCTTTGTTTGGATTAATCGAGACGATTGTTGCTAACGAAGATGGGGTAAAAGATGATGTATGTTTGGTTGACTTTCTACCGGTCTTTGAATTGTTATATCATTCAAGCGTCTGTTATATGTTTAAAATTAGTTGCTCTGTTTTCGCAGCTACGTAAGAGGGTATTTGGTTTACAATACACGCATACCTTGTTTCTTTTGATTCGTGGAGACATTGTTGTTGATTGTGTTACGGTACATGTTTGTTTTGTTCTGTTGGTTGATCCTCGAGACATTTGTGCCTTCGGATAAACAATAACAATATGATGTATGTTTGTTAGTCTTTGTACATGATCTTGAATTTCTTGATAATTAAACACAAGCGTAAGATATAACTTTTCACATACACATCAAACCATAACACAAAGTAGCATATAGATGGAATTCTAGAGAGAAAGTTAGAGGTTTAGGAACTTAGTGAGAGAAAGTGAAAGATATTATTATGAGCTCCAACTCTACCTTGGAAGGTAGAGAGTATTTATAGTCTTACATAAATCGCCACACATCGGGTGTGGATCGTGGCATCTGAGTGGGTAAAGACCCGTCTGTCCTCCACGGTGTTACTTAACTACATACTACTTAACTTAAAATAACTACGACTACGAGCTTTTAACGATTACATATACTTGAGGTGACCGACTCTTTAATACCGAATTTCTAATTCCTAACAATCTCCCTAAGGAGGTCACCTCAATCATGTACCAAAATTACATTGAATACAAATAGATATTACATTAAAAATTGTTCTTGCATTCTTGATGTAGTCCTTTGTTCCTAAGCTCGTAGTCAATGATTCTTCACATTGCATGTTTGGTTACTTCAAGTGGAGGTCTTTTCTTGATCCACGTGATAGTAAATTATGAGTCGCCTCTTGAGATCATCACTAGCAAAATCTCGAGACATCCATTGTGGTGTTGTGACATTAGGACCGACATGCTCACATTCGGATCATGATATCTTCACATCGAGTTGCGGAAGCTTTAGTTGATTCATGATATTGGCGGCAGAGCGAAGCATGGAGTGAAAATACGAGTCATTGATGCACTAATCATGATTTCTTTTGAGTTGAATGTGTTAAGTGAGCATGCGGCTATGGATTGACCGCTTCATTCGATCGATCACCGCGTAGGATGTACACCGCATAAACGATTAGCAATAAAGCACGAAGGTGTCTTTGATCACTAGTTGAATTGAGGTACACGGCCCACGGTTCCCTCGTTGATCAAGACATGTACGTGATCGGTGGGATTCTAAGAATCTCTTGATGGGGTTTCATGTTTGCTCTAGTCGTTCTCAAACCTAACGTCTCAAAGAAGACAACACGGTGAGTGAACCGGTAATTTTAAGTCCAGCGATTGATGAAAAGAGATTTGAAAACAATCGTGTATTGCTCAATAGAAATTGTTTTTGCAATACAACGAAGGTTTTATTGAAAATCAATTATCAATCATAAAACACCTTTTGGTTTGAAAAATAAGTACACGGTCGATGTGCTAAAGAAAAGAGTTGTTAAGCACAAAGACCGGTTTTTCAAAGGTATCCGTCAATCCATAACTCGAACCAGATTGATTCAAGAGATTGAATCACCCATTGTTCTCGTTCGGTTGTCACATGGTTGATCTATATAATAGATCTCACATGCCACCTACTAGGAGCTTGTTTGATGTTGGCTCGGAAGGCTTTCCATCTTCATTGTGAATATGTAAACACATCACTTAGATGTTACGGCAATACCACAAGGATAATGCGTGGGACTCAAGATATAATCTCTTTCCACATTGTGTGAAGCAGAGAGTCTTCATTGAAAGTGTCCTAATGAGATTTATTGATGATCTCGTGGCTCTAGACTCAATTTGTGCATATTTGGATCCTGTCTTGAGACTAGGGAGGGTCTCCTTCTTTAATATCAACCATCTCTAAGAGAAAGTCGATAGATAATGTCGGTTCCCTGAGAATGAAACAAGTCCTTTTAAGAGGAACTTGAGTGGTTTGGAAAGTTGAAGTGTAGTCGTCCTTTGGGTCCATGACGCCTTGTCTTCAATACCGATGTTACCATCGATTAGCATATGAATTGAACCCGGTTTACGCCTCTAAGGTTGAATAAATGGAGGGCTATTTGTTTTCACCCTTTCCTCATTCAATTCTTTTAATTCTTCAACCCTTCAAGCAGCTTACACGAGACTTCATAGCTAGAACCTTGTTGGGTTTATTCCAAGACTAGCTCGGTCTTAGTCCGCACTCTTCCCATATCTCATTTTCTCCTTTATCATCATACCTAAGGACTTCTACACTAACTAGTGGATTGTCCTCGGTAGATCCCTCCGGTTCAGCGGATCATGGGAACACATACCTAACCTTATCATCCTTATATCATCGCATATAAAGTAGAGTTGGTCGGTCTATTTGGTATTGTTCATCCGCCATTGGAACCAATTGAAAACCATTTGAAAATCAATTCGAGATACTTGTGATATATTATCAAAGCATTTTGTACCTAAATTGTTTTGATATTTTTAGAACGAGAACTCCCTCAACATGTGCATCAAGTATTTGAAAATGTTTTGCACACGGAGGCAAGAGAAAGAATTAACTTCTTTGATTACCATTTTCTAAAGATATCAACATCACTTCCCATATCAAATCAAGTAGATGTCGCATTTCGGGAAGGATGAGGTTTCCATAATTTGCTCCCCCAATATGTGCCTCGAGGTTTGAAAAGAATTGTGCACATACTAGAGGGACCCCTGTGACATTGGGATGAATGATCACGTTACAAATCAAAGGTTTAAGATAGATGCTCCCCTCAACATGTGCATGGAAAAATTGAAATCGTTTGTCACATGTGGGCATGATAGCTTGTACATCCTTATAAAACCATTTACCGAATTATCGCTTTAAATCCAATTTAAATCACACATTCTCCCCGATCACAATTATCAAATCATTTGAGATTTGTGATCTCTTATTGATTAAATTGATTTTGAAAGCTTTAAGGGAATTGTGACTTGATTATGAAAGCGTTTTAATCGATAAGGATCGGATTTTAAGACTTTAAACTCCATTGATAAGACATGCATGTATATCTTTTGAAAACAATTTAATGCCAAATAACTTTTTAATTTAATTGAAAATATTCTCCCTCAATCAATGACATAGGTTGTTGATTGAGAGATAGAGATTTTGACAAATAAGTCCCGATGATTATCAAAAGCAGAGAACGAGTTATTTTTCAAAGCATTTAGTTTTCGAGATAAATGTTTATAGAATTAGAGCATTTAGTTTTCATTGTGAATAGATGCGATTAGTGTTCAGATTAGCCCTGCTCACAGCCGTGATCACTTTAAAGGAATAGTTCTACCAAGAGGCATCCATTTTCTAGTGGGCATTATCGATTAGTCTTATGACCACCGGTATCCAATAGAAGCCTATTTTCTGAATGTTCTTCCCGGGTTTCCATTGTTTTCTAACTTTCTTTCGTTTTTGCCTTTTAGCCTTCTTAGCATGAATTTTAGCATTAACAATATGAATTGGACAATTAACATCATTAGGCGAACATTAACACTACATTCATGATAAGAAGCAATTCAAGCGGACATCGGTACAAGGTTTGCAAATAGTATCGATCGAATTAATTACAGACGCCTATGACTAATACTAGAATCAACACGATTCGCTTTATTCGATTCAAACTTAAAGTTCCTAGATTGTTCTTCACTCTTTTCCAAAGGCACATTCTTAGCTTGCGAGGTCCTATCATTCCTTGTATTGTCTTGAGACTTTGACCTGCTCCCTTTAATGTCACCGATTACTCTGTAGGGAATGGGAACATTAGTTGGTTTAACTACTCTTTGCATCACTGTTTAGATGTCTTTGGGTCCGAACTACATGCGGTGCACTAAGGTTCACTTTCTTAAAACTAGAGGTACTGTGATTTGTACTCCTAGAAGGCACACTGAGTTCTCTTTCTTAGCATTGACGGATCCGAATCGAACTACTTGAAGGCACACTACGGATCACATTCAAAACATTGGGAATCGAATGCATATCATACTTAGCGTTAGGCATTGAGCATGGAATCAAAGGATTAACTCTCTCACCTAATGACTTTGGGCATATTGTGATCAAGCATTCTAAGATTTCTTGAGATCGTTTGGCATATAAGCATGCATGTCCAATTGCATTATCATGAGGTTCTCTAGCTTATCTCTCAACAATCTCACGACATTCTAGGCAATCCTTAAGGGATGAGAAGTATGTTTGAATGGCAAGTTTGTTGTTCCTTAGATGAGGAGGGACATATGTCACAAATAAAGCATATTTATTACAAGAGTGAACCTTTGATACAACATTCTCCCATTGGTCATTGGCATTTTCCTTTACCCGACTCTTCAGATTCTCAATTTCCTTTTGCAATGACGCTTATTTGTTCGTTATTTTGTTACGAGTGACTTTAATTGATTCAAATAACTCATTGAAATGACGTTTAACCTTTTCATTTTCTTCTAGAAAACTTTCATTTTCCTTTTGTAAAGCATTTACTAAGTTTTGAAGATGAAACGTTTGAGAATTCGATAATCTAAAGGAGGAGGCATTTGGGAGCCCGTCATATTGTTCGTTTGACCCTTTAATTGAGAGATTTGGGCTTTCAACTTTCTCGATCGTGTTGCAATCGAGCTTGAATCGCTCATCACGTTTGTTAATTTGAAAACTGCATCAAACTCGGAGCATCCAAGATGTCTTGATATTTGAAGTTTTGACATTTTCTTTGAGATGTTGATATTTTAGTTGTAAATTAAAATACTCAACTTCTAGTTTAGAAAAATGTTTAACCAAAGTGTCGTGATCATCCGGTTCAATTTTCTCGCTTAGTTTAGAATTAGTTTTTCAAGCTCAATGACACGATCATGGGAGACTTTCGAGAAGCAGAGATAGTTCATGAAATTTGGAAGCATTAATAGAGCAATTTAAGCAAGATTGAAAAATATCTTGAGCAACACATTCATAATAAGAGTCTCATTTAAGGTATGCAAGTTCTTCCTCTCAATCTCATTATATTTTAGTGCAGCTCATAATCACTAACTTCACTACCATTGCATCAAATTCCTTTTCCATTCCCTTGATATCGCTTTCTATCCCCTTTTAAGACTCTCAAAGTGATCTTTCAAGTTTAAAGAAAGGCATGACCTCGCTAAATAACATTCTTTCATTTGCTCAAAACCCTTTCTCCTTCGTTATACCATGGGTGTGATCCTTTTCTTGCAAGTTTTCTCAAAATCAACAAATAGTTGAAATATAACATATTGACTAATTAAGGTTTTGCTTTTAGTGGCAATTTTTCTAGAACAAGATGCATTGGTGTATTAGGAGGATACACACAGCTTCTAGGCATTTTCCATAAAGGGGTTTGTTTCAACAATATTTTATTTTCGCTTATCTAAATCCTTTTTCCGTAAGACTTGTTCGGGATCAACAATGTCCGAGGCTTAAACTTGTTCAAGGAAATCCAGTTTTCCTTCTTGTAATCATGAGGAGTGATAATTATGTTTTCTCTTTGCATTTGGGATCATTTTGTTTCTTATTCATCTTTTCCTAGTGATTTCATTTGATTTCTTATCTTCCTCAAAGGCACTCAACGCAACTAGGTTTCCGCCTAGGCTTAAGGATTTCATTACCATCATAAAGCACATTATGAGCATTTCTAGCCTTTTTAATTACCTCGGATTTGGTTCCTCAACAAGGGAATGCTATGCTTATCGCTTAAGACTCGATGTTTGGTGACCATGTGAAGCGATCGAATGGTGTTCCCTTGTATGTACAACTTGTTTTCAAGTTTGTTTTTCAAAGTTTTCGATTAGAAAAATCTCTCAAGAGTTTTGATTCCTTTGCATTAAATTCTTGCTTAAGCATTTTCACATTTTCTTGAAGTTCTTGTTTTTGCTTAGCTTTTTAGAAAGTTTTTCTTGCAAGGAATGTAATTCTTGTTTCAATACTTTCTCTAAACTTACTTTTCTAATTACTTGACCACTTGGTCATCCATTTTCGTCACGAGTGGTCAACTCAAATTTTGCACGTTGTTCATAAATAGCAACACTTTCCTTATAGGCATTTAGTTCGTAAATTACGGAATCATCGGGAGCACATGCAAGTGTATTCATCAAAGACATAGTCATTGTTGATCGCAGAAGATGCATCACTTGGTACAACTTCACTTTCACTTTGTTTCACGTATTGATCGTATGGGACAATATTGTTATTACCCATATTTTCAACATTTGATTCAATAGTTTCAGTTGATTGTACTTTGTCATGCATCTTGTACATCGCATCATCGTATAGTTTTAATACCTCGAGATGAGTTTGTCCTTGGATGGGCCACTTGTGGTGAAGAAGAGATCTTGGGAGAAACCATTGGAGAAATGCTAGCCATAAAAATTGTGTGTGCGAGAGGTCCATCATCTACATCGTAGTCGTATGCATCACAACAACGACTTGAAAGGCATTCGATGATTGTGACTATCTCCCAAATAGGCCGCTTCATCCACATCTCGCATCATAGGTCTTGGCATTGCCCTCGCCTAGAACGACAATTCTCTTCATTCAAAGCAAGACCATTGTCCCGAGCTTGTGCTAGCGAAGATCTTATCTCTCGGCAATGTCGGCATCTCTGGACGCTTTGAGATGTGCGCTTCCTTGCAATGTGTCCTTCACCACCACGCTATAACATTTGATTGGCTTTGCTTGACCTTGGTTACCATTTCTTCCTCGATTCTCGTTGCCAACATAACCTCCCAGCTCCACCTCTTCCCCGATCATACTGTCTTTCACGAATCGGTTGCACCACGATCCTTCCATCCTTAAAGGGCTTGATTGTGTGGGTTAGATGCGCTCGAGGTTGTTGTTGGTTTGTCAGAGAGAATTCATGTTTTGACTAATGAGAAGAGCTAGTTGATTAATGAAGTTACCCACGTGAGCATCAAGATCGCCTTGTTTGAACATAGGATCGAATGAGTTTGTGATTACCATTACCCGCGGTATGACTTGTGATGCTTTGGTTGTGATTCCGATGTTTGAGTAGAAAGTCATGGAGTCATTAGACGAGCTTGTCTCTCCCCGGTTGGTTTTGAACCGATTGAGAATCAATTTTTCAAACATAGCATGTCTCTCATTCCAAGGAGGAAGGCATAGAGTTGCTCATAGTTTGTATTCTTCAATCCTTTAGTGAGCTTCCACGGTGACAAACTTGTGCCATTCGGGATTCATGTTGTTCAAAAATTTTGAGTTCATTGAATGTTAGGCATAGTCATTCGATGTTCCTCATGTCATTCACTAACTTATGAAATCTCATAGTACTCATAGACATTCTCATCCGGTTTCATCTTGAAGTGCTCAAATTGCCATAGAGTCGATTCTCTGCTTCCATAGTTAATTACGAACTCGAGAGAACATCTTAACATTATCCCAAACCGCTTTGCATCGGTGTTATGATTGATCGACTTGTAGATGTCTTTAGGAAGACCTTGAAGAACAATGTTTCAAGCCCCGATATCCGCATCGAATCTCTTTTTATCCTATCATCAAGCTCATCATACATCTTAGGTCTCGTCCATTCCGTAAACCGGAGTACCATCTTCATTAGTATCAAGTATGTCTCTAGTCGCCTCAACTCGATATGGTCCTTCATCAATGGATTTGAGAATGTTGACACCATTTTCCTTTCTAAGGCAATACAACTGATTCGTTGAGCCCAAGAATCGTAGTCGGCCTGTCAAGCACGGGTGGACGAGTATCCGAGCCACCGCTTGAACATCCTCGACAACAAGGAGATGATAGTAGGAACGTTGGTAGACATGTTAATGATTATACGGATTTTATAACTCTATGATTAAACCGGAAATAGATTCTTTCACGGATTTTACTAAATCAAGAGAAAACCGTAAACAATCACTCAAGTCGCTAGAAGATAATGCACTAAGTCGCTAGAAGATAATGCACTAAGTCGCTAACACTTAATTCGCTACACCACTAAGTCGCTACAGTCCCAAGTCGCTAGACAAAGCAAGTCGCTAAGTAGTAACTCGCTAAGCCTCAAGTCGCTAGCAAAATTTTGGCAAAGAATTACTCAAGTCGCTAAAGATACAAGTCGCTAAAGAGCAACTCACACGGACCAAGTCGCTACTACAGTCGCTACCCGTAGTGGAGAGTCCACTACTTGTCATCGTAACTCGCTAGATCTAAGTCGCTAGGTCTCGAAATCGTAACTCGCTACAAATTTGTAAAGCAAGTCGCTACTGAAGAAACTAATCCGTGAAGTAAGTCGCTAACATGAAAACCACATAAACATCACTTTCAACCAAAAACAACCCAACCAAGATGATTTAAGCTACCAAATGATAACCTACACACTTGTGATGATTCTAAACATAAAAGTACTAACAAAATCCGAACTTTTACCCGAGAAATCAACCAAATGATGCAAAAACCACTAAACTTTTTCAAACTCAAAAACCACTATAAATCCAAAGATGTGCAAGATATGATCTAACCATGGCTCTTGATACCAATTGTAAGATATAACTTTTCACATACACATCAAACCATAACACAAAGTAGCATATAGATGGAATTCTAGAGAGAAAGTTAGAGGTTTAGGAACTTAGTGAGAGAAAGTGAAAGATATTATTATGAGTTCCAACTCTACCTTGGAAGGTAGAGAGTATTTATAGTCTTACATAAATCGCCACACATCGGGCCGTGGATCGTGCATACAGTGGGTAAAGACCCGTCCGTCCTCCACGGTGTTACTTAACTACATACTACTTAACTTAAAATAACTACGACTACGAGCTTTCTAACGATTACATATACTTGAGGTGACCGACTCTTTAATACCTGGAATTTCTAATTCCTAACAACAATTGTTATAAGTAAACAATTACTTATTGTGTTTTTGACAGTTAGCAAAACTTATTTTTTTTATTTTTTATTTTAAATATCAGTGTACCTGGTTCTTGTGGATACGCTTGACGCCATCGTTGTGGTTTTGCTGATATCGCTGTATCTTTTGTTATTGCAACTTCTTCCTGAGACATACTTGCAGGTTCATATTCCTCCATTCTTTTAGTTTTAAATGTAGCTCATATCAGAGACAATTTTTTTGTGTGTGTACATTTATATTTAATGGATAAGTGATATTAATTTTGTATGATAATCTTATGTTAAATTTGTTTTTTAAAAAATCAATAATATAAGAATATAAAGTAACAAAATAATTACTTATAATAGATAATTATAATATTCAATCTATTCATTATCAAAATTGGATATATAATAATTATTCCTACTTTATATGAGTAAATAAAAATTTGAATTAGCGTTTGTCATGAGAAAACCAACAACATAAATTTCTTCTTGTGTAGGTTTTGAAATAAGTAAAACATTAAACACATTGTGTTTTAGAATATCAAGTTTATTAACAAAGCTACTTAATCAAAAGTAATGTCGTATAATATAGTGGTTTTTAAATTTCTTTTTGTTTCTGTGTTACTTTAAGTAATTTTGAAATCATTTATTCATAAACAAAAGTATTATACGTTTGCAAATAGTTCGTTCAATGCAGGGTTACTGAAATAAAATGCAGTGAATATTTTTGTTGGTATTCGTTATTAAAAAAACAACAAAAACACATACATTTGCAGAATGGTATTTAGAATTTCAACTATGTAATTCTTCATAATATTAAGAATGAAAAACATGATTAGAAAAGTGAATTTTTATTATTAACCAAACATTTTTTCTGTCAGTTGATCCTTTTATCAAAAGATTCAACTTTAATTATTCTAAAACAAAAATCCTAAACAAAAAAAAAAACTTGTAGAATGTTGGTATGTAATCTTAAAAATCGTCATCGTTGTTGGAGTCATCAGTTGTTTCATAGTCCAAAAATGTGTCGTTTATGAAGCTGTCATCATAGTCTCTATTGGATGCTGATGTTTTACTGTATGCATCCGAATCAACTTCCCAAGCTTCATCATCGAAATAGCTTTTATAGGCATGTTCACCATTAACCATTCCATCAACATCAACCATATCACCCCACAGGTCTTTGGTAATGTTTTCATTACATTCAAGGGATTCATTGTTGCCTTCATCTATCGTTGTGTATTTTGAGTCACCTGCAAATTAAACGTATCATAAAACATCAGCATGATTATACGCTATATAGTTCCTGTTTAAGTTACAATTGTTCATTAGTTATTAAATTAAATGAAACCTGTCAAAGAATCTTCTTTGATATCTTCATCTAGGATAGTATATTTGGGTTTGTTGTTATCTAAATCATAGAAAGGCTCATCAAGATCATTGATGTTAACCCAAACACCATCTTCTTTATCGCTTTTGTTGGTAGCGATTAGTCATCGTGTCTTCATCACATAGCATATACTTGCGGTTTTTCTCAACATTATAGCCTTCACTTCTTTTTATGCGCTTAAACTTGATTGGTGTTTCATCATTGATTCCTAGTTTGAAAAAAAATTAGTACATGATTATTGATCAAATAGATGTGTTTTGTATCTTAAAAACTTAAATATGTTTGTCAAAAAAAATACCATTGTCTCAAAGAAATTTTGTCTGCTAAAAAGTTGTTTGTTTTTATGTGTGTTGATGTCATTATCGCAAATTTCATGGCATTATTAACCTTGTTGCCATTATTACGATTCTTTGCTTTTTCTTGGTCTTTTCCTTATGGAGAAGGTCGCAAACATGTCATAAATTAAAGTTACGTGTAATTATAAAATTTGGTGAATAACTTACAGAGCATACTCTTTCTACACCTTCATCATCGATAAAACAATTGTGTTTCATCCGACTTGGATAAATCGGTGGAGTGAGTCGCAATTGTTTAAAATTTTTCGATATTATTGTTTAAGGTATTCCGTAAGATACATCTAAAATTTGTTAATCATACCTCATCATCATCATCGATATAAGTATTACAGAGTTGTCGTCGTGCTTGAACATGGAAAGAGGTAACCTCACTGTGATATTTTAAAAGATACGTCAATTTTGTTTTCATTATTATGTTTTAAAAGATACAACTTTAAATTATAAGCGTTACCTCCTCATCATCGAGATGACAATATGTGAGATGTTACGTTGTTATTGTTGGAAGATGTTGCGAGGTTATGTGTTGAATTTCCACTTGCCATTGTATGTTTTCGAGCTCGGCTATTCAATATTTAGGTTTTCAAGTGTAATCTTAGGCTTTATTTATAGGTTGTTAAGATAAACTATACTAGTAACCAATTTGTTTCCTAATATAGTTCTTTGTAAAATTAAAGTTTATCTTAATATTACATGTATATATTAGGCATGAAGATAAACATTATATATATATATAAATATATATATATTTTTTGTATATTATTTTCGTTTTATTTTTATTAATATTATTTAAATATATATATATAATATTTTTTATTGTATACTTATTTACAATTTGAGTTATATCTTTATTGTTTTGATTCAATTTGACATTACGTGGTTGCACGCTTTGCTTAGTCGAGTTACATTGTTTTTGTAAGTGGGAGTCTTTGTTGATAATGGACAACTTTGTTTCATTTGTTTTATCTATAAATTAATGCTTTAGGATTTGTGAATGTATGTGTCTTTTTATTTGTTCCTAACAGAATTTTAAAAACATGCCAGACTTTCAGTGCCTTGCTGAACTTGGATTGGCATGTCATAGCCAGGTTTTGCAAGATCAAATTGTTTGGTTCTTTCAAAGGGAGGTTCTAGCTGTACGTGAATGGGAAAGCATGTTGTGTGGCGGTTCTTTAGAAATTGGAACGCGTGTTGCATATTTAGAAAACCTGATTCAAGAAGTTTTGCAGCAACGTGATAGCTTGGTTGTTTCGTGATTCAGTAAGATTTTTGAGAAATGTTTAAAATCACTTACGTTGTAATCAATCGCATTTCGGTGTTTGTTACGTGAAGCCCATGTTGCACTCATTGATCTTGTTGGGTATATCAACAATATTCGCTCTTTCTAATTTTTCTTTATGTGTATTTTTTGGATGTCGTAATTATTGTATTTGTTGTTCAATTGAATGTTGTTATTGTTATTCTCCTTGTTATATGTGGCAACTCTGTTGTATTTTTATCCCTTTAATAAAACTTACTTTTTGTTGTTGTTATCATTTGTCTGTACAATCATCAACAATGACCATAATCATCAACAATGACCATACATGTAACATCATCATAATCATGTAATATGTGTAATTGTTTAAATTTTTTACACCAAAACAATTTTGCAACAATTGGGAAAAACGGACTTACCGAAACGTTGATAAATTAAGGGTTCAACCCAACATATTGACGTTGGGTTTTTTCCCGTTTACTAATGCAACATTTACTAACGTAATTATAATTTTTTGCTTTAAGCTTATTTTGGTTATAAGTTGAATACAACTTAATGGAAGTTGTGATTTGAAAAAGTAGTATTATACAAATAAAATTAGTAAACAAAATTATTCTTATATTACGTATACACTATTTTTAAAAGTAATTTTCATACTTATGACCAATATTTGGATCAACTTTAATGTTTTTATACACACGGTTTTTAAATTTAAATTTAATAATTATGAGCGATATTTCAAAAAAAATTGCATTTTATTTGCATATATTGTGTTTGATTTGCTATAAATTTTTAGTTTTAATCATATGACAAAGTACTTTTCCAATATAATGTAAAGTCAATTGCAATTTAAAAACATATATGTTTGGTATAATATGAACTTTTAAATAATTTTGTATTTGTTAATAAAATATTAAAACCTACCATTAAATTATATTTTGGATACATATAGCTAAATAAACAAATGTTTCCTACAAATTTTTAAAACAAATATGCTTTCTACAAATACACTATATACACACATATATGTTTTTATTTTATTTATGTTTCCTACAATATATATTTTTTTTAATGTATTTTTAAATTACAAAAACCTATAGTTTGTTAGGTATAAAAAATTATTTATCATATTTTATTCAATATTTTTCAACTACTTAAAACACATTAAAAACCACACACATAAACATAAGCACACTTTGATTCAGATAAACCGGCTTAACAATTTCGATCATGAA
This sequence comes from Chrysanthemum lavandulifolium, assembly GCA_022545495.1. Lineage (NCBI taxonomy): Eukaryota > Viridiplantae > Streptophyta > Magnoliopsida > Asterales > Asteraceae > Chrysanthemum > Chrysanthemum lavandulifolium. The sequence continues at coordinate 128,835,155 of CM040241.1, read as the reverse complement.
TGACGAAAGGTAAATGTTACAACAAATGATTATTTTAGATTGCATTACATTGTTAGTGTGTATGTTATATGAAGTTGTAGATGTTGATTGTTATTTAAAACTTACACAAATTAAAATAAATTAGTTTTTAAGTAGAGAATCAAAGATAAAAAGTTGATTTTCATCTTTATATACGCATATGTTTATAGTTAGGAAGTTGCATGTTCCTTAATAGTTGGTTTAATAAAACGCCCAAATATAATTTAGGGTTAAGATTATGTTATTTACTGAATCAAGATGTTAATATCTTTTTAAAATACAGTAATTTCTGATTGTATAATCAATAATATAGCCAACTTTCTTACTTCATAGTTACCTATAATTATATGTAGGATAATGGCTATGGAATTTATTGTTCGTATTAATCGGCAAGGATTTCCTGCAAAACAGGTTTTTATCTAAAATAATTCATGATATCAGTAAAATTTAATGTCTCTGTTTAACCCTTTATAAACATGTTTTATGTTTGTTTCGATTATCTTCAGGATGTGTTTAGTGAAAATGTTACTGGTAACAATCATGTTTACTTGACAAGTAGAGAGAATCGGGGTTAAAGTTGAAATACTCAAAGTTCGTGGTAACAAATATGAATTGACCGGATATAAATGGTCCAGATTTTGTTTTGCATTCATACCCGATCTTGAGACATTACACTTTGTGCGAAGGGGCGATTCATGATATGTGACCCGCTACGATGCAAATGGATATAAACGGTGGTTATGAAACAATAGTTGGACGACTAGCGGTATTTGAGTAGGATTGTCCTCGACATAACATGGTTCGGTATCTTTATTCTTCCTACGTACATTTGTTTTCCAAATTTGTATAATTAAAGAATTATTCAATTTATACAAAACTACGGATACTTCCAGTTGATTTCCTACGGGTTTAAAGAAAAGGACCACATCAAAATAATTGTTAACAAGCGTAAGTACAACGTTGTTGTCGGGGCGTCAAAAGATAAGCAAAACAAAGGTTGTTATCAATATATTATGTCCGAGGTTGGTTGGAAAAATATTGTTGAAAGATTCAATCTTAGAGTGGCGATTATGTAGTCTTCATGAGGAGAGGAACAACTACTTACGTTCATGGGCCTTTAATATGCTTGGTCGTCCAATAAGCGATTGTCATTTTCTTGGAGCAACAAAAGCGAGAAAACACCAACTGACCTTGATTTTTGGGAACATGGTATGACTGTTAAACCTTCTAATACTTAAAAGACTAAATGTAATGATATATCAAATATGTTTAAATTTGTTTATTGTTGTGTGTCATTACGGTGATGATAGAATGAGGCATCAATGTTTTGGGATAAACACATGGACCACTTTGGTGAAAAACACATTCTTTTATGTGGCTTATGAAGATACCATTATTGGACAACGACTTGTAAGTACTTATACGATTTTTAATTAATTATGATGTCAAACTTAATAACATAGTATTCTAATTTTACACTTAATTACGATGCATACCGGTGATTTCCTTGAGAAACATCCAATGCATACTTATAAAAAGTGTTTCATAAGACACAAAGACATAGTTTATAAGATGCGTATAAAATGGTACTTCACTTAGAAAATCGACGAACAAACCATGTAAACATCTTTGGGAATGGAAGAAGTTTGCTCAAGTTTGCAAATTCAAGAAGGACAAAATGCTAAGGTTCAAATACATGTTAAATCTGGAGGAGTTGAATGGTCACGACACGAGTGTGTTCCACATGTTTCATGTATGTTAGAAAACAATTTGCAGGAATACTTTGGTTATCTTTTGGGCACAACAAATGCTTTTACTCTTTTGTAATTTGGTACATTCAAGCAAATGTTTAATCTTCTACTTTGGTCATATGTATTCTTAAGTAAGAGTATGCTTTCAGTTGTAAAATATTATATGTAAGATGATATATATTTTATGTAGCAACCATCAAATTTTGCCATGATTTGTTTTTACGCTCGACCTTTATTTAAAGGGTTAACCATTTTCTGATTTTTAAATAATGTTTGATAATTTTAGTAGTAAAATATGATACGCATGCACAGTTTAAGAATTATTTTGTTAATTGATGATACGTGTTCATGTTAAGTCCAATCAGTAAACCATCCACACATTGTTAATTGACCGAACTATATCATTGCTTTTCTCCATTACATATGTATCAACAAAATTATTAAACAGCAAACAAACACAGCTTTTCCAACTAAAACACAACTGAGTCAGCCATGTCATTGCTTTTATACACCATATAAAAAAACACGCATCTGCAAAATTGGTGGAGCACAAACGACCGTAAATTTTATTCATATTCGACATAAGTTACAAACATACCACCAAAGTTTAACAAAACCACATTAATCTAGCACATAACACCATACCATTAAACATAGGCGATGAAACAAACCATCACGAGACACACATAGGATGCTATCCTAATCATACAATTCCATTGTAAACACATGGCGTCTTTTCTCGATGCGCGATTCCTGGCGGATCAAGAACCTTAATCGGTGCGGCAAGAATCGATGGTACACTCCTGCGCCTCCTCCGGACATTCAACAACACTCGCTGACATCATCGCCGCCAGCCACTCGACCGCGTCCCTCCCCGCAACAACTCGTCTTGTTCTCATTCGGCGGCGAACATCATCGCATTTCTCCAAGTAGCATGATGAACCTCTCATTTTCACCTTGATCCTGTAAAAGCGAATTTAAAAGCATTGTGGACTTCATTGGAGCCACATAATTGCAAGGTTGCATATATATTAAAAATTTTGAAGAACCATAAACATATTAAAAAAATACTTAATACTTGTCAAATAATAAATTAAAAGCAGACTCAAATATATAAACTTAAACCAAATTCAAATTTATCGAATAATAACCTAAATAATAATATGTTTGTAAAAACAAAAACTAAAACAATAGATTGTTTATCAATAAGAATAAAATAGATAGGATAAATAAGATGCATTGCATGCTGCACATGCATCATTGTCTTCTATATCATATGTTTGCATCTTTTCTTTGCTTGAACATCTTCCTCATCAACACAATCATTGTCGTTAACTCTTCATTCCACGATTTCTTTTTTTCAAAACACCAACTGGATCAATCATACTAACAACAACTTCTTCACCTACAACACTGCTTGCATTCTTTCCATATTTAGGATTGTTTATTTCAACATTCTGCAATGTACAACAATTAGTAAGTCAGTTTGAATTTTTTCGTATGAAAAAAACAATTGAAAAGTGTATTTAATTAATAATGTATACTACCTCCTCCATATCAGTTGTTGATTTTGTATTCAAATTCTCAGCAATTTTTAAATGATTTTCTGCATTCTTTCCAATGCCTTCTAAATCACTTAAATCATATGAACCATCTTCAATATCAACATGAGGAGTATCCAAATCTTCTTCACCAATAAAATATTCTTCAATATCATGTTCATTATCATCTGAGACATTGTCGAAATTCAAACAATAATCTTCTTTTTCAGAATCAGCTTCATCATTGGCAGAATCGTCTTCACCATTGACAAACTCATCTACATTATCATCTAAATCACCATCATTATTGTGTAACACATCATTTGCATTGTCTGAAAATTCTTTCATATTGTATTCCTCATCTTCTTCATCCTGTCATGTGTTACAATTCCAATTTATATTTAAAACTATTATATAGAATTTAACTTTATAATAAAAATCGGAAAATCACCAAGTAATTTAAAATGCTAATATACATACCTCTTCATCTAGGAAACCGTTTTTTGAAATACATGATCGTGTCAACATCATGAGTTACCTTTTCGATTCGATAGATATATTTGTTGTTCTTGTGGTTAAATTCGAGAATACTTAATTTTAAATAGATATTGTTTGCCAATAATCGGTTAATTTCATCTGGGAAGTATTCTTCAGGGTCCATTCCATGCTTGTCCATAATTTGCCACGCAGACAAATTAATCATCTTGTGTACATTGTTATCAAATAAAACAACCTGTGCAGTTCCACTATCATCAACAATACGCACAATGATCTTGAACCTAAAACAAACAAATCATAATGTTTTAGTATTTCAATAATTAATCATAATAATTTTATATATTCAAATAATAATTAAAACACAATGTTATTAATACCTCGATGCAACAGCATAGGTTTCACCGTGTTTCTTACAGAACCACAATTGCTTCTTGTTTCGATTATTCATTCCACCTTTTGAAGAAACTGTTGTTACTCTTGTGTTACATTCTTTACACGCTGTATACGTCCAACCATTTTCATATTGGATGCTATGCCCAGTAGCAAAAACAACACAACATGTATCCTGCATTTTCCATAGTTTTATTTATCATAAGCAAATACTATATTGTGACAGATGTTTTATGCTTTTTCATAATTAAATAAATGACATAAAATACTATTGTCTTACCGGTTCAATACTTGGATCATACCAACAAAACTCTTTAAACAACCATGCATAAATTTCTTTGGTGTAACAACAACTTTCTCTTGATTGTGCAAGCTGGATCTTGAATTCATTTGCATTATATCCTTCTTTTGATTCGTACCTTGTATGTTTCAAAAATATATTACATACACACTTAAAGATAAATTCATATTTATATGACAACAGAAATAGTATAGTTATTGACAAAACCTTTTCCGGAATAACAATAACGGTGGAATCTTCCTATTAATAAAAATCCTACTTCCAAATAACGCATTATGCACAGGTGTTTGTCTGATTTTGTACAAACAACATAAAAAGAAAAAAAACAAACAAAAAAAATATTATATTAACAAAAACAATACTACTTTACTGTCTTGCAAAATATTTGTAAATAAATTCAAAAACAACTTACTGTCCCAATATTTGACCTTCCCAAGCATCAAAAGAATTTCTATATGACCAATTTCTTCCAATCTGTTTTCATAATCATTCCACATTAACGCCCAGTTATCCCAAAAAGTGCACTCAAGTCTGTAGGATCTGCATAATATCATATAAATAAATACATTTACATTCTAATATTGTATACAATATAGATATTATATTAAAGTTTTCATTTACTCAGCATCTTCAATAACAATTGTTCTGCGGATTTTTGGACCACCATGGTTGTTCACACCTACGATTTTCCCAATAGCAACCACTGTTCCAATCACATCTGTTCAATAACAAAGGTTAATGTTTTTGTATTTACAATAATAAATACAAATATCTATTATAAGTAGGTGTCAATGAAATACATACCAACACAATCATGATCATGATACTCATTCACAGGGTCTAATATCCGAGAAAATGGGTCATATATAAAACCAATGACATTATCATTTATTTGCTCAACACGTGTAACATTAGTCCCTTTGAAAAAGATATTTTCCATCTGTTTGGTAACAATGGTAACCTTCCACCATTTTCCATAACACCAAAGTTAGATAATATATAGCATTGCCCTTCTTGAAGCGGAGGCTCAAATTTAAACATTAATTCTTTTTGATGTAAATCGGATTCGGTTGTCACGGATATACATTGTTAAAATTAGTCGTCATTTATATTAATTTCATTAAATATACAAAAACCAAAATTAAAGACTTACCTCTAGATCTTGGAAAACACAGTCAAACTATATGGATCATGTTCTTCATTTAATTTGTGAGAATGCCAAATAGAAATACATCTTCCTTTGATTGCCATATTTGTAGCCATAGGATTAACGTTTCTTATTGGAATTATGATTCGATCCTTGATCTTTCATCTATATATTTGTAAAGATGAAAATATAGCAAACAAAATTTAAACAACAATGTAAATTATACTAAAATATAAGAATATACGATGAACCACTTCCAATGGAGGAAGTATGCATTCCATTACCCTTTTAGAATAAGATTCACTGTTATGAAACAATAATATCATAAAACTTCTTTACTACATAGCTTATGCATCATTTATAGTCCGATTGATTTATTTCTTCTTGTTAAAATAATCATTACTTGTTCGTATAAACTAAAATATAACGATATACTATTTGAAGAACTTCCATTGGAGAAACTATGCATTCCATTGCCTTTTTAGAATGAGATTTACACATTGCAAAACATTGTTATATATAAAATGCAATTACAAAATAACTTATATTTCAAAATCGATAAAACACAAACCATAAGGCAATTTCCAAACGGCGTAGAATGTACACTATAACCTTCTTTTGTTTGATGTACGCACGACAAACTATTATTGAACCCGAGACTTAGGTGTCTCTGGTGGACTTCTTGATAACCAAATTTGGAATTTCTTGACTTCAAATAAGCGACACTTCTAGGATCTTTTGTTTGATTCCTAATGTATTCCATCCTTTTAAAGTTCACGATGTTGTAATCAAGCGAGCCTTTTTACCAAGCGATACATATATACAATATATAAGTACCAACTCATTCATAATATAGTATATGTTTCTATTAAAAAAATATTGTACCTTTTTCGATCTTCCACAATCAACAATGTTAGATATACACTTATTAGCAGGTGTGTCACTTTGTGAGATATCATAAGATGTCTCGAGACTTTAAACATGGCGGTTTGCTTTCCAAAATTTTGGCAATTGCGGGTTTAACTAAGACAAATAACTCAAAATCAAACACTTATATTATCAAATTTTAAAAACAATGCACAATATAAAAACTCAAATCGAGGTTTACCTTTGATGCCATTGAACAGATGCACATGAGTTCGGATCTTCTTCCGGTGTGTCACTTTCAAATAACGACATATCACAAACACTCTTATCACCTAATGGTGCAAAGAACTTCAACAAAGCGTACTAAAATTTCAACAAGCGTCTGAAAATTGTGTTTGGTTTTCAATTCAATTGTAACAACACCAAAAATATCTACACTATAAAACATTAATATTAACTACCTGTAGAAGGATCTCTAATTGTGCTTGTCTCATTTGTATCCTTAATCTTATCTGTGTTATTTCAGAATAAAAGGTTATAAACATGTATGCAAAAACATCAAACACATAAACGCGTTATAAACATGTATGCACTATGTAAACATGGATAATGCAAAAACATCAAACATAATAACTTCTTTAATACCTGCAGCTTCTGGAGCAACATTTTCTGGAGCAACATTACTGTTTTTACTTCCTGTTTTCTTGTTAACATCCAAACAATTTGTTCCTGTAAATTCATTAATTAAAAAAAAACACAACAACATGAAATCTACCATTCATGCAACATGCAACAATAATATCATAGTAACTTCTATATTACCTGCATCTTGTGCATCAATTCTAATGACATTGATTTGTCTCTTCTTGTTAAAATCAGAATTAATTGTTCCTATTAAACCATAAGGCAAATAAAAACCAAAAAAAACATGAAGAAGAATAAACCATATAATACTCGTAGTTGATAAAGGTTTTAAATTAAAGAACATGTTACAAATTTATAAAACTCAAATTACCTAATGAAGTTTTTGTAGCCACTTTCTTACCAACACGTTTTTGATCCGAGAACATTCATTCACGCAAATACATAATATACAAACAAAACAATCATATTCTGCTTTTAAAAATCAAATTTCTAACTAATAAACAACCGAATGTTCAACACTCATTGACTTACCTTCTTCGGATTTTAATTGTTATTATGCTTGGCAGTTGAAAGCCTCTTTGAGAACCTCTTGGACTCCATATTCGACATTCAAGATTGAAGAATACAGAATATGTAAAAATAATGGTCTATATATAGTGTCAAATTAGGTTAAAAAAAAACTAAACTTAAGATAACAATGATTTCATACCAAACTTATCATAATCTTATTTTAAGTAAATATCAAAACACAAACACAATCCTAAAACAATACATATTCCTAAATATTTTATTAAATCCGAAATTTATAGAGGTAATTATATATTATAGAATGTAACATTATAATCAAAATAACTTGTAGCCTAATTGGTAAACACATAAGTTATTAATGCTACTTTTCAAAACAACCCAAGTTCAAATCTTACTAATGACATTTTTTATAAAAACGAATTTTTAAAAAAAAATAATAAAAATTAATAAAAATTATATATTTAAACCGAAATTATTAGTTATATTAATAATTGGATTATTAAATTGCTTAGTTGGACATAAAATGTCCGGTGGCATAAAATGATTATGTGGCATTGAGGTGGCATTGAAGTGGCATTGAAGGTGGCATTGAGGTGGAATTAATGCGAATCGTCTCATATATATATATATATATATATATATATATATATATATAGGCTCCAGTTCATTGAGAAGCGATAGATTTTAACTTTGATTCATGTTTTTCAAGCGTAAAACACATTTTAATGTAATTAAAATTCAAAATGTGTAAAAAAAAATTGAATCAATGTTAAAAATCTCTCGATTTTGCGATATATGTAGAATACTGAATCATCTGTACAAATTTAATGAATCATCATCATAATTCGATTTTAACAATGATTTGTGAATCAAATTTGTGATTTATAGATTCGATTCATCATAAAATAATGTTTACTTGTGAATCAAATCAAAAACATGAATCAGTTTGTTCAAACGAAGATTTCTCAATCTTCAAAATAAAACCTTCTCAATGGAACCGGGCCATATATAATCCGGATCGATTGAGAAGGTTTTATTTGAGAAGATGAGAATTTCAAAACGATAGATTTTAACATTAATTCAATTTTTTTACACATTTTGAATTTTAATCACATTAAAATGAGATTTACTTAAAAACATGAATCAAAGTTAAAAATCTATCGTTTGAAACCTTCTCAATCGATCCGGATTATATATATATATATATATATATAGGATAAAGATCAAATAAAAGGACAAATATTTGTAAAAAGATAAAAAGATTTTTTTTTCAAAAAAAGTTTTCGAAAAATTCCCAAAACAATCCACAAGATCGGGTATGATGGTGCATGAAAAAGTTGTGAAAAACTTTTTACTAAAAGTGGATATTTTTCCGAAAAAAAATTATGAAAAATACATTCGCGATTTAAGTCGTTTTGTGCATCAAAATTGGTTTCACACCAACTTTTTGACTTTTTCATCAAAATAATATCATTCTTGATCTAACTAAAACATGTTGAAAATTTTGTGCATCAAAATTCATTTTTGTGCATTAAAAAGCGTATAAAACTCAAAATTATAAAAAGTGTTTTCACAAAATTTTATGCACCAACATACCCGATCTTGTGGAATTTTTTGAAATTTTGGAGAATTAAAAAAATATTCTTTTTACGGATATTTGTCTTTTTTTTTTTTAAGTTTACCTATATATATATATATATATATATATATATATATATATATATATATATATATATATATATATATATATATATATATATATATATATATATAATCAATCTAAATGAGTTTTCAAAATTTTCAACTCTTCATAAAGAAGAAAACCGCCCACTTTCTTAAAAATCTAGAACCGAAAAACAAGAATTTTTTCTACAACTAAAGCGCTTCGTTAGATGTAGTTTCGCTTATCATATGTCCATTTTGTTGTGTAGATTACCAAATGTGAGATTCAATGGTTTAATGATATGCGGTTGCTTGTGCGAAAATTGACTTAACGAAACATTGTTCTTAGATAAATGCACTTTTATGTGTATTTTCGGTCACATATTATTGTTTAGTCTAAAATTTACTTTTTCTTGAGTGAGTTTTGGGAAAATTTTAGCAACAAAATGAAATTAGAACCATGGATGACATAAAAATTTTGGGAGGTGATTTAAGCACTCTCATTTTATTTGCATACTCTATTTTGCACTAACTACAAACTTATATTGTTTCTTTGTTAAGTATGAGGACTCGTTATGCTAAGTTTACAAAGTAAATCGCTTTGTATTTCACTTTGGTATATTCGATATTTTAAGGATGACGAAACTTGTGGCTATATCGACATCGCATCTCGGTATCTAGGGTTCCTGATTCATTTCTCTTACACACAACTATTATTCTATCATCTCATTCGTTTCGTGTTGTTCATGATATTGTTCGATTTACATCTTGTAATTGTTTGATTATTAAAGGTATGGTGTGAGTTCTTGTATTCTTTTAAATTGCATGAGTGTTGAGACGACCTATTTTCTTTTGCATGTTTGGATCGAACTCGTTGAAACACGATTCTTCTTCATTTGTAATATAATATGTAGGCAGTTGGTTGAATTATATCGCTTGTGTTAATTTTTACATGGTATAAGAGCTCTTTATTAGAGTTTGAATTTTTTTTGGGCTTTTACGTTTTCTCATAGATATGTGATTTTTGTTGTTGTCTTATCAATTAATCATTTAAAATTTGATTTTTGGTTGAGTATCATGAATTAACCACTGGTTAGGTGAAGTGTCGATATCATGAATTGTTTGTGGCTGAATTAGATACTTTGGAGATGAAAGAACTCACACAAGATTAATATAGTTGATGTTTATATTTTTTAAAGAAGATAAAGCGAGATTTGAGGCCGATTGAAGTGAAGTATGTATTATTGAAAATGGTTAAGACAAAGATAAATGAGATAAAGAAATGAAATATGGTTTATGTTTTTGTGGTTCAAGAAGAGTAACAAGAAATAAGGGTGGCAATTCGGGTTGGGTTTGGGTTGGCGGGTTCGGGTTGTCGGGTTGGCGGGTCGAAATCCCAACTCAAACTTGACCCATTTAATCTCATACATATTTAACCCGCTAACCCATAACCCGTATTTATATTTTGGTTGGCGGGTAAAGATTACAGGTTGAATCGATTCAAGGGTTTGGGTTGATCAATTTAACCTTTTTATATACAAAAGTTGGCACATTACACTAGTTAAACAGGCTAAGCAGGTTGTCGGATTGACCAGTTTACCACGTTTAACCATAATAAAATATAAATAATTTTGAGTTTATGAAAAATCTTAAGCGAGGTTGGCGGGTCGACCGCTTATTTTATTCTTCCCCAAAAAAAAAGGGAAAGGTTTGGGAAAAAAATTTAAACCCCAAAAAAAAGGGGTTTGGGCCGGGGTTTTGGAATCGGTTTTCCCCTTTGGGGGGGGGAAAAAAATTCCTTTTTAAATCCCCTTTTTTTTTTCCCAAAAAAACCCCTTAGGGTTTTTTTTTTTTTCCCCCCCTTTTTTAAAAATTTTTTTTTTTTAAAAAATTGAAAAAAAAAAGGGGGGGGGGGGGTTTTTTCCCCTTTTTAAAAAAACAAAAGGGGGAAAAGGGCCGGAAAAAATTTTTTTTAAACCGGGTTTTTTTTAACCGGTTTTTTAAAAAAAAATTTAAAAGGGGCCCCTTTTTTTTTCCCCCCAAAAAAAAAAACCCCAAGGGGAAAAAACCCCTTTGGAAAAAATGGAAAATTTGGGGAAAAATTTGGGAAAATAAAAAGGTTTTTTTAAAAATTTTTTTTTCCCCCCGGTTTTGTTAAACCCAAAAAAACCCAAAAACCTTTTTAAACCCCGGTTTTTTTAAAAAAAAAAAAAAAAAAAATTTTAAAAAACCCCCCAAAAAAAAAAAAACCCCCAAAATTTTAACTAAACCAAAAACCAAAAAAATTTCCCCAAAAACCTTTCCCAAAACCACTAAATTTTTTAAAATTTCCCCTTTTGAAATTTTAAAAAGGGGGGGAAAAATTTAAAAAAAAAACCCCCAAAAAAAAAAAAAAAATTTTGAAAAATTTAAAAAATTTTTAAAAAAAAAAGAAAAAAAAAAAACCCCCCTTTTTGGGGGAAAAAAATAAATTTAAATTCCCAAAAATTTTTAAATCCCAAAAAGGGAAAACCCTTTTAAAAATTTTTAAAAAAAAAAAAAAAAAAATTTTTTTTTTTCCCTTTTTAAAAATTTTAAATTTAAAACTTTTTAAAAAAAATTAAAAAAATTTTTTTTTTTTTTTTAAGGGTTTTTTTGGGAAAATTGGGAAAATTTTTTTCTTTTTTTTTTTTTAAATTTTCCCAAAAAAATTTTTTCCCATTCCATTTTAAAAACCCTCCCCAAAAAATTTTTTTTGGGTTTTAAAATTTAAAAAATTTTTTTTTTTTTTTTAAAAAATTTTTTTTTTAAAAAATTTTAAGAAAATTAAAAAATTTTTTTTAAATTAAAAAATTTTTTTTTTTTTAAAAAATTTTTAAAAATTTTCCCTTTTATAATAAAAAATTTTTTTTTTTTTTTTCCCCAAAATTTTCTTTTTGGGAAAAAAAATTTTCCTTTTTTTTCCCAATTTTAAAACCAAATTTAAAAAAATTTTTTTTTTTTTTAAATTTTTTGTTAATTTTTTTTTAAATTTTTAAATTTTTAAAAAATTTTTTAAAAAAAATTTTAAAAATTTAAAAAAAAGGGAAAAATTTTTTTATTTTTAAAAAAAAAAAATAATTTAAATTTTTAAAATTTTAAAAATTTTAAAAAAAAAAAAAAAAATTTAAAAAAAAATTTTTTAAATTTTTTTAAAAAAAACCCAAAAAATTTTTTTTTAAAAAAAAAAATTTTAAATTTGGTAAAAATTTAAAAAATTTTTTTTTTTTTCCCCAAAATTTTTTTTTATTTTTTGGGTTTTTTTTAAAAAATTTTTTAAAAATTTCTTTTTTTTTTTTTTTTTAAAAAAACAAAAAAAATTTTTTTAAATTTTTTTAAAAGGGTTTTTTTTAAAAAATTTGGGGTTTTTTTTTTTTTTTTAAAAAAAAAAATTTTTAATTTTTAAAAAGGTTATTTTTTAAAAAAATTTAAAAATTTTTTTTTTTAAAAAAAAATATTAAAAATTTTTTTATTAAAAAATTTTTTTTTTTTTTTTTTAAAAAACCCTTTTTAAAAATTTTTTAAAAAAAATTTTTTTTAAAAAAAAAATTTTTTTTTAAATTTTTAAAAAAATTTTTAAAAAAAATTTTTTTTTTTTTTTTTTAAAAAAAAAAAAAAAAATTTTTTAAAATTTTTTTTTTTTCCTTAAAATTTTTTTTTTTTTAAAATTAATTCCCCTTTTTTTTTTTAAAAAAAAAAATTTTTTAAAAAACCCTTAAAAAAAGGGGGGGTTTTTTTTTTTTTAAAAATTTTCAAAGTTTAAGGACCAAAGTTGTAATTTTGCAAATTTTACATTTCAAAGGTTTGTTTTGACAACTTTTGAATCCCATGGACCTTAAATGACATTTTCTTTTATTTAGATTTACCAGGACCTGTTTTTGACAATTTTAAAACTTGGGGACTAAAGCGCCAATTTTGCAAATTTGATCGCTTTTTCATCCGATTTTGATATTTTGCATTTAAAACACATAAAACACCGATTTGTGATATTTTGATCATTTTGATGTGTTTACGAGTGTTTTCGGATGATTTTGCGCTTTATATTGTACAAAATGATGAGTATTTACACACTCATCAATCCCCACATCGAGATATTGCTAGTCCCTAGCAATGATTTGAGAAAACATAATGGATTTTAATCTCTTTACCAAAAGCCATTACTCGAGTAGCCAAATGTTTCGATTCAAGTAAGAACCATGGTACATCGATAACCAAATGATTTTGAGCAAATCATAAGTCAGAACGGATTTGATTAGTCTTTACCGAGCCGTACCCTACGGACTAGCCAACTCTTAGATAAATTATCAAAATTATCTTTGGTGAGTCAATACCAATTATGGATTTTCCACGCCTTTACCACAAGCCATAACCTTGGGCTAGCCAACTCTTCACTTTTTAGGATATGGTGAGTTGAGAACCATACAATTTGGGCAAATTGCAAGCCATATAAACGGATTTGAGAAATCTTTACCAAGAGCCGTTTGCTCTGGATTAGCCAATCCTTTTGTCTATCAAACATGGCGGATCGATAACCAAATGAGTAAGTGTAAACACTTACTCAAAAAATTTTGGCCAAAACGGGAATTGGTAGATAATATATGAAATTCGTGAGAATTCCCCACTTAGAAATGAATATTGCCCTCAATATTCAAAGTACCGTGGTTATGCCAAACAAAGAACGTAAAGGGAAATACTACGACCATTTATTTAGAAGATTTTTTTTTTTTTTTTTTTTTTTTATATATAACATGTGGGCATCACCCCACACTTAAAGTAGTAAGGGGTAAGAAGACGTAAATATGGGTGAAAACCCATATGGTGTGTGCTCTGTTTTGGTTTCGAGTCGCTAGCTTGACTAACCCCGAATTCATTGGTTCATGGGGAAGCAAGTGGAAGATACAATCTCCATCGGACTTTCATTCAAAATGTTTGGATAAACATTGAAGCACGTGAAAGTTCCACACCGATGAGATATAGAGAACCGCTCAAAAATGATGAATGAAAATGCCGGGATCAAAATAGTGTCTTCATTCCGAAGGAGTGAAGAAGAGAGGAAGTCACCGAGTAGGTGAAGAAAGAAGGAAAATCATGATAACAATCATGACTAGATCTTCTTCCTCGGGATTAAGTGCGCTTGCACTTATTTGGATTTTATTGGTAGAGCTCTTTGGGTTGGAAGGCATCTCGGTTTGGAGGGTGGGAAGATTTGTCATAACTATGCAAATTGAGATTCTCTCCCAGATCATTATTTTGCCATCCAAGCAATCATACTCCAGTGGAGATATGATATGAGTGAGTTCATGGAGAACTCCTCATGAAGAGTATCTGGAGGTGGGACATGTGCGGTGCCTTGGGCTATAAATATGCACCTCGTCCATTATAGTCTCCGTGTCGACTCATCACTATCAAAGATTGGATTAAGCGAATTTAGAGTAAATTCATAATCGAATTCGAATAAGGGATTAGTGATAGTCGTATTAACTGTTGTGGAAACAACATGGTCAACATCCTCTTCTAAGTTGACGATCTCGAATGTGGAAGTAATGCATCAATAAATTCTATGTCTTTAGAATATAAAGAATCGGCATCATTATAATCATCAAAAAACGAGAAAGTCTCAACAAGATCATTTGTAAGAAGAAGACACATCACACTCATTATCAAGAATTCCCTCGGACTCACTTGGGATCGGGATAAGGTTCTCAACATTAGACGATTCCGTTTCGGAATAGTCTTGAGATGCTTATCCCCATGGGAGAGAAAGTCTTTGGGATCAAAAATTTCAAAGAAATAGGATCCTCGACCTCTTCCAAAGGAATTCACTTCTCTCAACCGGCGTGAGTGAAGGGAAGAGTCGAAATGAAAGGCTCAAAGCCGGAGTGGGATTGCCACTCGAGCATCGACTTTATCAAAAACATATATAGCTCTTATGCTCTTCATATTCTCCTCTCGCCAACAATTCTCCCATACTCTTTCCTTCTTCAACGGAGTGGGATTGCCACTCAAGTCGAGATTCCTCATCAAAATCATCATCGTCATCGTCATCATAATCGCACACGAGAGGTTTCCAATATTGGGAACTTACTCTAGTCGCTTGTTCTTCAACATCGTTTTCGACGAGACTCTTCTTTAACCAATTCTTTCAAATCTTTGAGTATATCTAGACAATTTTCGAGAAGTTCTTGAGGAATTTGAGAGGTTGTGTTTGAATCGTTTGGTATTGTGGAGGTTGGTCATGATAAGAGTAGTCATAATTGTTACAAGGATTATGCTCATGACAAGCATGTTCCCGTTTGACACTCAAAACTCGGGTGAGGACCTCCACAATACTACATGAGTTAGAAAAGTCGGGTGTGGTGGGTAGTTGGAAAAGTTTGAGGGTCGTTAAATAAGTTCGGATTAGGATCATAATCAAATGAATTCCTCGAACCACAAAACAAACAACTCCGTTTTGAATATCATTACCACATCATCACACACGTACACGGTGACGGGGTGAACCATAAAGAGGCTCACCACAACCGACACAAGGAATAAACGATTCCATGAGAATAGGAGAAGGTAGAATCAAATGGATAGAGGGTAAAGGAATAAAGAATCAAAAGGGTAAGAGGGTAAAGAGGAATATTTTTGGCATTTTGAAAAACATTTTGCAAAAACAAAGAATGAAAATATTTTTTATGTTCTAACACTTCGTGAAAAGTGTTAATGAACTTTTGGATTTTGATAACTTTACAAAAACTTTTACAAAAGATGGGGTATGTGCAAGAATGGGTCGAAAATGGCTAAACACACGCTAAAGCCTCCCGCAATGGCCGCTAAAATTTGATCTGTCACTGAACCGTCAAGTCTAATCACATAAACCGGTCACTTTGAATGACCACCGTAATAGAGCTTAAAACAGTTCGTACACAAATACAATGAAGATCGAGAATACGGTGGATTCCCGGTCGTTATGTCCACTTGAGACTCAATGGTGCAAACACTTGATCGACGATAGATTGATCACTAATGATAGTGATCGAAAGGATTCGATTGAATATTACACTACTTGAAAAGTTTATAAATAACAATGACTTAAATACAAATTAAGAAAATTAAAAGATAAAATATATTAAATAAACGCTATCACTATTTTAAAATGATGAACGTTTAAAACCTAAAACTTACGTTTAAATTAAAAACTACGTTAACGCACAAAATAAAACGTGAAAATAAAGAAGGAAAATACCTACGGATATAGAAAATACATTTTACAATCCTAATTATACTAGAAAATTATTAGAAAAGAAAATTTATTTTTAACACTATTTATGTAATTATTATTAATTAAAAACTAATTTAAACTATTTAATAATACTCTAAAATAAAAGAAAATATGAAATAAGACTAGAAAAATAGAATTAAGACTTAGAAAAATCTAAAATATGATAAAACTAATTTTAAAACTTAAAATATATTTTTTTTGACTTTTTATGTATTTATTATTAATTTAAAACTATTTAAAACTAATTAAAATGCTAGAAAATACTATTTAAGCTAAGAAAATTATAGAAAAATACTTTTTAGGCTTTTTACATTTATCTAAACATAAGAAAAATGAAAAATTATTTTTTTGAAGCTTTTCTTAATTTTTTATATTAAATACTATTTAAAAATGCTTAAAAACTAATTTAAATTAAGAAAAATAGCAAAACAACTTGGAAAAATCTGAAAATTTCAGGAAAAGTCTAAAATTATATAAGGAATAAAGGAAAATATAAAAACAAGGTGCTATGTGGATGAATCAAGTCGTAGTGTAACTTGAGCTAAAATAAGACTTAAGATTAAGCAAATAAGCTCTACAAGTGAACCAAATCGTACATAAGCTATGCTATACTATAACTACTCTAAGGCCACCAATTGAAGCTACTCCTAACTGCTAAACAGCATTCTAATTATGATTAAGCTTAACTGATTATCTAGCAAAACATGAAACTGACCCTACTGTTTAAGCCCTTCTAACTGCTTATCCAAATAGCTATCATGAAAACCAAAAGCATGGATCTCAAGAATACCAATCAGAGAACATGTGTACCAAATTACAGCTACTGAGGACAAGTATTAAAGAAGTTAGAGAGCAAAACAAAATGGCAAAACAATGACAAAGAATCGATCAGCAGCAGTAATGTAACAGGAAGCTAGTTTGAGCTACTCTACAAGCTAATTTAATGAGCTAATGCTAAAACTAAAAATGTGGAATTGAAGAACACCTAGCGACTATATCTAAACCAAAAATCATACCTCATCTACTTGAAATGAATCTTGTGCATATCTCGCAAGTTCTCGCAAAACCAAAGGCAGACTGATGTTTTGACTTTTGAAAGCGATTAAAATGTTGAATAAAATGAGATTTAGAAGCAATTTAATGACCGATTTCAATGTAATTTGATGTAATGCAACTATAATAACCTAGTTTAACCGAATCTAAACCTATATGCTCAACAAGCTCATTGATCTCAACAAGAGAGAGAAAAACGATTAAAACTAATTTTGACTTTGAGCTCAAATGAAAGTAAAACAAAGAGTGTATGATTGCAAATATCTAAAACCAATTTTAAGAAACTATCTAATCCATTATTGTACCCTCTAAATCAGTTTAAACAAGCAATCCAAACACCACTTATAATCAACGATTTGCAAAATGAAGAAGCTAACTACTAGATTATCACATATTATTGATCAAACCGAGATTACATGATCATGATACAACTATAGGAACACATTGAAACTAGTTGTGACCTCGATACACAAGTAAGCATAAACGCAATTTTAGCACGAAAAGTGAAAATAAGAGATCACTCACCACCGTCCGGTGGTGTTGCGACTTAAAACCAAACCCAATTCTAATCTATCCTAGTCTATTTAAACCCCAAATCAACCTATGCATCTACCATTATCCTTTCAAGACCGCTTGACCAAAATCAATCTCGAGTTGACTTTTATTGACCGTGGAAAAAGTTGCTTGAAAATGATTCCAAAGCTTGTCAAAGCTAAATTAAGCTTAAACAAGCTTGTTTGATTTCACTATAAGCTTATGAGAAGCTTTGACATAAGAATTGAAACTAAAAACTTTCACAGTGAACACTGAAATTTGGAATCTATATAAAAGGCTTGGATTAATATTCAAAACACATTACAAGGATGTTATGACTTAAATGAAATACATAGAACTTGAAATTACAACCTTTTGCACTGAACTAAGACATTAAAAAAAACGACATTAAGAAAATTAATAAAAACTAACTACTACTTATTCTTCTCTCTAACTCCTCTTTTATAGCTCCACATGCATCTCTCTCCTCTTCTGATTGAATCCCACTTGGAATTGGGGCCGTTGGACGACTTTAGTGGAATTTGGCCGTTTGATCATTTTTGGCATGAATTGGATTTTGACGATGGGAGGGTAGAGTAAAGGGTGAAGGATCATTAAATGGTTTTGTTTTGTGTTGATGTGGAGGGGCAGGAAGGTGATATGGAGAGGAGGGATGGGGTTGGAGTGATTCTGAGAGGAGCGGTGAAGGGTGAAAAAAAGGGCGTTTGTATTTGTTTGACCAGGGAGTGTTGACCGGGTCTTGGGTTGAACGGGTTGGATGGGTAATTGGGCTTGGGTTAGAGGGATTTGGATTTGGGCTTATATAATATAGGGATCCGTTTGGTATTAGTAGTAATACAAGGACCAAACATGTAAATTAGAAACTCCAAGGACCAAAGCTGAGATTTCTGAAATATTACCCAATGGCCAAACTTGTCATTCTCAAATAATTAAAGGACCATATTTGCCATTTTCTGAAATTTGAAGGACTAAACATGACAATTTTCAAAGTTTAAGGACCATGATTGTAATTTTGCAAATTTTACATTTCAAAGGTTTGTTTTGACAACTTTTGAATCCCATGGACCTTAAATGACATTTTCTTTTATTTAGATTTACCGTGACCTGTTTTGACAATTTTGAAACTTGGGGACTAAAGCGCCAATTTTGCAAATTTGATCGTTTTCATCCGATTTTGATATTTTTGCATTTAAAACACATAAAACAACGATTTGTGATATTTTGATCATTTTGATGTGTTTCGAGTGTTTTCGGATGATTTTGCAGTTTATATTATACAAAATGATGAGTATTTACACACTCATCACACGCAAAAAGAGTCGATAAAATGGATATCCTATGCATTCACTAAGGGTGTGTTTGGTACATGCATATGAGAATCACTGCGGTAGAATCGACATCTGTCTACGCTCGGGGAAAGCTTGACTTGAGTGAGTTTCATTCCAAATAATGATGTTTGTTTGATAAATCTAGTAATTAAATATGACAATAATAGATGAATATGTTTTATTAGAGGCAATTTCGACCGACACGAAACCCGACCAAACCGACACAAAAATTAACAGTTTGGGTTAGCTAAATAGATTTCGAATTAGGGTTTGGGTCGACCTATCTAACCCGCTTATTAAGCAGTCGAGTTCGGGTTGAAAATAAAATTAGCGGTCGACCGCCAACCCGCTTAAGATTTTTTCATAAACTCAAAATTATTTATATTTTATTATGCGGGTTAAATGTGTTAAACAAGTCAACGCAACAACCAGTTTAACTTGTTTAACTTTCGTAGTGTGCCAACTTTTGTGTATAAAAGGGTTAAATGGGTCAACCCGAAACCATTGAACCGATTCAACCCGCTTAACATATTCAACCGTGTAACCTATTTAACCCGCCAACCCAAGTTTATATACGAGTTAAATGGGTTAGGTTCGAGTTATGTCTAAGCAGTTAGGGTTGACATGGTGACCCGATGATTTAAATGGGTCGAGTTTGGGTTGGGATTTTCTCGAGTAGCCCAACCTGACAACCTGCACGTCAACCCGAACCCGAACCCGACCGAATTGCCACCCCTAGTTTTATACTACAAACCACACAAAAAGTAAGATATGAAACTTTCATACCGAAAGATCCACTTTATCTCTAAACCCATATAGATTATAATTATGACGGTGGCATAACAAATACACAATAAATAACACTTTTGTAACAAAATAAAGGGCTAAAGGCATCTACTGATATAAAGCGTCATTGAATAGTTTAGTTTAGAAAATGTGATCAATGGACAGCAAAAAATTCAATAAGAATTAAGAAATGCTAAGTTTATTATACCGCTGAATTGTCAGTGAGATACTCGGACTACATATTTTAACTATTTTATTTTAACTACTAGACAAATATTACCAGTGAGATAGCCGAATTACATATTTTAACTCTTTTACACTAATAAGGGCGGTGGCAATCGTGCCAACCTATTTTTTTTTCGCCTAATCACCCATCGATAATATCCTAAAATCTCACCTCATACCGTCTCATACCTAATAATAAATTTTTAATGGCCACGCTTAACTCATACATTTTTAAAAAAAATTATATTAAACAATTTAATAAAAACATAACATTTTATTAATACTTAAAAGAAAATTACATAAACTTAATACTTAAAAGAAAATTACATAAACTTAATACTTAATCTAAAATTGCAATTCCATCCATATTTTCTGCGAGCTCACGTTTTTGTCAAGAGTGAACGCTAATATACTTGAGTCGGTTATGTGATCACGCGGTTCATTATAGAACTTGTTGTCTTCCACATATGTTTTTCTTCCATTAAAGCTATTTTGTCGCCAATAATGGCTAGTTTAATAAAGGCTCCAACGGATAGAATTTGTCACCAACGTTCGAAATAAAGTTCATACCAAATCGGGGATGTTTGCCGATTTTGTGTTATCTCCATCCATGCCGATTGATACCGAATACCTTGCATTGATCACACCGCTCGGCATGAAGCAAACCGAAGGCCAAACCGCATGAGTTGCCACCACCCTAAACAAATGTTAACTATCGACGTACATGGTACATCCAATTTGTTTCTCGAGGCTATCAAATAACCAAGCCTAACGCCGTGCGCTACTCAATCAAGATTCTAATGTTAAAATGTTTAAAATAAATAAATAAATAAATAAAAATTCAGTATTCTAGATTAAAAAAAAGAAAAAAGAAAAAAGAGTAACTCTATATCAACACACATTTAAAAAGAAAAAAAAAATCACGTGTATATGTGTCAAATCTTTTATATAAGAAAACAAAACCTCTAGTGGGAATTTTTCATTTCAAAAAAATCAATTCATACCTTATTTAGTAATAACTTGAGTATTATTATAAATTTTTAAAAGATGTTTAATAAAAAAAAGTTTAAAGATTTCCTGATTTAGCAAAATAGTTTCCAAAATTTGTTTTTATATACGACATATATATGAAAAAGGTTTATACGATGTACTTGAGAGTTATTATCTAACACTTTGGGAGTAAATTGTAAAATTAGATGAAAAAAACACGCCCTCTTCCTGAATCGATACAAGGAAAAATAAAACCTACCCTGCATCGATACAAGAAAAAACCCTACCCAAAAACGCCCCATGAACAACAATCGATCGGCAACGAGAGTATAAAAAGATTTAGTTTGCTTATGCGTCTGTGTTTGAATGTCTAATGTTTGTTTGTACTGGCATGGGCTACAGTTCGTAGGGTGCAACTAAATTTTCGGAAGCTTCGTAGCGCTAAAATAAAACTTTGACAAAGCATTAGCAAACAAGGTTTTTTAATGTTAAAATTTAGTAATATCACATATGTGGCAAAAAAAAAAGTATGTAATAGTTTCATGTTGGGATATAAGATTTAGTAAAATTAATGTTGTTTGGTTGGTTATGGTGTATTTGTATGGGTTTATGATTTTGAAAGTCATTAATGTTGTTTGGTTGATTATGGGGCCCACCATAATGGAATGAGGACACAAAAATGTGAAGATTTCCTTATATATTATGTGTGTGGGTGCTTTCTTCATATCCTCCATTATCATTCTACTTTATACCAACACCCATACCCATTGTAATTCATAGCGACAAACCAAACGCACCTTTAGTTCTCAATGAATATTGAATGGAATCTTTTAATGGTATCAATATAGGTTATAAATTGCAAATTGCAGATTATTGGAAAGTGGCCCAAAAACTATATATTGGTTTAGGTTTGTGTAAAATCCATGCATTGTTTTTTATTTTATAAAGTAATCAAGTTAAGATTTTGAGTTGTTTTTGGATCTCGATTTTATGAAAGACTTTAGGGTATTACTCTACTTTTATTTGACATATGTTGGTGTTTTAATCTACTTTTGTTATAGGTGGCTTGGGTGAGTTAAAAAGAATCTTTGATGTGTTTACATGGTTAATTATGTTGGTATATTGCAATAGTCTTTGCACTGAACTTTAATGGTCTCCCATATATTAGATTCTCTGTGTTTAGGCTAATCATTTTGATAGTTATACACGCTTCATGATTTTTTCTATAATACTTAGTTTAATAAGTTGATAACAAACTTGATAAGCAGTTGATATCATACATAATGAGAGGGAAACATTTAGTTCAAAATAATATTATGAAAAAACCTTTTGGTTACTTCATACACTTCTTATATTGGTTGGAATAAATTTGATCTTTCAGTTGTCTCGATATTTTGGTATTAGGGAATACCTCTACATATTTTGCTTATTTTAGGACACGAGGTTATTTAATATTGAGTTGTCTTCTACAGGTTTTTTGCAAATATGTATAACAGGTCGAATTTGCCTAAAAGTTGATTTATGTACATATGTGTATTCTTTGGTATTTTGCTGATTTTCTATTGGCATGTTTTAGGTCACCCCTTCTATTTTTGTGGCTAAGTAGTCTTATGGTTGATTAGCGGAGTTGTAACTTACAACCTCAATTTTACAGGTGATTTTGAAGAGGAAGTATTGTCCGAGGTGCATGATCAATCTTATTAATACACTTACAGCCCATTTATAATTAAATAAGGTATTTTAATACGAGAATAAAATTTCAAGTAGACTTTCACCTATTTGACCAGTTTAAATTATGATTATACTATGATTAAAGTAGACAATATAATCATTGATATGGAACTTGATAATTGACGTTAAAATTTAGAGGCTACTGACGTGTACATAGTTATATTGTGAACGATATGGAATTACTATTCTGCATATGCAGGTAAGATGATACTATACATGTACAGAGGCATTTGATCTCAACTAGACTGACTTTTATTAGAGGAGTTTTTAGTTAAATTCTCGACAAGAGTTTATTTAATTTTGAAAAAATTAGAAACTCTCATTGGCATGTTGTAATTGGCATGCTGACATAAAATTATGCTATTTGTTTAGTGTAAATATATCGTACTGATTATGACATATCGTTTACTTAGTAACAAAGAGAGTTGTATGCTCTATAGATGAGTACATTAGACAAGCTAATAGTAGTCCAGCGTATACATATGAGGTTACTGCCGCTTTGGGGTAGTTATTTATTAGGACGGGGCCTTAACCCTTATTTATATTATAGTATCAACGAGTGGGGAAACCCGCGCGACGCAATGGGATTCTTTTGTAGACGTGAATTTTACAAAGGACTTAGTTTGCATGATAACTAAACTTGAGGACTATTTTGCCATTTTAGTAAACATAACAATTAATGATGAGGACCATTTTTGCCATTTTAGAACTTAAGATTAATGGGAGGAAGTTCTTGTAGCAGCAACTTTCTCCCCATGTTTAATATATATATAGAATGGAGGTGTTGTAACTATGCGCTGCACATAAATCATCTAATTATAGTTCTATATAAATATATATTTGTATATAATTATGCAAGCATGGTTCATATGTAAATTAGGTGGGCTCATATCAGCCTTCCGGTAATTTAATTTAGCTTTTGTCATACTTGAAGAATTTGCATTCTTAGTGATATCTAAGCTTTCTATTCTTGTAGGTATATCTGTATGGAGCTCATGTGACCTCTTGGAAAATGGGCACAATGAAGAGACGCTCTTTGTCAGTAATAAGGTACCAACTATCTATAAATTTTGTTATGATTCTATCGTATTCCTTTTCGTTCTCTGCAATCTGATTAGTGAATACAAACATCCGGTGAATACATACAAGGAAAGAGATTCACAACACCTTACAACATTCACATGCCAAGGTAAAGTACATTTATAACTTTTTTACATTACTCTCCATTGTTCCAAAGGCTTTGGCTACTTTCTTATGTTTTACAGATATTGATGAACAACTTGACTAAAGCATGTTGAAAGTAGAATTTTGTATATAAACAAATTTTTGAGTGGACTATTTGGTTTATTACACCATAAACAAATCATGTTTTTGGACAAACAGATTGGTTTGGTCCTTCAGCAAGTTCTGATGCTTTATGACAGTGTTCTACAAAAGCAAGAAAGGTAAGAAGACCGAGAAGGAGGTTCAAGAAGCTGCGAATGTGTAGGTCGAAAACTTGATAGTCATGAGCCCCTACCATATGGTTCAATCTACAGTCTACAAGTCTACAACACACTTAATTGACCAATCTCAAAAACTTGATTGTTGTGGATTTGATTGAGCATATGTCGGTGGTTAAACTAACGAAAAAAGTTATATGGTTGTATGTTACAACAATCAAGTATTATTAAGTATACGGTTCTTTTACAACTGTATCTTTCTGTGTTGTAAAATGCTTTGTAAGTTTTCTATGCATGTATAATGCTTAAACTTTATATTGTTCATCTTCCATTCCATATTCTTATAATAAGTATACTTTTATATATCATAATAAATAATGACCTTCTGGCTTCAGCTAGGGATTAAGTAAATACGGAGTACACTATACCCTTCATGTTTATATGTCCTCATTGGAGTTGCTTAATGAGGTAAGGACATATAACTCATATTTTTTTCTTTACATGTCATGTTTCTATTAAGAGTACCGGTCATTCAAAAATTCAGGTTAGTTTGTGGTAAACACAAAAAAAATATAAACTCATGTTAAGTGATCCATTGATGTGTGGAAAGTTAAGATACATGGCGATGGTAGTAGTATTTGTGAACTAAACTGTAGTTTTTTTTTTGAACGGCAACTTTATAAAAACTAGCAAGGAGCTAGAAAAACATTACAAAGAAATTAAAGAGGGGTTTTTTTAACCAAAACTCCCAAGAAAACGCCCTATTACATCTACTAGAACACCATATAAAAGACCAAGAAACGATATCATCAAACAAACCCGAACGACTAGGAGGCGACGGTTTGAAAGATAAGTGAAGCGACGGAGACTCCAAATCCTCCACCAAGCTACGCAAAACACTCCTTCTAAAACTTCCTTGAGACGGGAAGGAAGCCGAAGGGCTAAAAACCAAGCGTCCCACTCTAAAAAAGACCGAATCTCCTGCCAATCTAAATCCCACCAACGACAGATTTTACGAAAGACAGCCCGAGCCACTTCACATTGGAACAAGACATGTTGAATGTCTTCGAAATCAACGTTACACATAGGACACAAGGGATAGTCCAACAAAACACCTCTTCGAAAGAGATTGGTCTTGGTTGGTAACCTGTCACGACGAGCACGCCAAGTGAAAACATTAACCTTGATAGGAATAGACTTAATCCATCTTGTTGCAACATTCGAAGAAGGAAGAATCAAGTCATCAATACGATTTCTGACGTCTTTCACCTTAAACTCACCGTCTCCCGACAAATCACAAGTCCACCTATCTTTAGAGGCCGAAAGAATAACCAACCTAATTAAAGAGGAGAGATCATCCCACTGCTGTCTCTCTGCCCCATCACGCACATCCCTACGAAAAGAACCAGAAACCGAAGAAGCTCCCAGCTTATCCGCCACCACACTCTCCCTATCCAATTCAAGAGCAAACAAACGGGGAAACCGAACATATAGTGGAACATCCGATAACCAAGGATCAAACCAGAACCTCGTACCAGACCCGTCTCCAATCCGCATTTTACAATGCGAATTAAAATCGAAACCAATGTCCTTCAAAGAGTTAACTTCACGTAGAATAGAACACCACGTCGAAGAATGATCAGAAACATGAGAATCAAGATTAGGGCCATAAATCGCTTGAATAACCTTACGCCATAATGAATTATCACCGAAATGAATCGCACACCCACTTAACTAAAAGAGCACAATGCTCAACGCAAAGAAGCTCGAGGCGCTAAGCCGACGATGAGTGTGTAAATACTCATCATTTTGTCAAAATAAACTGCAAAAATCGTCGAAAACACTCGAAACACATCAAAATGATCAAAATATCACAAATCGTGTTTTATGTGTTTCAAATGCAAAATTATCAAAATCGATGAAAAATGTATCAAGTTTGCAAAATTGGCGGTTTAGTCCCCCAGTTTCAAAAGTTGTCAAAAAGGTCCCCTGAGCACATAATTTCAAAAGTAAAGTCACCAAAGGTCCTTTTAAAATCATAAGTTGTCAAATTTAGTCCTTTGGTGAAAAATATCAAAAGTTTGAGAAAATTACAAAAATAGTCCTTCAAGTTTCAAAATTGGCAGAAATGGCCCCTGGAAAATTGCAAAATGGCAGAATTGGTCCCTGTACTTTTGAAGCTTGTCAGTATTAGTCCTTGGAATATCTTTGATAAGTTGGCAACTATGGTCCCTCAATTTTTCAGAATTACACAAATGGTCCTTGTGTTTTATAAAGCCTTAAACCAATTTGGACCCTTTCATCAAATGACCCCTGTCTTTCCCATTTTGAACCCCTGGTCAAAATCAAGTCAAACAAACAGAAAACCGCCCACTGGCTTATCTTCCCACCACTGAGCCCCTGAACTGCCGCTCACACAACCTCCCATCCCTTATCCTTCACTACTACTCTCCTCATCATCACCCCTACTACTCCACCCCCCTAGTGCTATATCGAGCCAAATTGTCAAACCGGTTTTCCCGCCAAATTTGAATCAAAGGCCAAGATTGGTTTAAGCCATCCAATGGCTAAGAAATAGTGGGAACTATTCGGATAAGAGAGAAGAGGATTGGATTATAAAAGAGGAGAAGATGCAAGAGAAAATGAGTAGTTAGTTTTCATTTTTACATGTATGTCGTTTTATGTTTAAGTTTTTAATTGAGTTCTAAGCGTAATCTTGTGTTTCCTTGTATCAATTCAAGTTAGTTAAGTGTGTTGAAACCGATTTTAAAGTATTAATTCAAGTTGTTTTAAAAATTCTTGTTCTATAAATCACTTTGTTAAAATTTCGGTTCAAAGTCCTTATACTTAAGCTCCAAGTAGCTTATTCAGTTTCAAAGAAGCTCACTTAAGCTCTTTACTGACTTTAAGAGAGCTTAGCATTCGGTTTCAACCAACATTGGTTGTTGGTCAACGAAAGTCAAAGTGCAAGGAAATCTTTGTCAAATGATAAGGAAATGGTAAAAGGATGTTGCGAGAGATATTTGGGATTGGAAATGGATTAGAATAGGAGTTATGGTTACGGTTTGAAGTACTAATAAGCTGGAATGAATGTGAGTATTCAACTTATTTCATTTATAGTGTAAACTTTGCATAATCTGTATCTATCGTTTAGACTAGATTTTACTTGTTGATTTAGTTGTATTTTGATTAATTAGGTTCAGTTAGATTGGTTGCACATGCTAAATCAGTAGCTTGAGTGGTTTAATGTGCAATATAGCTTAGACAGTGGTGTTTGGATTTGAGGTTTAAACTGCATTCAAGGATAGTTCAGGGTGTACTGCCTGTTGGTTTAAGCTTGTGTAACTCTAATACACTCATATCAGTCACAATTTTGTACCAAAGAACCATAAAAGTCAATTTAATCTTGAATCATCTTAATAGGCTCAATTGTTGAAATTTTTAGAATCTAAAAGCTTATTTTGTGTTAAGAATTCATAGACATTGCTTGCAATAAGCTTATCTCATCTATTTACATCATATTCAGTTGGATAATCAAGATCAAAGTTCGAATAAGTCAATATATCTAATCTGTCAAAAAGTCAAATATGTGCAAAAGTCAGTTTTGTTCCCAACTAGAAAGAATTTTCATTGATTCATTTCTGGGTGTTAACAAGTGAAGCTTGGTGTTCTAGAAACTTCAACTGATCCCATTTCTTGTTACCATTTTTGTTCAATTTACAATTTTTTACAAGGGTCAAAATGCTTGTCAAGTTGGTTGCATTTCCTGCTGTGCTGCCTTGCATTGAGCTGCGGTGTGTACGTAGATTCTTGCGACTTGTGCCTGAGCTCATTTGAGCTTGACCATAGCTCTAATTTGGTGCATAAGTAGTTGGCGGGTCTAGTATAGAGTCCCATCTCTGTTTTCCATTTAGCTTATCTAGTAACTTGTGAATAAGCTTAAAGTTGGCTCAAGTAAATCTGTTTTAGCTCTAAATCTCATAACATCAAATCTTTGCAAAGTGCAATCCGAAGTTAAAAGCAGTTGATTCTTGTTGCATTCCACTTCTTCAAGCTTATTTATGCCTCTGTGATCGATTGGGTGGTGTTAGCTTTCATTTGCTTCTTTTAAGTGCTTATCTCATAAGCACTTACAAGAGCGATTGCTATTCTCACACACAACACCTTGTTTTTCCAATTTTCCTAGATTCCTTTTAAAATTTTAGAGTTTTCCGAAATTTTGATTTTTCTAAGTAGTTTTGCTATTTTTCTCAATTTAAATTAGTTTTTAAGTATTTTAATTAGCTTTTAATACAAATAATTAAGAAAAGCTTCAAAAAATAATTTTCAATTTTCTTAAGTTTAGATAAATATAAAAGCTAAAAAGTATTTTTCCATATTTTTCTTAGTTAAATTTGTATTTTAAATAATTTAATTAGTTTTAATAGTTTAAAATTCCTAGAAAATAGAAAAATAACCGAGAAAATACAAAAATAATTTTAAAATTCTCTTTTGATATTTTAGACTTTTCCATATCATAATTTTATTTTTCTAGCTTTGTTTCCTATTTTCTTGTATTTTAGGTAATTATTAATTAGTTAAAAATAGTTTTAATTAATAATAATTAGGTAATTAGTTATAAAAATAATTTTCTTTTCTAAAAGTTTCTTATATCATTAGGTTTGTAAAATGTATTTTCATATTTTAGGACTTTTATTTCTTAGATTTCACTTTTTATTTGGTACGTTTACGTAATTTTAATTTAAACGTACGTTTTAGGTTTTAAACGTTCATCACTTTAAATATAGTGATAGCGTTTATTTAATAGATTTTATCTTTTTAATTTCCTTTAATTTTCATTTTAGCCCTTGTAGTTTATGTCCTTTTTCCTTAGTTATAATCCCATTCAAATCCTTTCCCGTTCAAATCTCGCGATCACTAAGCGTTTGATAATCCATTGCACAACTCGCTGGGACATAACGACCCGGGGAAACATTATACTCCTCAGATCTTCATTGCATTCGTGCTTAAGCTGTTTTGAGTTTTCTTACGCTTGCGTGAGAGGAAAACTTATTTGTTTTCTTGGCGATCAAATTTTAGGCGCCTTGCGGGAGGAGTGAGTCAACGAGATCCACCGCCCTTCCATCTTGAATTCACCACTCTCAACAAAAGTTGGAAGAAATATCCGCCGCCATGCTTAAAATGAATCACACAAATGCTAATCAACAAGTTAATGCCGTGAACAAGAGTTGTGAGACTTGTGGTGGTCCACACCCTTATTTGAGTGTCCGACCTCGGTGGCTTCACTCGAAGGCGTATATCTTGCTCAAGGTTCCTACAATTGGGGTAACTCCTACCAACCGCAAGGGACCGTAGCCTTCTAAGCTATCGTTCTAACAATTACCTTGGACCACGGGTTTAATCAAAATCGAACAATCAAAGCGAAATAATCGGTTTAATCGAATCGAATCGGAATTTTCAAAATCAAGGTTCTCAAAATCAAGGGAACTATAATCAAAACCGATTCCCAAGGCTCCACAACAAACTGTTCAAGCTCCACTCCTCAAGCTTCCGTTGACATTGTTAGTTACATCAAAAACAATGAAGCTAAGATGGTGTCCATGCAAAATCGATTACCTCTATGAGGAATGATTTTACATCGAGATTAGAACAACTAGTAGCAAGATTGATCGACAAAATAGCAAGATCGATAGCGTGCTTGCTCTTCTCATGAGTCAAAACAATCAAGCTTCAACTTGGGATCTCTTCCAAGTAACACCATTCCCAACCCTAAGGGTGAGTTGAATGCTATTACCACTCGTAGTGGTAAAACGCACAATGGACCCATGACTCCAATGCCCCTCCACCGTGGCAATGAGTCAAGTTACCAAGGATACAACGGACGAGGTGCATATCTCAAGCCCAAGTACCGCACAAGTCCAACCTTGATCGACTTACCTCGATTCGGAACCCGTTGTTCGATAACCAATCCTAAGCCTTCACTTCCTTATCCTTCAAGGCTTAATGATCAAAAGGCCCGCGACAAAACTAATCAACAAATGGAGAAGCTTATGCAAATCTTTCAAGATTTGCACCGAGAATAGTTTAGCGGACTCTTCTTCTTATGCCCAAATTCGGTCCGACAATCAAAAATTTGTTGACTAACAAAGAAAAGATTTCGAATTGGCTAAAACTTCTTTAAATGAGAATTGTTCGTGGTTATCCTCAAAAGCTTCCGAAAAGCTAGGAGACCCGGCAAATTCCTCATCCCATGTGATTTTCAAGGATTAGTTCAATGCTCGCTTTGGCGATCTTGGCGCGAGCATTAACTTAATGCCAAACTCCACATGGAAGAAGCTTTCATTACCTCCGCTTACACCTCGTGTATGGTCCTTGAGCTTGCCGACCGTGCTGAATTCTCATCCGTTAGGTGTGCCGAGGGCGTCGTGTAAAAGTAGGAGATTTCCATTTCCCGCCGACTTTGTTGTTGTTGAATTTGATGCCGATCCCCAGTACCCCTCATCCTTGGGAGGTGCTTCTTGAAAGCGGGTCGTGCATTAATCGGCGTTGATAAGGGAAATCACTTTGAGGTCAAACAAGGAAGCCGTTACCTTCAACCTCGATCAAGTTACGAGATATTCCCCAGTTATGAAGACACTTCCATTAACATGATTGATGTCATTGACATTGTGTCGGAGGAATATTCTCAAGAACTTCTTGGATTCTCGGTGGCAATCCCACGGTTGATCCCATCGTTGCTCTCTCTTCCACATCCCTCACTCCGTTTGAGGAAGTAACTCTATTCGGAGGAGATTGAAGCATATTTGTCTAGTGATTCGGTTTCATGGGAAATTGATCACGCCCCTATTGACATCGAGGAGATATTCTTCTCATCGAAGTTGCTCAATGATGATCCTCATCACTCCCTCCTCAAGAACTTCATAAAGAGGAAATCAAAGCGATTGAAAAATCGATGATCCTCCGAGGTCGAACTTAAGGACTTACCACCTCATCTCGGTATGCATTTTGGAGGATGACAATAAATCACCGTCATCATTGCTAAAGACTTGAGTGAGGATGAAAAACCGCTCTCATAAAGGTTTTGAAGTCACACAAGCGAGCCATCGCTTGAAACTTTCCGACATCCGGGGTTGACCGAAATTTTGTACTCACAAAATTCTCACGGAAGATGACTCCAAACCGGTTCAACACCAAGAAGGGTGAATCCTAAAATTCATGAGGTTATCAAAGCGGAAGTCATAAAACTTCTCGATGCGGATTGATTTACCCTATTTCGGATAGTCCTTGGGTGAGCCCGTTCATTGTGTGCCCAAGAAAGGTGGCATTTGTCGTTGAAAATGATGAAAGCGAGTTGATTCCTACTCGATTGGTTACGGGATGGCGTGTTTGCATTGACTATCGAAAGTTAAATGAAGCCACCCGTAAAGACCACTTCCTTTGCCTTTCATGGATCAAATGCTTGAGAGATTAGCGGAAGCGAATACTATTGTTTTCTCGATGGTTTCTCGAGTTACTTCAGATACCCATTGACCCCAAGATCAAGAAAAGACCACATTCACATGTCCTTATGGAACATTTGCTTACCGGCGCATGCCTTTCGGCTTATGCAATGCTCGGTACATTCAAAGGTGTATGATGGCCATTTTCCATGATATGATCGAAAAGACTATGGAAGTCTTTATGGATGATTTTTAGGTCTTTGGGAATTCTTTCCAAACATGTCTCTCCCATTTGGACAAGATGCTTGAGCGTTGTGAAAACACGAACCTTTGTCTAAATTGGGAGAAATGTCACTTATGGTCAAAGAAGGCATTGTCCTTGGCCATAAGATCTCTAAGAAAGGGATTGAGGTGGACGAGCTAAAGTTGATGTTATTGCAAAGCTACCTCCTCCCTTGTTGTCAAAGGAGTAAGAAGTTTCCTTGGTCATGCGGTTTCTATCGTCGTTTCATTCAAGATTTCTCGAAAATATCCCGCCTATGACCCGACTTCTTGAAAAAGACACTCCTTTCGTCTTCTCTAGTGAGTGCATTGAAGCTTTCCAAACTCTTAAGAGGAAGCTCACGGAAGCACCAATTCTAGTTGCCCCGATTGGGACCTACCATTCGAGCTTATGTGCGATGCAAGTGATTTCGCCATAGGTGCGGTCTTGGGCAACGCATAAGGCTAAACATTTCCGACCTATACACTATGCTAGCAAAACTTTGAGCGAAGCTCAAGCACATTACACCACTACGGAGAAAGAATTACTAGCGGTGGTGTATGCTTTCGAGAAGTTTCGGCCATACTTGATCTTGTCCAAAAGCATAGTGTATACGGATCACTCGGCCCTCAAATATCTTCTTGCTAAGCAAGATGCAAAACCGAGATTGATCCGATGGGTTCTCCTCCTACAAGAATTTGATATCACCATCCGTGATAAAAAAGGAGCAGAGAACCTAGCGGCTGACCATCTTTCCCGTCTTGAAAATCCTCATCAAGATGTGCTCGAGAAAAAGGAGATATGCGAAACATTTCCTCTCGAGACACTTAATGTGGTATCTCATCGTGAGATTCGAGTACCCATGGTTTGCCGACTTTGCAAACTACCATGCGGGTAACTTTGTTGTGAAAGGGATGTCGTCCCAACAAAAGAACAAATTTTTCAAAGATGTTAAGCATTACTCGGACGACCCTACTTGTTTAAAATCTGTGCGGATCAAGTCATCCGACGGTGTGTTCACGGGCAAGAAGCCGCTGAAATTCTCAAGGCTTGTCATCATGGACCCACGGGGGGACATAATGGCCCGAACTACACCGCCAAAAAGGTGTTTGATTCCGGTTTCTATTGGCCCACAATTTACAAAGATGCTCATGACCTCGTCAAATCTTGCGACTCTTGCCAACGTCATGGTAACATCTCTAAAAGAGATGAAATGCCTCAAAATGCCATTCAAGTGTGCGAGATCTTTGACGTATGGGGCATTGACTTTATGGGGCCGTTCCCGTCTTCTCGAGGGAACAAGTATATACTCGTGGCGGTCGATTACTTGTCTAAATGGGTGGAGGCGA
This sequence comes from Chrysanthemum lavandulifolium, assembly GCA_022545495.1. Classification (NCBI taxonomy): domain Eukaryota; kingdom Viridiplantae; phylum Streptophyta; class Magnoliopsida; order Asterales; family Asteraceae; genus Chrysanthemum; species Chrysanthemum lavandulifolium. The sequence continues at coordinate 128,801,362 of CM040241.1, read as the reverse complement.
AAGCACTACCTACCAACGACGCCCGAGTAGTGGTAAAGTTTTTAAAGTCTCTCTTGCCCGTTTGGAACTCCTCGTGCCATCATTAGTGATCGCGGCACACTTTTGCAATGACCAATTCGCAAAAGTGATGCTTAAATCGGTGTCACCCACCGTCTCTCTGCGTATCACCCACAAACTAGTGGGCAAGTGGAAGTTTCGAACCGTGGTTTGAAAAGAATCTTGGAGAGGACCGTGGGTGAAAATCGTGCCTCTTGGTGGGACAAACTTGAAGATGCACTTTGGGCCTTCCGTGCCGCTTACAAAACACCCATCGGTGTACTCCTTATAAGCTCGTGTATGGAAAGGCGTGTCATCTCCCGATCGAGCTTGAGCACAAAGCCTATTGGGCCTTGAAACATGCAAATTTCGACCTCAAGTCTTGGTGATCATCGGAAAGTTCAACTCAGCGAATTAAATGAACTCCGTAATCAAGCCTCGAGAACTCTTTGATCTACAAGGAAAAGACAAAGAAGATCCATGACTCAAAGATTAAGAACCGCGTTTTCAAGCGTTGGTGACCGAGTCCTTCTTTTCAATTCTAGATTGAAGATCTTCTCGGAAACTTAAGACCCGTTGGATGGTCCATTCACCATTGCCAAAGTTTTCCATATGGCACCGTCGAATTATCTCAAGCAGACGGGCCAAACTTCAAAGTGAATGGACATAGGTTGAAGCACTATTTTGGAGAGGACATTCCCCGTGGTTGTCCGGATCTACAAACTTTCCCATGAACCAATGAATGCGGGGATCGAGTCAAGCTAGCGACTCGGTAATCAAAAACGATAGCATGCCATATGGGTTTTCACCCATATTTACATCTTCTTACCTCTTTCTACCACCCTAGTGTGGGGGTTGCCACATGTTTCAAAAAAAAAAAAAAAAAAAAAAAAAAAATCTTCTTTCTAAATAATGGCCGTAGTATTTCCCTTTTCGTTCTTTGTTTCGGCATAACGCGGTACTTTGAATATTGAGGGCAATATTCATTCCTAAGTGTGGGGGAATTCTCACGAATTTTATCATATAATTATACCAATTCCCGTTTTGGCCAAAAATTTTTTTTTGGAGTAAGTGTTATACACTTACTCATTTGGTTATCGATCCGCCATGTTTGATAAACTAAAGGATTGGCTAATCCAGAGCAAAGCGGCTCTTGGTAAAGATTTCTCAAATCCGTTTATATGGCTTGCAATTTGCCCAAAATTGTATGGTTCTCAACTCACCATATCCTAAAAAGTGAAGAGTTGGCTAGCCCGCAAGGTTATGGCTTGTGGTAAAGGCGATGGAAAATCCATAATTGGTAATCACTCACCAAAGATAATATTGATAATTTATCTAAGAGTTGGCTAGTCCGTAGAAGAATGCGACACGGTAAAGACAAAATCAAATCCGTTGAAAGGCGGTGGTTTGCTCAAAATCACATGGTTATCGGTGTACCATGGTTCTTACTTGAGCTGAAACATTTGGCTACTCGAGTAATGGCTTTTGGTAAAGAGATTAAAATCCATTATGTTTTCTCAAATCATTGCTAGGGACTAGCAATATCTCGATGTGGGGATTGATGAGTGTGTAAATACTCATCATTTTGTACAAAATAAAGCGCAAAATCGTCGAAAACACTCGAAACACATCAAAATGATCAAAATATCACAAATCGATGTTTTATGTGTTTCAAATGCAAAATTATCAAAATCGGATGAAAATGTATCAAGTTTGCAAAATTGGCGGTTTAGTCCCCAGTTTCAAAAGTTGTCAAAAGCAGGTCCACGAGCACATAATTTCAAAGTAAAGTCACCAAAGGTCCTTTTAAAATCATAAGTTGTCAAATTTAGTCCTTTGGTGAAAAATATCAAAAGTTTGAGAAATTACAAAATAGTCCTTGAGTTTCAAAATTGGCGAAATGGCCTGGAAAATTGCAAAATGGCGAATTGGTCCCTGTACTTTTGAAGCTTGTCAGTATTAGTCCTTGGAATATCTTTGATAAGTTGGCAACTATGGTCCCTCAATTTTTCAGAATTACACAAATGGTCCTTGTGTTTTATAAAGCCTTAAACCAATTTGGACCCTTTCATCAAATGACCCCTGTCTTTCCCATTTTGAACCCCTGGTCAAAATCAAGTCAAATAAACAGAAAACCGCCCACTGGCTTATCTTCCCCACCACTTGAGCCTACTGTTGCTTTCTCGCACAACCTCCCATCCTTATCCCTTCACTACTACTTTCTCCTCATCATCACCCCTACTACTCCACCCCCTAGTGCTATATCAGAGCCAAATTGTCAAACCAGTTTTTCCCGCCAAATTTGAATCAAAGGCCAAGATTGGTTTTAAGCCATCCAATGGCTAAGAAATAGTAGGAACTATTCGGATAAGAGAGAAGAGGATTGGATTATAAAGAGAGGAGAAGATGCAAGAGAAAATAAGTAGTTAGTTTTCATTTTTACATGTATGTCGTTTTATGTTTAAGTTTTTAATTGAGTTCTAAAGCTGTAATCTTGTGTTTCCTTGTATCAATTCAAGTTAGTTAAGTGTGTTGAAACCGATTTTAAAGTATTAATTCAAGTTGTTTTAAAAATTCTTGTTCTATGAATCTTTGTTAAAATTTCGGTTTCAAAGTCCTTATACTTAAGCTCCAAGTAGCTTATTCGGTTTCAAAAAGCTCACTTAAGCTCTTTCTGACTTTAAGAGAGCTTAGCATTCGGTTTCAACCAACATTGGTTGTTGGTCAACGAAAGTCAAAGTGCAAGGAAATCTTTGTCAAGCGGATAAGGAAATGGTAAAAGGATGTTGAGAGAGATATTTGGGATTGAAATGGATTAGAATAGGAGTTATGGTTCGGTTTGAAGTACTAATAATTTGGAATGAATGTGAGTATTCAACTTATTTCATTTATAGTGTAAACTTTGCATAATCAGTGTCATCGTTTAGACTAGATTTTACTTGTTGATTTAGTTGTATTTTGATTAATTAGGTTCGATTAGATTGGTTGCACATGCTAAATCGGTAGCTTGAGTGGTTTAATGTGCAATATAGCTTAAACGATGGTGTTTGGATTTGAGGTTTAAAGCGCATTCAAGGATAGTTCAAGGGTGTCTGCCTGTTGGTTTAAGCTTGTGTAACTCTAATACACTCATATCAGTCACAATTTTGTACCAGCAAACCATAAAAGTCAATTTAATCTTGAATCTGTCTTAATAGGCTCAACTGTTGAAATTTTTAGAATCTAAAAGCTTATTTTGTGTTAAGAATTCATAGACATTGCTTGCAATAAGCTTATCTCATCTATTTACATCATATTCAGTTGGATAATCAAGATCAAAGTTCGAATAAGTCAATATATCTAATCTGTCAAAAAGTCAAATATGTGCAAAGTCGGTTTGTTCCCAACTAGAAAGAATTTTCATTGATTCATTTACGGGTGTTAACAAGTGAAGCTTGGTGTTCTAGAAACTTCAACTGATCCCATTTCTTGTTACCATTTTTGTTCAATTTTACAATTTTTTACAAGGGTCAAAAATGCTTGTCAAGTTGGTTGCATTTCCACATGCACTGCTTGCATTGAGCTGCGGTGTGTGCATGCGATTCTTGCGACTTGCACGAGCTCATTTGAGCTTGACCATAGCTCTAATTTGGTGCATAAGTAGTTGGCGGTCTAGTATAGAGTCCCATCTCTGTTTTTCCATTTTAGCTTATCTAGTAACTTGTGAATAAGCTTAAAGTTGGCTCCATAAATCTGTTTTAGCTCTAAATCTCATAACATCAAATCTTTGCAAAGTGCAATCCGAAGTTAAAAGCAGTTGATTCTTGTTGCATTTCACTTCTTCAAGCTTATTTATGCCTCTGTGATCGATTGGGTGGTGTTAGGCTTTCATTTGCTTCTTTTAAGTCTTATCTCATAAGCACTTACAAAAGCGATTGCTATTCTCACACACAACACCTTGTTTTCCAATTTTCCTAGATTCCTTTTAAAATTTTAGAGTTTTCCTGAAATTTTCAGATTTTTCTAAGTAGTTTTGCTATTTTTCTCAATTTAAATTAGTTTTTAAGTATTTTTAATTAGCTTTTAATACAAATAATTAAGAAAAGCTTCAAAAAAAATAATTTTTCAATTTTCTTAAGTTTAGATAAATATAAAAAGCTAAAAAAGTATTTTTCCATATTTTTCTTAGTTAAATTTGTATTTTTAAATAATTTAATTAGTTTTTAATAGTTTAAAATTCCTAGAAAATAGAAAAATAACCAGAAAAATACAAAAATAATTTTTAAAATTCTCTTTTGATATTTTAGACTTTTCCATTTCATAATTTTATTTTTCTAGCTTTGTTTCCTATTTTCTTGTATTTTAGGTAATTATTAATTAGTTAAAAATAGTTTTTAATTAATAATAATTAGGTAATTAGTTATAAAAATAATTTTCTTTTTCTAAAAAGTTTCTTATATCATTAGGTTTGTAAAAATGTATTTTTCATATTTTTAGGACTTTTATTTCTTAGATTTCACTTTTTATTTGAGTGCGTTTACGTAATTTTAATTTAAGCGTCGTTTTAGGTTTTAAACGTTCATCACTTTAAATATAGTGATAGCGTTTATTTAATAGATTTTATCTTTTAATTTCCTTTAATTTGCATTTTAGCCCTTGTAGTTTGTTGGCTTTTCCTTAGTTATAATCCCATTCAAATCCTTTCCCATTCAAATCTCGCGATCACTAAGCGTTTGATAATCCATTGCACAACTCATTGGGACATAACGACCGGGAAACATTATACTCCTCGGATCTTCATTGCATTCGTGCTTAAGTTGTTTTGAGTTTTCTTACGCTTGCGTGAGAGGAAAACTTAATTGTTTTTCATGATCGCCCACCTTTCTCTTTGGAAGCAAGAGCAGAATCCCAAGCCACCCAAGGAATTTTCCTTTCTGAAGAGTCGGCTCCGTTAAAAAAATTACTTCGGATAGATTCCAAAGTCTTTAACACGCCTTTGGGAACCTTAAAGATAGACATAAAATAAATAGGGGACGACTAAGAGCGGTTTGAGGAGAGTCGATCTACCACCGATGGAGGGTTTAACCTTCCATTTTGAAAGTCGAGATTGGAGCTTGTTCACCAAGCCAACCCAGTGACTTCGAGACATAGTATCCCCAACCGTCACTCCAAGATACCGAAAAGGAGTGTGCAAGACATCACACCGATTCTGTTTGCGCCGCAAAGCGATATTCGAGGAACCCCAACACCCAAAACTTGACTTTTAACAATATTGATCTTAAGCCCCGACGCGAGATGGAAGCATTTGAGAACATTAATAATAGTATGTAAGTTCAGATCAGACCATTCACCTATGAACATGGCGTCGTCGGCGTAAAATAGATGAGAAATGTTAACCAAACCATGCAATTGAATACCTTTAAACATCACATCATTAACAACACGGGAGAAAGATAAGTGAAGCGACTCCATGATAAGAATGAAGAGATAAGGGGCCAACGGATCACCTTGCTTCAAGCCGCAGCAAAGAGGAAACTCTGATGTCGGACTGCCATTAACCAGAATAGAAGCCATGGCGGAAGTAAAAGTACCTCGGATCCACCTACACCAATTCGGCCCGAATCCAAAAGCTTGAAGAATATCTAAAAGGTAATCCCACCGAACCGAGTCGTACGCCTTAGCAAAATCAACTTTGAAAAACAGAGCTTGCTTCTTTTTGCGTTTACACCTATTTAGAACCTCATTTAAAATAAAAGGGCCGTCCAATATTTGTCTATTGACAAGAAATGCCGATTGAGTCTCCGAGACTAGGTCGGAAATTACCATAGCCAAAGCGATTAGCTAGAATTTTCGTGATCACCTTATAGGCGCTACCAATCAAGCGATGGGTCTAAAGTCATTAACAAACTTGGCGTCAGTGACTTTAGGAATTAAGGCAATGAAAGACGAGTTGCACCCCCTTGGAAACATACCCGACTTAAAAAATTGAACGACCGCGTCACACAGATCCGGCCCAATAAAACTCCAATATTTTCTAAAGAATTCGAACGTGTATCCGTCAGGACCAGGAGACTTATTCGCACCACAACTCCAAACAGCCCTACGGTTTCATCTCTCGAAACATCCCTGTCCAACTCCTCTACCTGATCAGAAGACAAACGTTTTTGGAAGGGAGCATTAAGATTGAAACGGTCATGGCACGGTTGTTGGAATCTAGCTTGAAAGTGATACTTAAACTCCTCTTTCACAGTACTCGGATCAGTACACCAAGAGCCATCGACAAAGATACCACGGATCGACAACTGAGACCTCTTCTTATTAATAATGCCATGAAAAAATTTTGTATTCTCGTCTCCTTCATCGCCCATTTAATTTTAGATTTTGGGCCAATTCATTAACCTCCATAAGATTAATATCATGAAGGCGGCGTTTAAGCTCCATCCGTTTGAGAAGGATATCATCAGAAACGTTTCCCCTTTCCAAATCTAAATCAATAGACTTTAAATCGTTCCTTAAATCAGTCTTCATGCTGTGGAGATGGATTTTTTTTCCTTGACCCAAACTCGGATAATATACTTAAGATCCTGCAACTTCTTTTTGAATCTGACCAAACTATTGGAATCAGTATGAGAGAAGGACAACCACGCTTGCTCCACCATCGAATCGAATCCCTCCATCTTTAACCAGGAGTGATAGAAACGGAGCGGAATTGGACCAAAATCAGAAGGCGAATCTTTCAAAGGATAGGTCTATGATCGGACAAGTGACGGTCGAGGCACAAGGTGAAGTAGCGGATAAAGCGAGAGAATACCTTCCGTGACAAGAAAGCGGTCTAATTTACTCATTTTTGAGGCGAGAGGATGTGACCAAGTGAGCAGTATCCCTCCAATTTAACATCCATAAGACGAGAAGAGAAGATGAACGGTCAAACGCGCGCACTATAAACATCAAAAGCGAACCAAGTCTTTCATCCATAGAGCGAACCTCATTAAAAGTCGCCCATAACAATAGCTTCATTGTTCCATTGTCGTAACAGAAGATAAATACTCCCAAAGGGCCCTTTTACCTTGAGTTCTTGAGGGCGTAAACCGCCACCATAAGAACCTTAGTATTACAAGGCAGTCATGTACCATAAATGGCTATAAAATTATCAGAAATAGTAGCTCCTTCTTTCTTGAAAATAGAAGCCTTCCAAATACAAAGAATACCACCGGAATTCCCTAGCGACTCACTTACAACAAAATCATAATTCGAATTTCCCCATAAGGACTTAACATCCATATGAGAATATTACAATTTGTTTAAAACCCCAACATTTATTGTGTAATTGCAGTTTTTTGAAAGGCCTCTGTATTGCAATTACATGTCTTCACATTATTGGATATCTATGAAGGATAGGAGTATATAGTGAGTACGAAAAGCGCCTACATGTAACCGCGTCTTAAAAAGTTTAATATGTACTTGTGGATTATGTACAACGTATAAAGCAAGAACTTATATGGATTATAAGATCGAAACAAGATGAACCAATAAAGCTACAAAGAAACTAATGACTTCATGAGCTCTCGATGCCAACTACGAACATCTTCCTTTTTTTGTTATTAAATTTTATTATACACTATATAAATTAATACTTCTTTAATATCTTTACACATTAGATTATATTTTAAAATACTTTATTATTGGAAAACCTTCATGTTTTTGTTTTTGTCATATTCATGTATAATCTATGAGAACGAATCTAACAAAAATCTATCCCAAAGCCCTGGGAAAATTCTAATTTATACGACCCCATTGAATGAAAAAGATGAACACAATAAAGTTGCAAAGAAACAAGAGACTTCATGAGCTCTCGATGTAACAAAATACATCTTTTTTTTTGTTACTTGAATTTTATTATGCAATATATAAATCTATACTTATATCTTTACAAGTTGGATTATATTTTAAAATACTTCATTATTGGAAAGATTTCATATTTTTCTTTAGACATGTTCATGTACAATATGCGAGAACGAATCTAACAAAAAACTATCCCAAAACCTCATGCGTGAACAAGTATCTAATTTATCTTTTATTTATATATATAATGAAAAATGAAACTCCAAGTGGGAGACTTTTTTATTTCAAAAAAATCAAACATTTCCTTATTAATTAATTTTTTTTGATTTTTTTATTTATATGCTAAAAAAATTAAAGGACGAATCTTTTTATTTGGTCAAAATCTAAAAAAAAAAAAAAAAAAAAAAAAAATGTATTTTGATTCATGAAGAAAATAGCTTAAAATACACATGGGTTTCTTAGCTAATTTATTTTAATTGTGGACGAAATTATAAAACTTCTCGATAAAAGAAGTACTGGATCTTCCTCTAACATTCATTGACCACAAACACACAAAAAAGAGACCTACAACTAAAAACAATAGATCGAAAACAATATTCCATCAAAGAAATTGGTAAGATCTTGGGTTTCATTATGATAACCCATGTTTTATGCGGGTTTACTATTCTAAAAGTTTATTTTGCCCTAACCGTACTCAAGTATGTTATAAGTTGTTCACATAAGATTTGTGCTACCGTTTTCTTATAGTGTTTAATTTTACTTAGTTAATATATTTATACCTTAAAAGAACTTTCTTAGTTCTTTCTAATAAATGGTGTAGAATATGAAATGTTTAATAACAGGTCTTAGGAAGGAGCTGAGATTATTCGATGAAAGAACACATAAAGCTCTTAGCTTAAGTAAATTATGATGATATCAATATATCATCATGAGAATGAGGTATAATTCAATTTATATCATCAAGTCCATGTGATTAAATGATTGAAAATTGTTTATGGCGGTATGAAAAAGGGGACGGAGGAAAACAAAGTGACCATTGCGAGAAAGAAAATGATTTCTAAGGCTCATTCACTCTTAGAATATTAAATGTGTTATATATTTTAGTTCATTAAAACTTAGTCTAACATCAGACGATATAATAGTATTCTAAATGTGAATTAGAATTTTCAATAGAAAAACAGTTTTAAATGGTTTTAACATGCGGTAGTTAAACTTTTTACATAAAGAAGACCCATATCTATGAAAGTACTATATATAAACTTTTACCACGTACATATAATATAATTATAAATCAAAATTAATAATCATAATTAAAAAATAAATAAAAATAATAATAATAAACTTTTTTTTTTAATAAATAAAAGTACATTATTGAAAATTTTAGAAAAAACCCCGCGCATGCGCGAGCATTATAACTAATAAGTGAATAAAATAAAATAAAATCTTTTATATAATAAAACAAAACCCTTAGCGGTTATTTTTCATTTCAAAAAAATCAATTCATTCCTTATTAAGTAATAATTTTCTTAATATGATATTATCCCCCATGGATTTTAAAAAAAAGTTAAACATAATTATTTCCCAGTTTGCACCACATATCTTAAAAAAAACGTTTTTATGCTCACATGTTAAAAAAAACTAAAAATACACATGGGCTACAATGGTATTTTTCATAATTGTTGGTGAAAAATGTAATTTAAAAAAAAACCGGAGTAAATCCACCCCTTCTCAAATCATTCCTCCCTAAAGATAAAGAAAACCTTCGTACCTATGTTCCCAATCAAAACAATTTATGCACAAGAATCTCATGTCAGAGTTGGAGTACTTTTAGCTATGAGCCTATAATATAAAAGAGCACCACGTATGTGTTATCGATTAGGCCACAAAACCCAAGATTCCTGTTAGCAGGCATATATAGTTTAATTAAAGGTAAGCACAAATAATTTAACTATGTGTTTTATTAGTATTTGGATGATATGTTTAATTGATTATTACTATTTATTTAATGAATTATACGATGCTTTTGTAACTAGGAGATTTGAAACTGTTTTATCTGATTAGTTTATATATGAATTTGTGTATATGAATTAGTTCTAAAATTCTGTAACAGCAAACTTTTTTGATCACTTTTTTGTTTGTATTATAATTTGTGGATTTAAGTGTAGGAGTATGTATCCTAATCATCCGATTTGATCGACTTATTGTATTAGGTTTCTCACCATGTCCAACTTGTGCTTCTAAACCAAATTGTTGTTGTTTCAGTATTGTTTGTTTTTGCTATGTCCTTTGTTTTACAGATTTTAGATTATTATCGATTTTGATCTACTTGCTGTTAGTATTGTTTGTTACTTGTATTCTTATCGTGTTTCAATAATTATCGGCGTCCTATTCCAGTCTTCGTTATTAATGTTATATTAGGTTTTTATTTACCCATAGCCGTCATATCCATAGGTGTCACTAATCGTGGGTCTGCTGATTGTGTTTAAGTTCTAATTGCAGAGATTAGGAAGAAAGTCACAGGAATACAGTTTAGAGTCCGAAGTAGAACAATAATTTAAATCATGAGAAGGATATCCATGGACTATTTAATGGAAACTTTCAACTATTGAGGACCATGCACTTACCAAGAGGCAACTTTATCTATTATATATGTATACTTCTTGCTACTATTATTTATTTCTAATAATCCATCATGCCCTTTTGCTTAAAATGCTTAGGACGTTTTCGACATTAAACTGTTTTTTGATTAAAATGACGTAATACTTAGGAGGTTTTCGACATTCAACTGTTATGTGAAATGCATAAATTGAAATTTATGTGTTCTTTTACAATGTAGCTGCTAAGATTTCATAAGAAATTAAGTGTCCATTTGACTCACAGGAATAGCCACCTGTTATCCCAAAGTCATTTTCTTATCAGATGACTATCTTAATAAAAAACGATTTCATAAGAAAATGATTTGTATTAATAAAATTTGTTGCTACAAATAGCTAGGGACCAAGAACCTAACCTTATTTTATTTAGAAATCAGTGATACTTATGGCTTATTACATGTTAATGATAATGTTTATTAGTCAAGCGTTTTGAACTTTTTAAACATGATTACAAATATCATATAACTTTTAGAATAATTTATGACTGTTCATGGAATAAAAAATATGCTTACGTAAATTTTAAGATACATTTAACCGATCAAAGATAAATCACCACCTCTTACTCAATGTTTGAAGTATTTTTCTTTTCTTGATTCATACATTAACTATGATGTCATATCAACATTGCCCTTTTTTATAATTATAATGTCATATGAGTATAATATTTCACTATGTCAGTAACCATAGGTAAATTCTCTTGAAATGGAGGCGGTGTACATAGCATATACCTCTCATTAGAGAGGTTTTGAATGATGGTTTTGATTGCTTATAACATACAGAGTATTATATATGTTTGGGATTGCTTATAGAAACTGTTTATAATATACTCCGTATTATATAGGGACCGTTTGGTACTGCTTATTTGAAGTGCTGATGTTATGGACTTATATTATCTGATTTGAAATGAGGAGCGTAGATAGATTTTGTGAAGCAACCTCTAATCTTAATTGAATTACAATTATTCAATGCTTATAGTGTTTTAATTAGTTTCACTTGGGATATGATAGCAGAACAGTAGGGGTGAATTGTTTCATGCGTGGTATGGTAATTAGTTTTACTGGAGTGTTTTTTTTTACCAACTTAGTATAATGCTATTTATTAACTTTATGTTTGAGAATATTTATTATGTATTGTTATGTTATATTACTTGGATAGTGAGTGGATTGTTTCAAACGACAATGATCATCAACCTTTTGCTTCATGGATGAATGATGAATTCATTTTGCCGTCAAGATGTAAGCTTTAGTTCTAATTGATTTGTGTCTGCAATTGGCAACTGCTATTATGCAAAAATTATTCGGTAGTGGAAACATATAATCTTTGTTTTTGCTAATTTTAGTGTGTTTCTTTTGTAGGCACGGTATAATAGTCGTAAAGTTCATTAAAAGAAGTTATGTGGCACGTGGTATCAATATAACATGATTATCAAGATGAATTTCACGGTGAGTAAACCTACATAAATGAAGCCATGGAGTTTTGTTTTTGGTGGAAGAGTAAACCTCAATAGTGTGTTTTGAAAATAACGGCATTAACATCCTTTGATTGTTGAAAATACAAATTCGATTCTTTTTATATATAAATATGCATTGCCTTATACTTACGTTGTGATATAAGCTCGGCATTCCGTTTTGTCTATTCAAAACTTCATATAAGTTAGTACTTAAACGCTCAACAATTTGTTTCCAATATGCTCTCGATTTATTTCACTGCTTCAAATTTAATCCCGTTAGATTCTTGGGTCATAGAACATTGTGATCTTTTATTACCAACCTTATTCTGCTAAAAAATCAAGGGTAACCTTTCTGTAGAATGCCTTATCTTATTCATCATGCACCATGTGACCCTTCCATGTACAATAATGATGCACTCTGTCATCATAATCTGATACTTACAAATACAAAGTTTATCATAATACGTTTTCAAATAACTTAAAACTGTTTGACAGTGCTAAAATGAGTACACTATAACTAACCTGCCGACTCTAAATTCAGTTCAAATAATTATAGACCAAAATTATATAAAAATATATATGAACCCTTACTACGTCCGTAAAAAAAAATTATAAACCAAATTAAGAAACATAATTAAAAAAAAAAAAAAATTAAATAATTTGTTTTTTAATAGATAAAAATACATTATTAAAAAATTTAGAAACAACCCCGTGCGTGCATTATAACTGGTATAACACAACGCTATTTACATGTGCTCGGGTGAAAAACTCGCATAACGCGCATTTTATTTACTTCTGAATGTTTATTTTTTAAAATGTTTGTGAATATAACTTTGCTTATAAAAGATCAGTATGAAATTGTAACCACACTAAAAAACGCAAAACGCTTTAGCCATCTGATTTTTCAGTAGAAAAATTTCTAAATAGTACTGTATTTAACTATACACCTTGTAGGTTACGTTCCAACTTATAATCATAATTATTTCCCGTACATATACATAACCACAACATAAAAGAGAAAACAACAAAGTATAAACGTTACATGTATAGATGTTATAACATTATTTAACACATGAGACCAACACAAACAAACGAAATGGAAAGAGAGACCACTATGCACATAGCATATGCATTATCATTCAACGTGACTTCACATAGCTGCCCATCCTCACAACGATACCATCGATATCGCGAACATACCCGACCTTCTGCCCCCACTCTTTCTCCTCTGGTTTGCTCACGGCCTCGGCACCGTTCTCAACAGCCCTCTTAAATTACATAAAAATCGAACAATCACGTCAAATATCTAAGAAATTCGTAAAATGCTGGGAACAATTGATAATTTAATGCATACCTTGTATGCAGCATCAACATCCTCGTAAGCAAAGCAAACCTCAAGTTGATTCCTTCGGCTTTTGGATTTTTGTTCCTGAACCTCGCCGGTTATGTCATCGGTCTCACGTTGATGCACGGGTGTGAATCCTATTGTTGTTTGTCCACTTTCTAGTTCTCCCCATCTAAGATACAAGTTATGGATATGAGTCTCGTCAATCTCATAATATGTCTTATAGTTTTACGTACCAATCAATTACATAATTTCAACTGTTAAACACCGACATATCAATGTTTTGTTGTCTCTCTTGCTGAGATCCACATGGACCACATCAATAGTTGTATATACTATTTGTAGAGAAACAAAATCATTCTTACATCAAATGTATAGCGCCTATCTTATTACTTTAGTTAGGGCTTGTTCAAATTAGAGATGCTTGAGCTCAAGTGTTATTTATATTTTGGAAAAGCTAAATTTATCAAACACTCATTATGAAGACTAGAAGGGTGCCATGTGATGCGGCGTGGTCTTGACGATATTTTAGCGAACAAATGTTTTAAGGTGGTGATGTGATGAGATGGTGGTGGCAATGGCGATAAGTATAGTTATATGTGTTTCTTTACTCGTTTAGTGAATTCGTTTCACAACACTTGAATGATATATATGTGTTAGTTGTAAGTGTTTGTTTGGGTTCTAAGTAGCTTTCACATGACATCATTATTCGCGCATATAAAAATACCTCGCAATCTCTTAGCGTCAAACACTCCCCCAAAGTATATGATTTGGACGAATCAAGATTATATTGATTGGAATAAATGAAATAAAGGTTAAAGTTGTAAAAATTTGAATTAAAATAAAATAAACCCACTAAAAATATAAAAACTAAAACTCATAAAAATATATTAAAATGGATGTTGAATTAAAAGCGTAAAATTTTAGAAAATATGGTGAAATTAGATTATAATATAAATAAGTAGATAAAAGATATTTTAATTTGAAAATAAAGATGAATTTTTAGTTGGGAGTAATAGCGTGTCGTTTTATAATTGGGCTCCTTATCTTAATTTTTGGTGGTTATGAGTTAGAACTGGAGTTTGTTAGAAGTTATCTTTGGAGTTTGTTAAGTGTGCGTATAAATACACGATTGGGCTCCTTATCTTAATTTTACATGCGTTATAATATATCTTTTCGTAATAAGCAAGTAAAAAGTCAGAATTTTTAAGTCTTCAATTTTAGAACTTAAACGATATAAAGTAGTATAGATAATGTCATTTTATATAACACAACATTATGGAGTGACGTATCCAGAAAGAAAACTCGTAAAGAACGAAAAGAAATTATTTTATCAGTATTTGCAACAAGTTAATAAATACAAAATCCATTAGATAACTTTACAATTACGTTCCTCACGTAAATTTCTTCTGATAAATATAATGTTAAGTCATACATGTTTTTTTTCCTAAAAGAATTAAGTTTCATGTTATGCAGATACGCACAATTCGATCGAAAGGTCATATGATTAATATTATACCTGTGGGAATCATCTAATCGGCGAACAGACACACCAAACGCCTTACCATAAAACTCGACAGATTTCGCAACATCTTTCACGTAAACAACCGTATATGCAAACGATGGGTTCATTTTTGAGGCCATTTTTTTAATCAAGTTTCGAGATTAACTCCTTATGTTTATTTGATTTACAATTAGTTTTGAGAAAAAAGATGAAGAAAAAGAGAGGTAGGAAATAATGGAAAAGGATCGGTGGTGAAGAGGTGATGGATGTACACGTGGAGGAGTTGCATGCATTTTGTTTGTGCATGTGGCAGTTCTTTTACGTGGGATTGTGATGAGGTGTCATTGATCAAATGATATTGGGCCGATGGGTACTCAAACTTAAGATTTTTGCTTTGAAATGGGCTAGCATCCATGCTGGGCTATTCCGTAGAGGGTGAATAAACCGATGAACACCCGTACGTGATCATTTTGTTTTCCAAAATAACGTTGAAAGAAAAGATTAAGTTATAGAATATCAAACAACTTTTTTTCATTGTCTCGTTTTGATACGTGAACTAACTAAAAGATGTGTAATAGCAACTTTTATTAGTGTTGTAATTTACACATTTTGATGACGTGTCATACATGAGAGTTTGACACGTGTCACTATTTATAACGTGACACACTATCAAAATGTGTAGATTGAAACACTTTTAAAAGTTCGTTATTATTGCACATCTTTTAGTTAGTTCACGTATTAAAACTAGAAAATGAAGAAAGTTCGTTACTATTCTATGACTTAATCTCTTAAAAGAATTCATAATTAAAACATTTTCATGACTCATGAGGGTGTGTCTCAATAAGCTACTTAGGGCATGTTTGATAAAGAGAAATTAAAAGAATAAAAATTATGTAGAGAATAGAATTCAGAGAATGTAATTGAATGAGAAATTCATTGAATTTCAATGTTTAATAGTGTTAAAGAATTGAAATGAAGAATAATAGCGAAATATTTATTTTTATTTTAAAAGTATATAAATAATAAAGATTATACTATGATAATTTCACCAACATTTTTACGAAATTTTTGAGCACATGAGGTTGCACATGTAATTTGTTTACATAAATGCAAGGGAGCTCGCTCGATTCATGATTGATAATTTATTGACATAGTACATTTTTTAATAAAATTATAGTTTGAAGCGATTACGAAGAAAGCGTATAATATTTACAAAAAGAAACAAGCAACTATCATTTATTCAAAATTTTCACCAAAAGATGGAAATGAGAATAACCAAATTACACTACATATTTCTCTCAAATTCTACCCCAATTCTCAATTTTTTATTTTTACGCGAAATTTAATCCAATTTCATTTCTCCTATTTCTTTTCCATATTCCAACACACGCTAAGATTGAGGGATATCGAGATATGTGTGAAATTTACACGTTAAAGTGTGTGTATTATGATAGAAGTCTTATGGATTGTTACACGATGTGAAGGATGGGAGGAATTACCATTTTACAGCGATGAAGCAAACACGCCGTTTAAAGCTTCGTTTGCACCGTCTATGTTTGGAGTTCGCCAAATGGCGTCGTTAAGGATGAAGCGAAGTCGTTTAGGAACCAATTTTGTTGTTTAATATGTTACCTAAACTAAACAACATCGTTTTGCTGGAATAAAAAGGGAAATACATAGAAAAAAAACCGAAACTGTGGAAAACTAGAAGGGGGTTGAATAGTTTTACCGATTAAAACTTCGTTTTAAACAATTTAGATCGACTAATGTCAATCTATTTAATGTGTGTGTTGGATAATGATAGATAAGCATATAAGTAAGTAATGCAAAGATAAAGAGTAAAGAACACAAAACCAAGGCACGAGTATTTATAGTGGTTCGGCTACAAGGACACCTTCGTTGCCTACTCCACACCCCGAGTACCCACTCGAGAGTTCGTAAGCACTACACAACACAACCTCCTTAATGTGGCGGAGAAGCCTTCTTGCGTCGCTTACTCTTTATCCGGTACTAGGATAGACACCGAGTTCTTCACGTGGTAAAACCACACCTATCACAACGTCGCCTACACTTTATCCGGTACAAGGCTAGATACCGTGTTCCATTACAAAGGAGGAACTACTACCCAACACTACACCACAACACAACTACCCCAAAGGAGACACACTCCTTGTTACAACACTAGAAGGATATCAACATCCTTTAACCCAAACTAACTATCTTTTACATCGATGCACCATATCAAATGTACACCCTTGACACCTTTTACTAATGCGTTCAACACAACCCTTTGGCACATTTCACTAATGCCTTCAACAGGACACTTCTATGTAAGGAAAAAGAACTATCAACAAGATACACTTGGTGGTCTCGATGATGATGAGGCTTAGCAACTCATGACTTTGAGATTGCACGTCTTCAAAAGGAGGTGATCTCGCCTTTAAGAGGAACCTAGAGAATCACAAAAACATAAAACTACATAGAATGATCCTTTAGATCAGAGGTTAGATATGTTACAATACTGAGAGAGAGTATGTCTAAAAGTGGTAGTGAGCAAGAGAGAAATGGCTCACTATTTATAGAAAAAATTGTCTACTGTCCCACGGTTTCTACGGATCCCTCCCAGAGGGATCCAGCTACTAGGTCAGCCAAGTCCAGATTTCGGGTTGCAAATCGGGTTACGGGTTATGGGTTATGAAACATGGGTTATGGGTAATGGATTATGGATACCCAAAAATATGCAACGTACCTAGACATTGGGTTATGGATCTTGGATCATGGACTTTGGGTCATGGATCATGGATAATACCCAACATGACTTCATGCATGATGTCATGCAATGGGTCATCGGTTATGGATCATGCTCCATGGGTATGGGTTATGAACTTTGGTTTTTACCCATTAACATTCATTGTACCTAGTCAATGGATCATGGGTTATGGGTCATGGACTTTGTTTTTTACCCATTACATTACCCATTACAATATATACAAAGTATATATGTACATTTCCATATTATATAAACACTAGTTGTTATACATATGCATTTCTATAAGATGTAAACAATATTACTTGTTTAGTGTTTATATAAAAATGTCTTTGGTTTTATATGTTTAGTATAAGTGTGTTAGTAAACTA
Organism: Chrysanthemum lavandulifolium; assembly: GCA_022545495.1. NCBI lineage: Eukaryota > Viridiplantae > Streptophyta > Magnoliopsida > Asterales > Asteraceae > Chrysanthemum > Chrysanthemum lavandulifolium. The sequence goes on along the minus strand of CM040241.1, from coordinate 128,783,414 downwards.
TTGCCTCGAACCTTTTATTATTTTATTTGTTTCGTTAAAATGATTTCGTTTGTTATCGACAAAACATTAGAAGATCGTAAAATATAAATAAATGTTTCTATGGTTTATTTGTATTAACAATATACCCCTTTTGTTGATGACAAAACATAAGATTATTTTAAGAAGAAAATAAAATTAGTAAAAATTTGAATTAGAGTTTTACTCTCTTCTCCCCTTTTGTCGAAACAAAAAGAGTCGAAAAGAAACTAACACATTGTTTTGAGAAAAGCGTGTGAAAAGTAACAATATGAAAAATAGAGTAGGAGGGAGAAAGATTTTCGTCTTAGCTCCCTCAGCGGATGCTCCCTTTGTTGAGGCGTCAAGTAATTAGGAAGTCTAAGCGAGTGTGTTGCAATTATGTTTGCCGGTTTCGTCTTTGACGAAATGCTCCCCACGACGAGTGCTCCCTTTTGAGGAGGGCGTCAAGTAGTATAGAAGAAACCTAATGTATTGCAAGCGTTTTGCAATGCTTTGCTCGACAAGCTCCCCCTTGTTGAGGGTGTCAAAGTCTTCATGTGTATTTTAAAATCTACAAAACAAAGGTTAGAAAACAAGTATATGGTGCATAATTTCATGCAAATGAGATTCATATTAGTGATAAAATGTGATTACGTTGCATGGATCCCATGATCCTTCTGTGAGGGACCCATCTAGGCAAAATGAGGAACCGTGTACCGCATTCTTTTTGACAATGTGGATGTAAAAAGTGAAGTAAGCATCAAAATGAGTTATGTATTATAGTACCAAAACATATTCTCATAACCATATTGCATACAACATGTAATTTTATTCAATAAAACACGAGAAACCATGGAAAATATCCATAACCCATGGTATTGACCCATACCCATTTGACTAGGTACATTGCACTCATAAGATACATTGTATCTAATAAGAGAACCATGGATCAACCCATAACCCATGACCCATGACCCATAACCAAAATACCCATGGGTAAAGAGGAGCGTCCCACGGATCCCTAGCTTTACGCTAGACGGATCCCTTGTGGGAGGGATCCGTGGGATCTGGGGAACAGTAAGCATTCCTAAGAATCTTAGTGGCTTAAGTCTTAGTGGCTTAAGTCTTAAGTGCACTTGCCAAATTCTTCCCTTTATAAGTCATCTTGCTAGAACTCCTTAGTCATCAAACACAACATAATTCTCAAAGAATTACAAACATCTTCCTTAGTCATTTCATCATGAGAAAAGCTCCTAGTGCTAACTCATCCACCCAAGAACCACCCAAGAAACTTGCTAGGGTCATACACGAAGTTTCTTCAACCAAATCATCTCCGATTAAGTCTACAAATGCTAGGATTTCCCCTACACCAAATAAACCAATCAAAATGATTCCCAAGAGGATTGTTCCCACAAGTATATCATCACCAAACTCTACTAAACCAAACACACCCTTTTCAACCCAACCAACATCATTGGTGCCTAGAGCCACATCATTTAACACCTCACAATCATCTCCACATTCTCACAACTTAGAGGACTTACCCCCTTGGCCATCTCATCCTCCACCATTACCAACAAATTCACTAGAAAAGGTTGTACAACAAAACCAAAGAGTTGAATCAACACTTGCACCAATGTCAATTTCTCCATTTCCCCCCAATAGTCCATTTTGGATTATGAGGAGACATCAAAGTCAACCACCCGACTACATGGAAGTTGACACTTCTCTACCTCCACCCTCAAACATTGTTGAGCCAACACTTAATGAGCCTCCACCAATTCCTCCGTTATTTGAGGATCCTCAACCCACTTCACTTGTACCTCCGCTTCAAGAAGCTCAAAACCATGACAAGGATTGCTATCATTGTCAACATGTTAAAAGGTTGATACATGAACTACGTGAAGAGCAACGTTTCATGTTTTATCACCTCCTCGAACGTTTCGAATAGGTTAACAAACCTAAACAACCATGAGCCTAAAACGGTGTCCTAGTCTCAAGCTCAACTTAGAACGTTTAGGAATCCCATTTTATGATTGATCATCTTTAAACACGTTGTTGCTTCTTAAGTTTAGGTCACTCATTAGTATTAAGTGGAATATGTATTGCATGGCTAAATCATTCTCTTAGTTTTTAGATATTTCTTGATTATCTCTTTATTTATTGAATGATAACTTATTTGCCATATTGCTTTGAGTATATGTTTGTTGTTTGTATACATATCTCACTTCCATATTTAGCATTGTTCGATATACCATCATTCTTGAAAATCTTTCACCGATGCAGGCGGATCCCGGAAATTGCCTAGAGCGGATCCCACAAAGCAGAGGAACCGTGGTACGAAGAACAATTTTCTACTAACTTGAGTCTTATTTACAGGAAATTATGCACTATACTCTTGTTTTCTAACCTCTATTTTGTAGATTTTCAAAATACATGAAGAACTTGACACTCTAAGCTAGGGGAGCTTTGTGTCAAACCATACATTGCAAAACCATTTGCAACTTAATCCTTATTTGTATTACACTTCATGACACCCCATTGCAAAGTTGCAATCTTCAAGGGGAGCATTTCGTCATGTAGGATCGTAATATTTATTGTGTTGATGATTCGGGTGGTCTTGGATGATCAAAATACATGTTTGCCATTAGAGAGAAAGTTAGAGAGTTGGGTGTTCAAGCTAGAGACTTGGTTTACAAATTATGGAATATTAGATTGAAAGCACCACCCTTCCATGGATGGAAGGGTATTTACTACGAGACACAACGACCTCCTATCGGCTTGTGGATCGGTGTCGATGGGTAAAGACCCGTCCTTTCTCCACGGTGTTACACTACGCTTAACTAGTAAACTACTAAACAACGAAAATAACGACACGTCTGAGCTAACTTATGCTAGATCATAATTGGGGTGACCGACACTTTAACATGGTATTTTCTAATTCCTAACAATCTCCCCTAAGGAGGTCACCCCATGTTTACATTTTGAATCCTAGCATTCTATTCTTGACTTCGTTCTTGAGCTCGTAGACTTGAATTCTTCACTTTCTCAATCTTTGTGCTTTAGTAGCGATTCTTCAAAGTCCGTGACCGATTTGTACTTTTAGTGGAGGCCTTTAAGCGATCCACATCTTTGATGATATTTGAGCTTTCATTGAGATCATCGACCACAGTAAATCTGGATCACCCTTTATTGTGTTGCCATCATGTGAAGTTGTGACTTTCGAACCGACATGCTCACACTTTTGAATCATGACATCTTTCCATCAGTAGCGGAAGCTTTCTTGGCTCATGATATTTGCGCAGTAGCGAAGCATAGTATAGAAATATCGAGCCGAGTTATGTAGATATGCACCGGTCATGATTTCTTCAAATTAAGTGTGGATCTTTGTGAGCATGCGGCTTTGGATTGACTCCTCAATTACGATCATTGCAACCGTCCAAATGTACCGCAAACAACAGTTAGCAATAAAACACACGAAAGTGTCTTTGATCACTTTATTTGAATTGAGTACATGGCCCACGGTTCCCGTTGATCGATACAAATCTTGCACTGTGATCGGTATAATTCGAAGAATCTCCTTGACGGGGTTTCGCAATTGTTCTAGTTGTTCTCAAACCGAACGTCTCAAAGAAGACAACACGGAGTGAGTGAACCGGTAATTGAGATTCAGCGATTGATGAAAATGATTTGAAAACAATCGCGTATTGCTTAGAAGAAAGAGTTTTGCAATACGATGAAGGTTTTATGAGAAAGATCAATTTTCAATCAAAAATACTTTTGTATTTGAAAGAGTACACATTCGACGTGCTAGAGAAAATAAGAGATTCGCACATCGAGCGGTTTTCTAAAAGCATTTTTCAATCGAGATACTTTTGAGTTTGAAATATGAATACACATTCGACGTGCTAGAGAAAAGAAGGTTTGCACATCGAGCGGTTTTCCAAAAGCATTCGTCAATTCCATTCCTGGACCAAGGTTGATTCAAGAAAGAATCTCCCCATCGTTTCTATCCAGTTGTCACAAGCTTGATCTTTTGCAAGATTTCACATGTCACCCACCAAGAGCTTGTTTGATGTTGGCTCTAGAAAGATTTCCATCTTCATCGTGAATATTTATTACATATCACTCGGATGTTCTGGCAATACCACAAGGATAATGCGTAGGACTCTTAATATATACTTACTTTCCACATTGTGTGAAACAAAAAGTCTTCAATAATTTAGTGTCCTAATGAGATATTGTGGGTGATCTCTTGGCTCTAGACTCAATAGTGCATATTTGGTTCTGTCTTGGGAGACTAGGGAGAGGTCTCTTCTTCAATATCAACAATCTCTAAGAAAGTCGATAGATTATGTCGGTTCCCGTGAGAATTAAACAAGCCCTTTTGAGAGGAACTTGAGTGGCTTGGGAAGTTGTAGTCTTGATCGTCCTTTGGGTCCATGACGTCTTGTCTTCAATACCGGTGTTACCTTAGTAACAACAAGTAGCATATGTCTTGAACCCGATTCACGCCCTAAGGTTGAATTATTGGAGGGCTATTTCTTTTCACCCTTTTATTTTATTTCTTTTCATTCTTCAACCCCTTAAGTGCTTACGAGACTTCATAACTAGAACCTTGTTGGGTTAATTCCGGATCTAGCTCTCTCTCGATCGGCACTTTTCCCATATCTCATTTTCTCCTTTTTCATCATACATAAAGACTCTACACTATCTAGTGGATTGTCACAGGTAGATCCCTCCGGTTACGGCGGATCGTGGGAACAAATACCTAACCTCACCATCCTTATAACTCCATACATAAAGTAAAATGGTCGGTCTTTTAGTGCAGTTCATTCTTCCTTGAAACCAATTGAAAAATCATTTTGAAAAACAATCAAGGTACTTGTGATACGAGATCAAAGCATTTTCTACCCTAATAGTTTTGATCATTTAGAAAACCTCCCCCTCAACATGTGCGTATGATTTAGAAATTGTTTAGCACAAGGAGGCAAGAAGACTTTGAAATATTTTCTTTGATCACAATTTTCATAGAAAAAGCCATTTGATTTTATTTGGTAAATTGTCCCCCTCAATATGTGCATAGGATATTTGAAATAATTTTATCACATAGAGGCAAGAGTTAATTTGAAGCACATCCACAATCACAAGAGCCATTAAGAAACCATTTGATAACACAATCAAGGTACTTTATAAATAACTTTAAAAGTTTTGTACCTCGATAGTTATGCTCCTCCTCAATATGTGCTTCGAGATTGAGCGTTTAGCACATATGAGAGAGCAACCTGCACAATTAAATCAAAGCGATCACCTTTTATCAAATTTCATTATTAAATCACAAATTCTCCCCGATCAAAAATATCAAACCCTTTGAGATTTTGGATCCCAAGTGATTAATTAGGTTTAGAAAACATGGGAGAAAATGTGGCCTTGTTTAAATACTCATCCGGTTTTGGATAAATCCTCCTCCTCAACATGTGCATTGTGTATTTGAAATCGTTTGGCACATAGAGGCGGGAGTGCCTTTGAAGGACTAAAACCAATTCCATTTAAACAGATAAGAGATTTAACTCACGATGTCTACCCCGATCAAAATTTCAAACCTTTTGAGATTTGTGATCCCAATTGATTTAAATCATTTAAAACATTTTCGGAAAGGCGTGGCTTGATTTAACTTTGAAAATGACATATAAGGACCATTTTAAGACATTAAAGATTGTTAGTGTCGGTATGATAGTTTTAAGAGATCTTTAAGTAAAATAAAACAATTTCACAATCAAACAAGACGAGAAAAATTTCATTTTGAAAGACCTTGATTCAAAAGAAAAATCATACCATGACATAACTTTAAATCTTTAGATCACCACAAATTTTGTACAAACGGACTTTTGTGAAGAAATATCGTTTGAAAATATTTTATTTTAAATCACTCTCCCCCTCAATCCATGACTGAAGTCAATAATTGAGTGACTTAGGTTTTGATAACAAGAAGTCCGGTGATTTTCAAAAAAATTAGTCCAATATATTTTCAAAACAATATTTTCCATTTTCAAAACAATTTAATCAAATTATTCAAAATTGTTTAAAAATGGTATCCTGCACAAAGATCGTTAGGTGGTTGAGAAGCTTATGTTGTTCTTTGTGGGGCTTGGAAGAAAAACCGTCTGCGATGCGGTGAGACTTCTTACGTTGCATTTTAATGCCAAGCGAGGTCAAATTAAGCTCCGTTTCTTCAATCACTTAGAAAACCATCTGCGATGCGATGAGACCTATTACGTTGCATTTATGCCAACTCTTCATAGAAGTCCAATTAAGCTCCGTTTCTTCATTTGTCAACCCAAGATATAGTTACCCTTTCCTTTCGGCATCCAATCATCTTTAGTTGTGGGATCCGGTTCGGGAACATTCTTTTATACCAATATACACGCATCGTTAGTGAACACACACATAGATATATGGTGGTCGACATCACCCAAACAACAATCGACTAATTAAAGTCAATTCAACATATCAATCAATTCATATATGGCATGGGGTTTATGTGTTAATCAAACTCTAATCATCTAAACCTAACAATCATATCCTAAATTCCTAGTCCTTCGACCACGAGCAAATATCATTTTTAATTAAGCACGTAGGATAATTAAAGCTCGTTAGATGATATAGATTTGAAAACATTCTCCCTCAATCAATGACTCATTGTATGAAAAGTTTAAAAGCTGAAGTCATTGATTGAGTTTTCAATTATACCAAAAACTACGAATCGATTGTTTTTAAAGCAACTCATTTACCACCATTTTTGAAAACAACAAATATTTTCTGAAGAATTTTAGACGGAAAAACATTTGTGTAGGAGCAATGATCCTTTTGACGACATGCTTTCCTTATTTTGTTTTAGGATAAGTGCGCGAAATATTTGAAAATCGTTTAAGCGTAGCACTTTCCTTCTTTGAAAAACGGGTTGCTATCTGAAATAATAGCAAGCCATAGTTTAAGCACGGGTTACAGTCTGAAATAATTGCAAGCCATTATTTGAAGCCCGGGTTACAGTCTGAAATAACTGTAAGCCATTTGATTTGTGACATGTTTAGAAAGAAATATTTACACCTCCTGTTCGAACTTCATCTATGGTCCCGTGCCATTATTGAATGACATTTCTAAGACCGTAGATGTTATCGATACCAGAAGACATGTCATGAGAAAACATATTTTGGAATTTTGAAATTTTCGATTTTATGGGTTTTGAAGGTTTTATATTTTTCTATTTTCTTTTGTTGGTTTTATATTTTTGTATTTTGTTTCTTTGGTTTTATATTTTTGTATTTGGTTTTTAATAAATATATACAAAGATATAATAGATGATATAGTTAAAGAGGATGATGATACGAATACCGAGATAAGGATATCGGCGTAGACGTCGTAGAAGATAGAATTCGTCATCTCTTAAACATCCACCATTAAAGCTTCAAGGGCTCTTGAATTGAAAGAAATAGAACCATCGAAAGTGAGACTTTGGCGACTTCCCCAAACCAAAAATCCTTTAAGCGAGCGATTCAAGCTCTGTTTCAAGCTTGCCTTAGCCGGTGCACAAAGAAGCACACCATTATCATAAATCCTTTGCTCCTTTCAAGAATAATCACCATGATTCTTCATTCGAGGTTATATCATCAACAAGAAGAACAAAGAACGTATCATCCCACACATAAATAACTCTTCCCAAATTTCATTCCATGAAGTCAAGCAACCCATTCCAAAAGGTGTCAAGAGAACCCTTCCCCGAGTAGTTGAATTGTGATAACACTCAGTTGTGCATGTTTTTAGTAGCATTGTGTGTACTTTTATATCATTATTTGGTTATATTTGTGTGATTTTAGTACTTAATCGTATCTAGAGATGTTTGTCTAGTATTTATAACCAAGTGCGAGGAAATGGAGGAAAATGTGGAAATATGCGGTTAATCGAAGATTCCGTCTCGATAAAGCTAAATCCCAAGTACCTTTGAAGACCTTAGTGATTGAAGAACCAAGTTCTACAAGTCGAGTGAAGAGAAAGATCAAGTTTCATATCTCGGAAGATCCAACGGATCGGTTACACCTTCACCGGATCGGTTGGCATTTGGTCGGAATACATGTTTTGCCATAACCGACCGATCGGTGCAACCCATAACCGGATCGGTCGGTGTGTTATTATTGAAGACCAACGGATCGGTTGGTCGTATGACCGATCCGGTTGGAGAAGCTGCGGTTGTCAAATCTTCATCACTAAGCTTCCCTTTGCATCCAAACGATTCTAGGTCCTTCTCTTGGTGTATTCTAGTCCCTTCCTTACTCCTTGGAGGCCAAGTCAAGCATTTAACACCCTAGGCCTTGGAATTAGTATAAATAGAGGCTAATTGTGAGCATATTAGACACACTTCAATTACAAAGCTCTCTACTCATCAAACCAAGCCTTAACCTCACGAAATTCGTCCTTAGAAATCCGGAGAAGTTTGGAGTTCGAAGTTCCACCTTTGGAAGCCAAAACACTAAGAAGTCCACCACGATCCTTTGGGAATCATTACTTCATCATTTGTAATCTTATTCCAAGCATTGTAAGACTTTTAATCATGTTTTCTAATGATCAAAGTTATGAGTTTATGTTCATGTTTGCTATGAGTGGCTAGTTTCTTTATACACTTGCTTAAATGATGTTGATTATTATATGATTAGTTAGTGATTGTGTTAACATGTTTTAATTCAATTTCAAGT